>CM058234.1:74378641-74925093 GCA_030180135.1 Orychophragmus violaceus | reverse complement strand
CAAAATTAGGACGTCTCCTCTCTCATAAGAACCTTGATGGCACAGGTCGATGAGCTGACCAGGGACAACAACGATCGACTCGGCGTGTTCGCGAGCAATTAAGACACATGCAAGGAACAAATCAACTACCTACAGGCTACCGGGTTCCAAGCATCTCAAGCAGCTGAAAATCCTACCCCGCAGCTTCCAAGGGTCTTGTTCGGGGAAACACCACCTTTTAAAATACCAAGTCAAGCAGGCGACCAACAATTCACTTGGAACTGCCGCCAGCCGGATATACCCAAAGTCAGGCCGGGGGCAGCAGGAACAACAAATTTGAATCACTCAAGATTCAACTGGATCACATGACGTCGAAAGTTCACAAAGCGACTAGCTCAGCCCCCGAAATAGATAGGGTCTTGAAGGAAACCCAGAATACACCATTCACAAGTAAGATAACAGGAACGCCAGTCAAACACCCTGGGAAGATCAAGTTACCCACTTACGACAGCAGCTCGGATCCGCGACAGTACATGAGGGCATTTAGTATTGCGATGGGACGAACCCAGTTCTCGCCAGAAGAACGCGACGCCGGCTTCTGCCAGTTGTTTTTTGATAACCTGAGCGGCACCACCCTCAACTGGTTCTCGCGGCCGGAAGTGCATTCCATCGATAGTTACTATCAATTGACGACTACCTTCCTGAAGCATTATTCCATGTTCATCCAGGAAGGGGCCTCGAGCGCCGACCTCTGGGCTGTAAGCCAAGGACCAAAAGAACCCTCAGATCTTACATCGACAGGTTCAAAGTCATCGTCTCAAAGATCATGGTAACGGATAACGAGGGGCTCCCAGCGTTACGAAACGGGCTTTGGTACGAATTGCCGTTTCGCGACGAGTTGGCCATAAACAAGCCGCAGACCCTCGAGGACGCCCTCCACCGAGCGGCCGTTTTCGTCGAGATAGAAGAAGAAAAGGATTTACTCGCCAAGAAATTTGCCTCAAGCAAGAAGGACAAAGACACAGCTCCTGATAATTCCGACGACAAAGGAAAAAAGCCACAACGTGCTACGTCAACGAGCAGCAGCAGCAGACAAGCCAACAAACGTTCCAAGAACCAGGACGCAATCAGATGAACCACCAGCAAGGTCGACCGTGGTACAAATACGTACGGTCCGATGATAAGGAAAAGACCTTCTGCAACTTCCACCATCGCTCCGGACACAGCACCACGGAATGTCAACATCTCCAAAACCTCCTATTTGGAGAATATCAAAAAGGAGTAACAAACATAACAAACCACAACCCCCCGTCGACCCCCCGTAAATCGAGAAACACCGCGACAACCCAAGAACGAGGGAGAACGGTTCAAGTTCATCCAGGAGGAAAAAGCAAGGCAAGCGAGCCAACAGAAAACAGAGCAGAGTGACATCGACACAGAACTACCAAAGCGAGCCCGTGACGACGAGGAAGAGGACACACCGACACATAGGAAGCGGATCAACATGATCATGGGGGGACTTCCCACTTGCAACGATTCAGTAAGATTGATAACGGCCTATATGAAGGAATTTCTAGCAGTGTTCTAATCAGGATTAGCAACCCTAGGTATAAATTCCAAGCCTAGGATCTAGGGTTCATATAGTTGAATCATGAGATCTCGAAATTACCTGGAGATTAGCAGCGGAAGATGAACAGATAATCTAGATCTTAAAGCGTCTCAAGTGCTGCGCCTCTACTGGTATCCACACGCACACAAACTGGAACGAGCGGGATGCTAGTGCCGTCAGAGATCAAATCTCTAAAGAGGTTTTCAGTTTCTCTCCGGTGGCTGTGTTCTTAGGTTAGATTACTGTAAAAGTCGACCATATATCTTATATATGTGTTGCCTTATACCACGGCCTGATTAACTTCGGTTTATTAAGTCATCCGCGATCTGTGTCGATCGATGCACTTGTTGTGTCGATCGACACTGCCTCAGAAACTCGATATTAAATGCATATCAAATATGCATTTACCAGATCATTACATTAATGATCAACCTCATATTATATGTCCAGTTTGCTTAGGTGTGTGACCCTGTAGGATCATATAACGCTAGCAATGAGTTCTAAACTTATTGATCATAAGTGGCTTCTAGCAAAGCATTATGATTGCCTAGTGTTATATGACTGTCTCATCTCGACAATACAACTTTCACTTAGAGTGAGTACAATAGATTTCAGGACATTCCCAACAATCTCCCACTTGTACTGGAATCATCTATTCCTATAATCCCTCTGTAGATATATCTCGATCCGGCATAAGGCAAGAACTGTGTCATCCTTATTAAGCTAGATCATGTTTATCGAACTCTGATTTATACTGATAAGACAAACGACTGACAATCACCTCGTTTGAGCGCGGCCACGCATTTCCAGTATCAAATCTTCGATAGGCCCTGAGATATTTATCTCCTATTATATAGGAGGTACAAATCCCATCTTGTTCCATCCATGTCCCTTTCACATTTCATGATACACCCAATCAGTGTCTTTATAATCACCAGTTACGGCTGACGTTTGACAAAGTCAAGACGGATCAATCCATATGTGAGAAGACATGATGAACTCAGGTCTAAGGACTATACTCTATAGTCGTAATAAGGAACTCTTATGACACTAATATAACCATCTTGTAGAGTTCTCATCAACGGGTCAAGTCCGATGCTGTGTTCTCCAACACAGATCTATGTGATTGACTTTAATACTCTTATTAATGACTCCATGAAACTTAGTCATCAGTCACCTCACATGCTAGTCTCACGCGGTTGTTAGTGTCCCACTTTAACAACCGCGACCAGGGACCAACATAATTTATGACACTTATTGCTTATAAGGTTTCATGATCAAGTCACACACTTGATGACCTATAATATTGTCATAAATTATTTTGGGACAATTATTTAATAACACAATTAAATAATATTGAAACAAATTTCATTAAAATAACATAACCATATTATGTTTTATGAACACCATGACATAACTAAAACCAAATACAACTCCCACTGAAATCAAGATCATATCTTAAGAAATCTAACGCCTATAGCAGCGGTATAACTCTCATGCTTAGGCCTTGGGAGAGGCTTGGTCAATGGATCAGCAACATTCTCATCCGTCGGGACTCTGCTGATCTTTACATCTCCTCTATTGATGATATCACGGATAAGGTGGTATCTCCTCTCTATGTGTTTGGACTTCTGGTGTGACCTAGGTTCCTTCGCCTGCGCAATGGCTCCATTGTTGTCACAATACAGAGCCACTGGCTCAGAAATACTAGGAACCACACCAAGTTCAGTGATGAACTTCTTGATCCAAACAACCTCCTTTGCCGCTTCAGAAGCGGCGAGGTACTCAGCTTCGGTCGTGGAATCTGTTGGGATTATGTCCTGAAATCACATTGTACTCACTCTAGAGATAGTTGTATTGTCGAGATCGGACAATTCATGTGATACTGGGTAGTCATAATGTTTAGCTAGAAACCGCTTATGACAAATGAGTTGTGACTCATTTCCAGTATCGTGTGAACCTACAGGGTCACACACCTAAGCAAGTTGGACATAGTCCATATGGGATTGATCATTGGCATATGATCTGGTCGATGTGTATTGGATACACATCGAATATAGTTTTAATGAGGTGTGTCGATCGACACTGTTAAGTGCGTCGGTCGACACAAGACGTGTGTCGATCGACACCATTAAGTGTGTCGGTCGACACAAGGCCGAAACCGAAACTGATGTTTCGGTTTATGTCGAGGTCCGTATATAAGTGATCTTATATTTCGACCTAAATGGATGAGCCGCAAAAGACACTTTTTCTCAGAAGAGAAAAACACAGAAACCTCATAAAACTGAGTTCCCAGGAGATCCGAGCCCCGGTACTAGCATCCCGGCGGATTCCAGCTTGTGTGCGTGTGGACTATCAGTAGAGGCGCAGCATCTGAGGCGCTAGAGATCTCGTTTACCTGACCCTATTCCGCTGCCAGAACAAGGTAAACGCAAGATCTGATCCATGATTCAATTAACTAGACCCTAGATCCTAGGCTATCTGGAACTCGCGAGGATTCTGAATCTTGTAGAATTGGCTTGAAGTTCCATCAGTGGTATCAGAGCCTTAGGGTTTTATCATTGAATCAGACCTGTATATTGAATTTGATGATTTAGATTCGCAAACTAGGTTGTTTGGTTAGAACAGGTCAGATCGATTTCGATCAAGATCGAGTCTGTGTTTTCGCACAGTGTCGATCGACACACTAGGTGTGTCGGTCGACACAGAACAGCGAAAACGACAGATTCGGCGGCTAGGGTTTTTTGAGAAGAAAAACCGAAAGCCTTCTGTGTCGATCGACACAGGTTGAGTGTTGATCGACACAGAGCAGATTCGGACGAGTGTCGATCGACACAGGTTAGTGTCGTCGACACAGACCCAGCGAATGGTTAATCGGTTCAATTTAATTGAACCGGTCATCACGCTTGGTTAAGACCGAATAAATCAGTTTAAATTGGATAAATTGGTTCAATTGGATTGAACTGATTATCTCAATTAGCAAAAACCGATGGTTTGAATCAGTTTGATTGGATAATACGGTTCAATGGAATTGGACCGGTTATCGCAATTAGTTGAAACTGGTTAAAACGGTTTAAATTGGATGAATTGATTCAATTGGATTGAACCAATTATCACAATTAGAATAAACCGATTTGAATGGTTAAGATCAATTTGATCTGATAAGTCGGTTCAATTGGATTGGACCGGTTATCAAAACTGTTTTCGGTTAAGGTCTATGTCGACCGTCACACACGGGTTGTGTCGATCGACATGACCGGTTCGATGAACCGGGTTAATTGGATTAACTGGTTATTGAAGTCCGGTTTTGTTTGGTGGTGTCGATCGAGAGACATAGTCTGCGTCGATTGATACAATGCTCGAAATTCTGGTTATTGATCCTTGAATTTGCAGAAACCAAACTCGACCAAAACCTTGATTAAAGCTTATCTTCAATATGGTCAACTGTCAAGACTCATTTGATTGTTGTGATAGTCTTTCCAAGAGCTTGGTATCCACAATTACGTGAGTAAGACAGATAGTAGTTTTGATGGTCTTGCAGTGCTTGACAACAACAATTACATGACCTAAGAGATTGATATGCTAATCTTTAAGAGTTTAGTTTCCTAAACTAAATATCAAGTAACCTTGATGTCTTGTCCAATTTTGTCTGCTGTGAATACTTGTGTCGTTTGTTGGATAGTCCTGGAGTCCTTGGTATCCACTGCGGCATAAGTATGGCAGGTGGTCATTGATAGACTTGCAGTGCGACTGTCATATGATCACAAGACGGAAGAAATTGGTTTTACTTGGCTGGACTATCAGAAGTTCTGGGCCCAGAGACATCAGAGTGGATTAGACATAGTTTGTCTTATCTGCGACCAAGAGTTGTACTGGGTACAATTAGCAATGATTTGCTTACCTAGATAACTAAATTTCGGCGAGTCGCCCACTCAAATTTTAGTAATTTGAGGATCTTGGATCATTATATTCGTAGAGGAAACATTGTTTGAATATAATGCGAGTTTTCTTATTAGATAAGATTTCTCATCATATACATAACTAAATCTTTGTTTTCTTGGATTTCAGCTTATGTCTATGACTACTTTCTCGTTGCGATCCGTCCTTGAGAAGGACAAGTTAAATGGATCCAATTTCCTGGATTGGTATCGGAATCTGAGATTCATTCTCATGCAGGAGAGCAAGGACTATGTCCTTGAGAAAGCTCTTCCAGAAAGGCTTGGGACCAATCGCTCGCATGCAGCATATAATGCTTGGAATAAGCATTATACTGATGTGGTAGATGTGCGTGGTCTGATGTTGGCTACCATGAACTCAGACTTGAAGAGTCAGTATGAGAACATGGAGTCGCCAATAGAGATGATCACCAGCCTGAAACTGAAATTTCAGGATCTGGCACGAGTTGAGAGATTCCAGATGGTGAAGTCTCTCAATGGGTGCAAACTACCAGAGGATGCTCCAGTAAGTCCTCATGTCATTAAAATGATGGGTTACATTGATAACCTGGGGAAACTGGAATGTCCTGTCAGCTTAGAGTTGGCCAATGACATCATTCTGCAGTCACTGCCGTCAAGCTATGACAAGTTAGTTAAGAACTATATCAAGAAAGGTTTGACGAAGACGTTGACTGAGCTGCATGGCATGCTCAAAACATCAGAGCATGACATCATAAAGGGTAAAAGATTTGAGAAATCTTGTGTTGGCAAGGGTAGAGGCAGGGCCGTCCAGATTTGGAATCAGGATAAGCATGTGTCATCTTATAAGCCCAAGTCAGGCCCATCTGGTGTTAGAAAATGCTTCTACTGCGATGAGTCAGGGCATTGGAAGAGAGATTACATTAAATTCTTGGAAGATTCACAAGAGATGAAGGAGATGTATGGTACTTCCTCTTCAGGTATTGTGTTATTAATTCAAGTTCTACGTTAGTATTGGATACTAGTTGTGGTACTAATATTTTGGAAATATGCATGACCTAAACGACAGTAGAACGTTGAAGAAAGGGCAAGTGGAACTGCGTGTCTGGTATGAAGCAATGGTTGCTGCATGAGCCGTAGAGATTCTCCACTTGTAGGAGCCTTTCATACTTGGTTTTAGAAATTAAGTAATTGCTACTATGTATCTGCCTTGTGCAGAAATGTCTTTCATTTTCTTGTAAGAATTTGGATGTTTTTCATTTTGATAAAAGACAAGTTTTGTTCTTTAGATCTTAATGAAATATTCTATGGTAGCACCCCATTTGGAATGGGTTTTATATCTTGAACCAATGTACGCTTGTACACATAACATAAATACCAACACTTTAAGTCTGATGACTTGAAGTCGATTTTTCCTTAGCATAGTCATTTAACCACACAAACTGAAGCGGATTCAGAAGTTCCATAGTTTTGGACTCATTTGATTATTAATCATTTGAGATATGAATTCTGCTCACTGGGCCAAATGACTAAGGCCCTTTTAGCAGAGCTAAAGGAAACGGGCCAGAGGCTTATTGGGCCTTACACATCTTGATGTATGCGGCCCGATGAGCATTAGTGCAAAAGGAAATATTCTGTACTTCATTACCTTATTGATGACATCAATAAGTATAGCTGTGTTCATTTGATGAGACACGAGCAGGAACCCCTTGAGGAGTTCCAAGATGAAGTGTAGAACCGATTTGACAGAAGTATTAAGATCCTCGATTGAATCGCGGAAGAAAATACTTGAGTCAAGAATTGGGTGATCATCTAACAGAATGAATCGGATCTTATTAGATATGCTCCGATTAATGATGAGTCACAGGAATCTTCCATAATCATTTAAGAATACGTTCTAAAATGTCTATGTTTACGCTAAATAAGTTTCTATCAGAATCAGTGAAAAACACCACATTGGATGTGGACTGGGTGATTTCCAAAATTTGTTTTTCTGATTAATTGGGACTGCAAGGTTTGTGTAAGACAGTAGTCAATAAACAAACTTGAACCCAAATCTGATAAGTTCTACCTCGCTGGTTGTCCTAGGGAAACCAAGGCTTAATACTTTTGTTGTCCGGAACTTTGTCTTTTAAGAAAGATCATACTTTCCAAAAGAACAGTGGGAGTAAAAGTACACATCGAAGAAATTCGATAAACACAGGAGGCTGCTCAGCCTGTTGAGGGAGAGCAGCGGTGAGATCTACAAAGTATTGTAGGATCTGCACCTGTGGAGCCTGAAATTTGCAGATCCGAAAGGATCCGTCACTAACTCGAGAGTGATTTCTCGTAACCAATTGTCATGATCTATTGATCATTGAAAAGTGACGAGCATGCGAAATTCAAAGAAGCGATGGTGAGCCCCAACTCCGAAAATTGGCTGGGTATGCATGTTAGCTTCACCGATCCATTTCTGGATTGAAGCAAACATCTTGGAGTTGGAATCAACATTCTGATAATGTGGTCAAAAGTTTTGACTTGATCAGAGAAGAAATGAAACCATGCGTTTACAAGAAGACTAGTGGGAGCGTAATTGCAATTCTCACACTGTATGTAGATAACATACTTAATCTCATAAACGACGTTCCGACGCTAAAGTCTTGTCAAGATTAGGGTCGGAAGTCGAATTTAACGATGGACATGGGAGAAGGCCGTGAAAGTTCTTGGAATAAGGGTCCATTGGAATGGATCAGAAAGGCTAATTGGATCATGTCAAAATCCTTATGTTAATAAGGTATTGGACAATTCATATGTGCTTAATTCCAAGAATGGCTTCATACCAAAGGTCTTATGGCAATAATCTAAGCGAGATGAAGTGTCTTGGACACTAGCTGAGCTAGTAACAATATTAGCAAGATGAAGTGTTTTTGAACACTGGCTGAACTAGTATTAATGAGTGTGATTGCTAATGCTGCTGCAATAGAATCCATCATGAATGCCATATTTTGCACTCGTCTAGATGCAGCTTACGCATAAAGCATGACGAGAAAATACCAATATGTTCTGGTAATAGTCACTGATCAGTTGCCAGAAATATCCCAACTGTTTGAGGAACTCTAAGGATAGTTTCGTGGTGAACTGAGGAAGTGACGAACCAGTTGAAAGTAGTTAGACGGACAAAGACGATTCCCGGTTCCCACCTGGTTATGTCTCTTTGTTTGAATAGCAGTGCTATCTGTTGGAAAGGCTCCAAGCAGTGGACCGTAGAATAGTGCTTTTATCTGAATGGCGGTGTGGTTTGTTGGAATTGTTTCAAGCAAAACACCGCAGTCTCTCCCACAACCTAAGCACAAAATTTATTCTGTTGCTGTAGGTAAAAGATATCTGAAGAGATGATCTTGATTCTAGTGGGAGTAACTTTAGTTATGTTATAATGTTTACATAGACATGCTATGGTAGTGTTTGTGAAAGTTAAACTGACATCAGTATTATTTAATTATTGGATAATTAAGTAATGGTCCCAAAGTATTTTATGCTCGTCTTATAGGTCATCAAGTTGAGGACTTGATCATGAAACCCTATAAGTAAAAGATGACATAAATTACGATTGTCCCTAGTCGAGGCTATTGAAGTGGGACACCAATAACCGGGCAAGACTAGTATGTGAGATGACTGTTGGACTAAGTTTCATGGAGTCAATGATATGATTATCACAGTCAGTCACATAGATATATGTTGGTGAACATATGATCGGACATGACCCGCTTAATGAGAACTCCACAGGATAGTCGTATCAGTGTCATGGGAGGTTCTCATTACAACTATAGAGTATAGTCCTTAGACCTGAGTTCATCATGCTTTCTAGCATATGAATTGGTGCGTTTTGACCTTGTCAAACGTCGTTCCGTAACTGGCGACTATAACGGCATTGCTTAGGCGTATCATGAAGTATGTATAGAAACAGGGATGGAACAAGATGGGATTTGTCCCTCCTGGATAACGGGAGATAAATATCTCAGGGCCCATCGAAGATTTGATACTGAGAAAATGCATGGCCGTGCTCAAACGAGGTGATTGTCAGTCGTTTGTTTTATCAGTATAGATCAGGAATTCGATGAACATGATGTTGGCTATAATAAGGATGACACAATCTCTTTCCTTATGCCATATCGAGATATAGAGACAAAGGGATTATAGGAATAGGTGATTCCAGTACAAGTGGGAGATTGTTGGGATTATGTCCTGAAATCACATTGTACTCACTCTAGAGATAGTTGTATTGTCGAGATCGGACAATTCATGTGATACTGGGTAGTCATAATGTTTTGCTAGAAACCGCTTATGACAAATGAGTTGTGACTCATTTCCAGTATCGTGTGAACCTACAGGGTCACACACCTAAGCAAATTGGACATAATCCATATGGGATTGATCATTGGCATATGATCTGGTCGATGTGTATTGGATACACATCGAATATAGTTTTAATGAGGTGTGTCGATCGACACTGTTAAGTGCGTCGGTCGACACAAGACGTGTGTCGATCGACACCATTAAGTGTGTCGGTCGACACAAGGCCGAAACCGAAACTGATGTTTCGGTTTATGTCGAGGTCCGTATATAAGTGATCTTATATTTCGACCTAAATGGATGAGCCGCAAAAGACACTTTTTCTCAGAAGAGAAAAACACAGAAACCTCATAAAACTGAGTTCCTAGGAGATCCGAGCCCCGGTACTAGCATCCCGGCGGATTCCAGCTTGTGTGCGTGTGGACTATCAGTAGAGGCGCAGCATCTGAGGCGCTAGAGATCTCGTTTACCTGACCCTATTCCGCTGCCAGAACAAGGAAAACGCAAGATCTGATCCATGATTCAATTAACTAGACCCTAGATCCTAGGCTATCTGGAACTCGCGAGGATTCTGAATCTGGTAGAATTGGCTCGAAGTTCCATCAGAATCTGCTACAGTGTCCTGCTTGGAACTCTTCCAGCTGACTGCACCGCCATTCAGACAAAAGACGTAACCAGATTGTGGTCAGAAATCGTCTTTGTCTGTCTGAAAACTTGCGTCTGTGTAACCACTTACTACAAGCTCATCACTTCCTCCGTACACCAAGAATTTGTCCTTAGTATTTCTCAAATACTTTAGGATATTCTTGACAGCTGTCCAGTGACTTTCACCTGGATCAGATTGGTATCTACTCGTCATGCTTAAAGCACAAGCAACATCTGAACGAGTGCAAAGCATGTCATACATGATGGATCCTAAGGCAGAAGCATAAGGAATCCTACTCATGCGTTCTCGCTCAGCAGGTGTCGACGAAGACTGCTTCTTGCTGAGACTAATGCCATAAGACATTGGTATGAAGCCCTTCTTGGAATCATGCATACTGAACCTGTGTAAGACCTTATCGATATAAGTATCTTGACATAGTCCAATTAACTTGTTCAATCTATCTCTATAGATTCTTATTCCAAGAATGTACGCGGCTTCTCCCATGTCTTTCATTGAAAAACAACTTCCGAGCCAAGTCTTAACAGACTGTAACAGCGGAACGTCATTTCCGAGAAGAAGTATGTCATCTACATACAATACGAGAAATGCAACTGCGCTCCCACTAGTCTTCTTGTAAACACACTGTTCCTCTTCGTTCCGGATGAAATCAAACTTTTTGACCGCTTCATCAAAACGAAGATTCCAACTCCGAGATGCTTGCTTCAATCCATAAATGGATCAATGAAGCTTGCATACCTTCCTAGCAGCATTAGGATCGATGAAACCTTCAGGTTGTGTCATATACACATCCTCTTCCAGAATTCCATTAAGGAAAGCTGTTTTCACATCCATCTGCCAGATCTCATAATCATAATGAGCGGCTGTTGCTAGGAGAATCCGAATGGACTTAAGCATATCGACAAGGGAATAGGTTTCTTCATAGTCAATACCATGAATTTGTTTGAAACCTTTTGCCACCAGCCTTGCTTTGTATATCTGAATATTACCATCCACATCAATTTTCTTCTTGAAAATCCATTTACACTCAATGGCTTTTGCACCATCGGGTAAATCAACCAAAGTCCACACTTGGTTCTGTGACATGGATCCCATTTCGGATTCAGCGGCCTTCAGCCACTTTTCGGAGTCAGGGCTCATCATTGCTTTTTCAAAATTCGCGGGCTCGTCACTGTCAATGATCAACAAGTCATGACAATTAGTTACGAGAAATCCATATCTCTCAGGTTCGTGACGGATCCTTTCGGATCTGCGAATTTCAGGCTCCACAGGCGTGGTTTCTACAACTCTTTGTAGATCCAACTGTTGTTCTTCCTCAACGGGTTGAGCAGTCTCCTGTGGCTCTTGAACTTCTTCGAGTTGTACTTTACTCCCACTGTTCTTCTTAGAAAGAAACTCTCTTTCAAGAAAGACACAGTTCCGAGCAACAAACACTTTGTTCTCGGATTGGTTGTAAAAGTAGTAAGCCTTGGTTTCCTTAGGATAACCAACGAAGTAGCATTTATCAGATTTGGGTTCGAGCTTATCAGTAATTAACCGCTTAACATAAGCTTCACAACCCCAAATCTTCAGGAAAGACAAGTTCGGAACATTTCTGGTCCACATCTCATGTGGTGTCTTTGCAACTGATTTTGACGGAACCCTATTTAGTGTAAACGCAGACGTTTCTAGAGCGTATCCCCAGAAGGATAATGGAAGATATGAGTGACTCATCATTGATCGAACCATATCTAATAAAGTCCGATTCCTCCTCTCAGACACTCCATTCCATTGGGGTGTTCCAGGAGGAGTGAGTTGCGAAACAATTCCACAATCTCTCAGATGATCACTGAATTCTTGGCTTAAGTATTCTCCTCCACAATCTGATCGAAGAGCCTTAATACTTTTGCCAAGTTGATTCTGTACTTCATTTTGGAACTCTTTGAACCTTTCAAAGGATTCTGACTTGTGTCTCATTAAATAGACATAGCCATGCCTACTGAAGTCATCAGTGAAGGTAATGAAGTACCGAAAGTTTCCTCTGGCACTCGTGCTCATTTGGCCACATACATCCGTATGTATAAGGCCCAATAAATCACTGGCCCTTTCATTTTGTTTGTTGAAAGGGGCCTTGGTCATTTTGCCTAATAAACAGGATTCGCATTTCTCACATGATTCATAATCAAATGAGCCCAGAAGCCCATCACTATGAAGCTTCTGAATCCGTTTCTCATTTATGTGGCCCAAACGACAATGCCACAGAAAAGTCTGATTCGTGTCATTTGACTTGAATCTCTTGGTATTAATGTTATAGATTGGCGTGCTTTTGTTTAGAACATAAAGCACATTCTCTAATGGACTGCTACCATAAAATATATCATTGTAATCAAAAGAACAACATTTATTCTTAATTGAAAACTGATATCCTTCCATATCCAAAACAGGAATAGAAATAATATTTCTGCTTATCGCAGGTACATAGTAGCAATTATTAAGTTCTAAAACCAAACCAGAAGGTAAAGACAAATTAAATGTTCCTACGGCTAATGCAGCAACTCTTGCTCCATTTCCCACGCGCAGGTCCACTTGTCCTTTCTCCAAAGTCCTACTGTTGCTTAGGCCCTGCATATTAGTACAAATATGAGCACCACAGCCGGTATCCAATACCCAAGAAGTAGAACCAGAAGTAGTAACATTTACTTCTATGACATAAATACCTGAAGATGAAGTCTCGAAAGTCTTCTTCTTCTTCTCCTTCTCTTCCAAGAATTTGTTGCAATTTCTCTTCCAATGCCCAAGCTCATTACAGTAATGGCACTTAATAGTCTAAGATGGGCCGGGCTTGGGTTTGGAAGAGGACACATGCTTGTCCCGATTTTCAATCTGGACGGCCTTGCCCTTTCCCTTGCCCTTGCCAAGTTTCTTAAACTTCTTACCCCCTTGTACCATAAGTACATTTGGGGTGCCCTTCTTGATATTAGGCTCAGCTGTCTTGAGCATGCCGTGCAGTTCAATCAACGTCTTTGTCAAGTTGTTCATGTTATAGTTCATAACAAACTGATCATAACTTGACAGCAGTGACTGCAAAATGATGTCAGTAGCCAACTCTTGGCTAATGGGACAATCCAGCTTCCCCAGGTTATCAATATAACCCATCATCTTAATGACATGAGTGTTGGTACTGGATTTCCCCCTAGGAAATCCGGCCCATTAACAGACAAGACAAAGGCCCGTAATTACGAGCCCATTCCAGAATCAGAGACAGACGGGAGAGTCAACTCTCTTGTTGGGCCCAAGCAAAGCAAGCGCCTTGGAGAGGCCCAGACGATGCCGAAGCCGGAGACAATCGAGCTCGAGCTCGGCAGAGGATGACGTGGAGATAGAGCAACTCGGTCTTCGCCAGTTCAACTGATCCGCATAAATCTCGGAGATCGTTACAACGACGAGGCCAAAAGATCGGGACGAAGAGATCAGAATCGAGGCTATTTAAGAAGAGAAGTGGCGGCTCATTAAAGACAATTCCAACCTAGGCTAAGAACACTTCGATTAGATAGCTCGATTTATACTTTGTACTCTCTTCTCGACTGTGTTTGTTCTATCTCGACGATCAATCTCAATAAAGTCTTTGATTCATAGGAAACTATACCATTTCTATATCCAAAAGTCCAAATCCACGAATACAAATTCTTAGTGTGAATCCCGGATCTCACATTTGGCGCCGACTGTGGGGACATTCTATAGCCTTTCCTATCTTAAGAATCAGATCCTAGATCCGATAGATCGAGATGAATCCCGACCAAACTGGCTCTCCCAGCGCCACACCGCCGGTTGACCGCCCTCAAACGGTCGACAACGTTCCTCAGACCACTACCGGGGTAAGAAACATGGGTCAGACCGACGGCGTGTTGACGAGCTCTGCCTCAGTCTCCACGACCTCGGCACCAGCCGGCTCCGTCGCTCAAACAATCGCGACGAGCCAGACTCCGACAAATGTTTTGTCAGGAACTAATGATCCGAGCAGAAACTGGGTGTGGATGAGAAATGACTCAATACCCACCCCAGGAGGAGGATCTGGAGTAACCAGACCCAATTCGCCACTACCTTCTACTCCACAGAGACAAGGGCCAAGCGATCTTGCCGAGATCCGTTCGATGTTAAGCCTGTTGGTAGATCGAACGAGAAACAACGAGGCAAGCGCAAGGGCCCAAGAGATCGCAAACCGTTCTCTGGCAGCGCAGCTCGACGAACAAGAGCGGCGTCTAAACGCTCGCCTTGAAGAGCTCGCCAGTCAAAGCCAAGGGGGCAGACCAACGCGAACTCCCATAAGTCCTCCACCGTGTACCCGCTTGGACTTCTCCCAGGTAGTAACTCCTCCGGGAACGTCGGGAAATTTCGGTAATACGTCAAATAGTGGCTTCCACCCTACAATGACCCCTATCACGATACCGACCCCATTTGGTTCGAGTTCAATGGTAACAGACCCAACCGGATCAAGAAACCGACCAATACTCGGGCCACCACCTTTCCCGAGTAACTATAACATCCGACCGAGGCAACTAGGAGGTTCTGCCTTCGCCTCGAGCTCGGGACTCCTTAACGGATCAAACTCAGTTCAGTTCCGAACACCCCAGGTCGATCAGACGAGGTCGATCCCAACGATTGATCTCCTCAACCCCATTTTTCCGGAACAAACGTCAGATCAGGCACAAGTCCAGTTCGCACCCGCAGAGGGCGATGAACACGATATGCTTAGACAATACATTGAACAGGCTAAAGCCTAGTTTAACAGTCTGAGCTCGAAAGTTCACATGGCGACGAGCGCGGCTCCTGACATCGATCGAGTGATCGAAGAAACACAACAAACGCCGTTCACAGATCGGATTGCGTTTGCAAGGATCCGAGAGATCAAGAAAACTAAGTTTCCAGAATTCTCTGCGAAATCAGACCCGAAAGCCCACATCAGGGCATTCCGACTAGCGATGGGAAGGGTGTACCTTACCGATGAGGAGAGGGAGCCAGCCTTCTGCAGGCTCTTCGCGGAAAACCTATCTGGTTCTGCCCTAGAATGGTTTGCCGGACTGGAAGAAAGGTCCATTGACAACTTCACCCAGTTCATGACGGCTTTCCTCAAACAATACTCCGTTTTCATCGAGGAAAAGACTACCGAGGCAGCCTTATTTGGCGTCTCTCAAAAACCCGACGAAACACTTCGCTCGTACATCGACCGATTTAAGGAAATAAAATCCAAAATCGCGAACCCACGAGATGAGGTAGCTATAGAAGCGTTAAGACGGGGACTATGGTTCTCAACCAGATTCCGCGAGGAAATAACAGTCCGCGAACCTCAAACGCTCGATGACGCCCTCCATCGCACATCGGCCTTTGCTCGCCTCGAGTACGAAACCACGGCCCTCAGGGAAAAACACCGGAAAGAAAGGAACCCGTCGGGCTCGCAAAATCCGAACTCGAAAAAGGATTCCCGTAAATCAGGGAACGTCAACGCGGTCGAGAGCCCAAAGAGCTCGAAGAAATTCGAGTTCGACAAGGAAAAATTCTGTGATTTCCACAATAAGAGAGGGCACTCGACCGAGGATTGTTATACTCGAGCTAAAGCAGAGGCTCAAAAATAGGAATCCGAAAGCAAAAAAGACTCCGAAGTCGAGGAGGAAACTCTGTCCGACAAAAAGGAAAACAAACAGACCAAGGAGTCGAACTCCAAAAAGCACTCCCAAAACAAACGGGAACGGTCAAAACAACCGGAATCTCCCGAAACTCTCCCTCATGGGTCGCGGAAGCGAGTTGAGTTCATCCTCGGCGAGCTTAACCTAAGCGGAACTCCGGGAGGTTCGGCGCTATCCCCGCGTCCGGCTCCTGCCAAGAGTTTACGCTCAAGAATCAATCTCCCTCGTCTCTGCGGGGGGGGGGGGGGTGTACGGGCTATACCCCCTAAACGAATCGACTTCATCTTCGGTGGCTCCAAGATTTACCGCGACTCGGTCAATTCGATCAAAGCTCTTCAAAGAAGAGTCGAGACCGACAGAGGGGGAAAAACCCCAATGTTGGGTCCAGACCACAAAATCATTTTCTACGAGAGCGAGACAAGTAATCTCGACAAGCCACACGACGACGCCCTCCTCGTTTGTCTAGTAGTGGGAGATGTCGAACTCTCAAGGATAATGATTGACACAGGAAGTTCGCTAGATGTCCTCTTTTACGACGCGTTCAAAAAGATGGACTTCAACGACTCCGAGATTGTGGAAGAAAAAACACCACTAGTAGGTTTTGCTGGCGAAACGACATACTCGATGGGCTCTGTCTTCGCCCCAGTAATTGCTGGAGGAGTTCGGAGAATGACGGAGTTCGTCATAGTAGATCGGCCAGCTCCCTATAACGCAATCCTAGGTCGACCATGGATATACGACATGAAAGCGGTACCATCGACCTACCACCAATGCGTAAATTTCCCAACTCCCAAAGGGATTAAAACCATTTACGGAAGTCAAAAGATTTCCCATCATTGCTACATGAACGGATACAAGCAGATCGAGAAATCCCGTGCGTAGCAATTACAGAAAGAGGATGAGCTCGCCACCATGCAGACCAAAAGGTCGAACGATCCCAGTCAAATAGGACCTCCAAAGGACCTCACGACTCAGGTCTGCATAGACGAGGCTCATCCCGAAAGACTCGTTGGCATCGGAATCGACCTATCAGAGCCGGTTAAGAACGAACTGGTCTCTTTTCTCAAACAAAACGTCGACTCCTTCGCCTGGTCTTCAGCAGACATGAAAGGGATAAACATCGATGTAACCAGCCACGAGCTGAATGTCGACCCAACCTACAAACCGATAAGACAGAAACGTCGAAAACTAGGCCCTGAGCGGGCCAAAGCCGTCAATGACGAGGTCGATCGGTTATTAAAAATCGGATCGATCAGAGAGGTCAAGTACCCCGACTGGCTCGCGAATCCCGTGGTGGTTAAGAAAAAGAACGGAAAGTGGAGGATCTGTGTAGACTTCACGGATCTCAACAAAGCATGTCCAAAGGACAGCTTCCCACTCCCGCACATCGACCGACTGGTCGAGGCCACCGCTGGACATCAGCTGCTATCCTTTATGGACGCGTTCTCAGGGTACAATCAAATATTGATGAACCCTGAAGACCAAGAAAAGACTTCGTTTATAACGGATCGAGGCACGTACTGCTACAAAGTCATGCCCTTCGGACTGAAAAACGCAGGAGCAACTTACCAGCGCCTCGTCAACAAGATGTTTTCAGGACTCCTAGGCAAAACCATGGAAGTCTACATCGATGATATGCTGGTAAAATCTTCCAGGTACGAGGATCACATCCCCTAACTAAAAGAATGCTTTACCATTCTTAATAAGTATGGGATGAAACTCAACCCAGCTAAATGTACCTTCGGGGTCCCTTCAGGAGAATTCCTCGGTTACTTGGTGACCGAAAGAGGGATCGAAGCGAACCCCAAACAGATCGCAATGTTCATAGAGATGAAATCTCCCAGAACGACGCGAGAAGTCCGGCAAAATAGCTGCTCTGAATCGCTTCATCTCAAGGTCGACTGATAAATGTCTACCCTTCTATCACTTGTTAAAAGCAAACAAAAAGTTCCTCTGGGACGAAAAGTGCGAAGAGGCATTCACTCAGCTCAAAGCCTACTTAAGCGAACCACCCATACTGGCGAAACCAGTAGAAGGAGAACCCCTTTACCTCTACCTAGCTGTCTCGACGGCAGCAGTAACTGGAGTCCTGGTTCGCGAGGAACAGAACGAACAACGGCCGGTGTATTACATCAGTAAGACCTTGATCGACGCTGAAACCAGATACCCCGCCATGGAAAAACTCGCCTTAGCGCTAGTAACGCCGGCTCGGAAACTCCGACCGTACCTTCAATCGCACTCGATCATAGTGATGACCTCTCAACCACTGAGAACCATTCTTCACAGTCCGAGCCAATCAGGTCGATTGGTCAAATGGGCTATCGAACTTAGCGAGTACGACATTGAATACAAAGCTCGAACATGCCTAAAAGCACAAGTACTGGCAGATTTCATAATCGAGCTCCCTCCGACTATAGAACTCGACCCGACTTCGGCCCAAAGATGGAAGCTCTACGTCGAAGGAGCTTCCTCAAGACAAGGGTCCGGAGTCGGAGTGAAATTAGTCTCCCCAACGGGTGAAGTACTAGAACAATCGTTCAGATTGGGCTTCGCCGCATCGAATAACGAGGCTGAATATGAAGTGTTAATAGCCGGGATCAGACTCGCGATAGCCATAGGAGCCCGGGAAGTAAACGCCTTCAGCGATTCCCAACTAATCACGAGCCAATATCATGGCGACTACGAGGCCAAAGACGAACGAATGGAAGCATACCTACGGGTAGTCCATACATTGGCCGAACAGATCGAATCCTTCGATCTAACACGAATCCCACGAGGTGAAAACACCGCAGCCAATGCGTTAGCCGCATTAGCATCGACATCAGATCCTAACCTCAAACGGATCATACCAGTCGAAGGGATAGAAAAAACCAAGCATCGACATAGCTCTCAAAGCTCTGTCCTTGAAAGAGGACGAGCCCGCTGTGAAGGACGATGTCAAACGCAAAGAGTGTCCCGGAGACACTAATAGCGACATCATCAAGATTGATGATGATCTTGATCCTAGAAGCACCGTTTACGTCGCGAACGTCCCCGACGGACCAATTCAGACCGCATCCACTAGTCAGGGACCTGAGCCTAACAAACGGCGAAGTTCCCGACGGCAAATGGGAGGCGCGGAAACTTAAAACGCAGAGTGCGAGGTACTCTGTCACACAAGGAGAGCTCTTTAAAAGGAGCCTCTCCGGACCTTACCTTAAATGCCTTGACAAAAAGCAAGCCCTGGCCGTGATTACACAAACACATGACGGATCATGCGGAAGCCATTCCGGAGGACGAGCATTGGCAGTGCGAATCAAAAGGCAAGGCTACTATTGGCCTACAATGGCCGCCGAATGCGAATCTTTCTCCAACAAGTGCGATAAATGCCAAAAGCATGCCCCAATTATCCACCAAGCGTCGGAGAAACTCTCCTCTATCTCATCACCATACCCATTCATGCGGTGGGGAATGGACATCGTTGGACCGCTGGTCGCATCTGGCAAAAAGAAAGCCACACACCTGTTGGTGATGACGGATTACTTCACCAAGGTGATTGAAGCAGAGTCATACCAGAAAATCAAGGACGTTCACGTTAAGGAGTTCGTCTGGCGAAACATCGTTTGCCGACATGGACTACCCCACGAGGTCGTCACCGATAACGGATCTCAGTTCATATCAAACACGTTCAAAGAGTTCTGCAGAACTTGGAACATAAAACTGACTTACTCAACGCCACGCTACCCCCAAGGGAACGGGCTAGCAGAAGCAGCTAACAAAGCGATTATGAACGGCCTCAAGAAAAGGCTCAACGAGTGCAAAACAACCTGGAGTGACGAACTCCCAGCCGTACTCTGGGCCTACCGGACTACCCCCCGCAAATCCACTGGCGAGACTCCCTTCTCGCTGGCTTACGGAATCGAGGCGGTAGTACCAGCTGAAATTCTCGTGTCAAGCATTCGCAAAGAAGAATGCCCACGACAGGAGGAACTTAACAACAAGATGAAAACTGACGAGCTCGACCTCGTCGACGAAAGGAGGAACCTCGCATTAGCTCGACTCCAGAATTACCAACAAGCCGCAGCTCGCTACTATGATTCCCGAATCAAAACTCGAAGGTTTCAAGTAGGAGAGCTCGTCTTGCGGAAAGTGTTCGACCATAAAAAGGAAGAACACGCTGGAAAATTAGGAGCAAAGTGGGAAGGTCCTTACCAGGTCACCGACGTCGTAAAGGACGGGGTCTACCGACTCAAGTCGGTGGAAACCCAGAAGCCCGAACTACGAACTTGGAACATCATCAACCTCAAAAAGTATTTCCACTAGGAGTACATCAACATAATCGAACTACGAAATGGCTTGATCCCCTTAAAAAGGGTACGTAGGCAGCTCGACTTCGAGCGCAGCCGCCCCCCAAAAAACAAAGCTCACGCCGAGCTCAGCAGCTTCCGAGGAAGTTACCCCAACTTATCTTTGTGAAATCAAAATAAGTCTCTTAATCCAATGCTTCTTTCTGTCGTAAAAGTTAGATTCATTGCGAAATACCTTGTCATAACATTCCCAAAACAAAAGATATGAAATTATCTCTCCCGAAACGAAAGATATGAAATTATCTCTTCTAAATCAAAGCGATATGAAAGTATCCCTTCCGAGCGACCTGAAATGGACTCTCCTAAAGCAAGCGATATGAAATTATCCCTTCCAAGAGACCTCAAACGGCCTCCCGCAAATCAAACGATATGAAATTATCCTTTTTCGAGCGACCCGAAATGGCCTCTCCCAAATTCAAAGCGATATGAAAATATCCCTTCCGAGCGACCTGAAACGGCCTCTCCCAAAGTCAAAGCGATACGAAATTATCCTTCCAACGAGATCTCAGACGGTCTCTCCCAAATTCAAAGCGATATGAAAATATCCCTTCCGAGCGACCTGAAACGGCCTCTCCCAAAGTCAAAGCGATACAAAATTATCCTTCCAACGAGATCTCAGACGGTCTCCCCCAAAATCAAAGCGATATAAAATTATCCCTTTGAACAAAGCGACCTAGAACGGTCCTCCCACCGCGAACGAACTGAAATGATCGCTCCAAAGAATGAGATCCAGAATGATCTCCCTTAAGAATACAATTCTTCTAAACCGTATACAGGTTAAAAGAATCGGGGGGCTACCCCACCCCTCAAGCAAAATTACGAGGACAAGACAAGCATGCAACCTCTACGCACATTCCAAATCGGATCTTTGTAAGTCTACTTCGATTCGTTTCCATACTTAATACTTCTCTTTTCAATTCAGCGATTAAGCCTGAATCTTACATTACGAAGTAGTCGCGCTCCAGACTATTCCTAGCAGAGAGCTCGAGCTCAAATGTGATTGACTTAAAGTTCACAAAGAACTACCTAAAGCAACTCAAAATAAGTTATCTGCTCGATTCCCCTGGAGAAGTTCGAATCGCCGCAACGGCTCGAATTTTATGTTAAGGCATAAAAACATAAAAATCTATGCTAAGGCATGAAAGATTTAAAAAGCAGTTCATAAAAAAAAGGGGGACATAATGTCCTCAAGATCGAACAAAAAGCCCCCTTGGGCAACAAAAGTCTGAAAAGAAATTAAAAGCCCCCTCGGGCAACGAAAAGTCTGAATTAAAAGCCCTCTCGGGCGGCAACAAATGAAAAGGACTAGAACTGCATGGAAGGAGAGGAAGCCTCGTCTTGATTCTCCGTCTGACCATCGGTCGCCCTGTCCTCCTCGAGTTGACCCTCGACCTCATCCCTAACTCGCGAGCTAACTCCGGTCGGGAGGTTCGACCCATACTGATCAAGACGAGTAGCCGCCTGATTTGGGGGGCGCGCAAGGATCACGGAATCGTCCGACATCACCGGCAAATTAAGCTTGCTGATACTGAAGTCCGACACCGCCGCAGCATTCATCTCCTCCGTGGCCAATCTCTTCTTCTCGGCCAAGTCCATCACCTCCTTGGTCAGGTCCAATTCGCCAGAGGCGAAGTCGGCAATAAGCGCGATATTAGCCAAGGCCTCCTGGAGCCTCATCTCAGCGCTCACGGCGACCTTCCTCTGGCTCTCCTTCGCCGCGATCCCCTCGAGAATCTTGAGATATTCACCGTTTAGCCCTTTCCTCGCCTCATGGGCTGCTACCTTGACATCAAACTCCCGGTCGGCGAGAACCTTGTCCAGATCAGCCTGGCATTGCGCAGCCCGCACGTCCGCAACCCGACCTGTCTCAATGGCCGTTTGGCTCGCTTCCTCCGCAACCGAAACCCGAGCCAAGGCACCCTGCAATTGCTTATCCAGGTCGCCCGCCTTCTTCCTTAGCTCCTCTTCCCGAGCCAAGGCCCCCTGCAACTGCGCTTTCAGGTCGCTGACCGTTGTCTTGACGGTGTCGAGCTCGCTCACCTGCGGTATCTCTCGCAGCTCGCGCTTGGCCCTAGCCGCAAACCTGTTCGCAGCCTCCAAGGCCTACCAAATAAAAAATATGTGTGTGATGAAAATTAAGCACGAAGCGAATAAAAAAAACGAAGGGAAGAAAATTATTACCTTCCCATAAGCCTCCATCAGCTCGGTGTAAGTATCACCGAGAGCCATATCCCCGACAGCCGGGAGTTGAACACCTGCGGGCTTAAAATGCCTTAGCAGATAAGCAACACCCGTCGGGTCATCCGCAATCGGGCATTCCTTCTGGTGCCTGAAGCGCCAGTTGAAAGACCCCGAGGACCCAGAAGAAGCAGGCCTCGCCTCAACACTCGGGCCCGATCTTCTCGAGCTCACCTCCGCGTCAGTCCTTCGACGCTTCGCCGCCGGAGGCGGGCCGCCTCGGCTCCGACCGTTCGACCCTCTCGAACCATTCGACCGAGAGTTGCGCAAGGCAGGCTCTTCAGGCGAGACCCGAACCGGTTCCTCACCGGTCGAAATAGGAGGTAGATCCTCCGCCCCCACATTTGCCTCTCCGGACCCTGCGACCTCAGGGAGAGAAACCCGAACAGGGTTTGGAGGAGGGATTGAGGGAGGAGGAGGAGGCCCCTCGTCCATGGCAAAAAGAAGGGTGTGGCTCAAGTCGCCAGCCTTCATTTTCTTCGCCAGATCAACGGGATCCTTCCCGTTCCGACGACTGCTGGATCTTCGCGACATCTTTCCGAGAGAAGGGGTGCTTTCGGTAGAACTATCGTCCGAAACAGGTCGACCTGCAAACGAAACAGATTCGGGTCAGCCCAGCAAACGAAGGGCATATCGCGCGACAACCCCCAGAAAGACTAACCGGAACACTTACTTTCTCCGGTCCGCTCGATAATCCGAAGCGGAGCCTGAACGATTCGAGTCGAAGCGGGCTGGTGAAGGAGGCGTGATTCGTCTCGCAAAAGGCGAGGTTGGTATAGAGGAGGTTGTCGAGCAGCAGGACCTAAAGCAGCTCGGATTCGCTGATCCGTGAAGTTGCACCAACGAATATCCCCTCTCCGTAGGCGAGCTATCAAACTCGATGTAGTCGGGTCCAAAGGTAATGACTCAGGAGCCTCTGCAATGAAACCAAAAAGGTCATTAGCAAACAGCTCGATATCAATAAAGGACACCGTAGCAACTAGGGAAACTAGTAAACCCTATAAGCTAACCAACGTTAGCCGCCCATCTTATCGGGATAACCGAGTAATCAAAATCCTCGACCGAGTGACGATTGATCCTGAAGTAGAAGTATTTACTCTTCCACACATCCCTTGTCGGGATCTCATCAAGGATCTTCCCATGGCAAGGAGAGAGGTAGTAGGTTCCGGGAAAACGGGTGTTATGTTTTACCGAACAAACCCTCATCAACTCCTCGACTCCAAAATCGATGCCTTCCTCGCTGGCTCTGACCCCGAGCCCGACGACATACCGAACAAAATTCGGAGTCATCTGGTGAAAGGCCAGTTGGAGCTGAGCTAAAACCCATGAGATAATGCGAGGGATTGGAAAAAACAATCCCCATTTATCGAAATAGGTAAAAGAAGCGCAACAATGGCCTTCGACGACAGTTTCCGGAGACATGTCCGGCGATGGGATAAGTATCTCCACCTCTGACGGAATCTGGCACTTCGCCCGCAACTTCCGTACTTGGTCAACAGTCAAACTGGACGGTGGATGAGGACCAATCGGACCAGCCACCACAGTAGGATTAGCCCTGGCTGTACTCTTTGGAACCATGATAGCTCGGAATATAGATAATTTCTTTCAAGGAAAGAGGGAAAACGAAATCTCCAGAGAAAGAAAATCTCGAAACGACGAAAAAGAGAATATGAGCGAGAGGCAAGAAGAGGATATAATGGAGGAGAAGAAGTTACCTTGACGATTCGCAGCGTGAGCAGTAATGGGAATCGTGCTAGGTAACTTCCCCTTTTTAAACTAGCGGTATCCCACAATCCCAACCGCTCGATTCGAAATTTGTAAATAATCACGAAAAAAGATCGAGGTAGTTGCGATCCTTCGGTCCCGTGCGATCTCAACCGTCGATATAAAATCTATGGATGAGGCAAAAATAATCATTAGATTTGTCACATCCAAGGCACGCGCCTCTTCCCAAGGACGTCCACCGCCCATTAACCTCGACTTCTCGAATTCAATGGGCTGGGGGGCTATTGTTGGTACTGGATTTCCCCCTAGGAAATCCGGCCCATTAACAGACAAGACAAAGGCCCGTAATTACGAGCCCATTCCAGAATCAGAGACAGACGGGAGAGTCAACTCTCTTGTTGGGCCCAAGCGAAGCAAGCGCCTTGGAGAGGCCCAGACGATGCCGAAGCCGGAGACAATCGAGCTCGAGCTCGGCAGAGGATGTCGTGGAGATAGAGCAACTCGGTCTTCGCCAGTTCAACTGATCCGCATAAATCTCGGAGATCGTTACAACGACGAGGCCGAAAGATCGGGACGAAGAGATCAGAATCGAGGCTATTTAAGAAGAGAAGTGGCGGCTCATTAAAGACAATTCTAACCTAGGCTAAGAACACTTCGATTAGATAACTCGATTTATACTTTGTACTCTCTTCTCGACTGTGTTTGTTCTATCTCGACGATCAATCTCAATAAAGTCTTTGATTCATAGGAAACTATACCATTTCTATATCCAAAAGTCCAAATCCACGAATACAAATTCTTAATGTGAATCTCGGATCTCACAATGAGGACTAACTGGACCGTCCTTTGGTAGCTTGCATTCGATGAGAGACTTAACCGTCTAGTATCTCTCAGTTCGTGCCTGCTCCTGAAACATACTTTTCAGGCTAGTGATCATCTCCATTGGTGACTCCACGTTCTCGTATTGCTTCTGCAAATCCGAGTTCATGGTAGCCAACATGAGACAACTCACATCGACCACATCATTAGAATGCTTATCCCAAGCACTCCTTTCTGCATGTGGGGCATTGGCTCTTGTTTTTCAGGGAGAACATTTTCTAGGACATAGTCCCTTTTCTCCTGCTTGAGAACAATTCTCAAGTTCCGATACCATTCGAGAAAATTCGATCCGTTTAACTTGTCCTTCTCAAGGATGGATCGCAGGGAGAAAGTGTTGTGATGAGTGTTAGTCATTGTTGAGATCAAAGAAAGGAAAAATGTTTAGTTATGATGTTCAAGAAATGAGAAATCTTAACTATTAAGAAAACTCGCATTATATTCAAACAGTGTTTCCTCAAATGAATATAATGATCCAAGATCCATACTTCACTAAACTTGAGTGAGCCGCTGGCTATCACCCAAATTTTAGCTATCTAGGTAAGCAACAACTTTGCTAGTTATATCCAATATAACTCTTGGTTGTGGATTGACATCTCATGTCCAATCCACCTGATGTCTCTGAGCCCAAAACGATTTTGATGGCCCAGTCAAGTAAACCAATCTCTTAGGTCATGTAATTGTTGATACCTTGCACTGCAAGCCTATCAACACGATTACCTCCTGCCTTACTCATGTAATTGTGGACACCTCGCACTGCAAGTCTATCGCACAATGAAACGAGTCTTGACAGTTGACAAGATCGGGAAGACATCAAGGATTACTTGATATTGAGTCTGAGGAACGGAGCTGTTTTAAAACGATCAATCTTATTATGTTTTAATTATTCTAATGAAAGGATTTATCTTGGTTTGGTTCTGTGATTTCAGGTTCAATAACCGAAACCAGCAGACCCTGTGTCGATCGACACTACTTTAGTGTCGATCGATACAGATTTACCAAAACCAATTTGCGATAACCGATCAATCTAATTGATCCGGTTTTTGATAACCGGTCAGTGTCGATCGACACTACATTAGTGTCGGTCGATACCAACCTTATCAAAACAATCACAATAAACCATTTTAGCGTTCAACCAATTTTAACCAAGCTCGATAATCGGTCCAATCCAATTGAACCGACTATCTTAATCGCGAGGTCTGTGTCGACCGAAACAACTCTTGTGTCGATCGACACTAGGCGAAACCTAAGTTTTATTCGGGTTTTCGCCCTGTGTCGATCGACGCCGGATTGGCATCGATCGACACCATGCGAAAAACCCTAAAACGTTTTTGAACAAAAACCCTAGCCGAGATTATTTGATCAAAACTCAATTTTAGCATGCATATCAAATATACAGTGATCTAGATTCAACTAATCTAATCAACATGCTACAGATTCAATGGAACCCTAAGGCTCTGATACCACTGAAGGAATCTCTAGCAGTGTTCTAATCAGGATTAGCAACCCTAGGTATAAATTCCAAGCCTAGGATCTAGGGTTCATATAGTTGAATCATGAGATCTCGAAATTACGTGGAGATTAGCAGCGGAAGATGAACAGATAATCGAGATCTTAAAGAGCCTCAAGTGCTGCGCCTCTACTGGTATCCACACGCACACAAACTGGAACGAGCGGGATGCTAGTGCCGTCAGAGATTAAATCTCTAAAGAGGTTTTCAGTTTCTCTCTGGTGGCTGTGTTCTTAGGTTAGATTACTGTAAAAGTCGACCATATATCTTATATATGTGTTGGCTTATACCACGGCCTGATTAACTTCGGTTTATTAAGTCATCCGCGATCTGTGTCGATCGATGCACTTGTTGTGACGATCGACACTGCCTCAGAAACTCGTTTTAAATGCATTTCAAATATGCATTTACCAGATCATTACATTAATGATCAACCTCATGTTATATGTCCAGTTTGCTTAGGTGTGTGACCCTGTAGGATCATATAACGCTAGCAATGAGTTCTAAACTTATTGATCATAAGTGGCTTCTAGCAAAGCATTATGATTGCCTAGTGTTATATGACTGTCTCATCTCGACAATACAACTTTCACTTAGAGTGAGTACAATATATTTCAGGACATTCCCAACACTATAGCCAAAAAGCCGACGCACGCCAACAATGGAACAGGAATGTCCCCGAAGAACTAAAACCAGGCACCGAGATCACCTTCAACTCGGAGGACGAAGAGGGCTTCGACAAACCACACAACAAACCGCTCGTCGTCGAACTCCAAATCAGCGACTGTGAAGTTACCAAAGTCCTGATCGACACAGGAAGCTTTGTCGACCTCATATTCGAAGAAAATCTGCAAAGGATGGAACTCCGCGATTACAGAATGAAGTTTTCGGAGAAACCTCTCACTGGATTCGCCGGGGACACGACCACAACAATCGGGACGATCAAGCTACCGGTGCACGTCGGGCGCATGACCAAGTTCGTTAAGTTCGTCGTCATAGACCGACCCGCAATCTACAATGTGATCTTGGTAACCCCTTGGATCCACGCCATGAAAGCAGTACCTTCAACGTACCACCAATGCATAAAATTCCCAACCCTGAGAGGAATCTTCACGCTCCGCTGCAGCCAGAGAATCTCAAGGTATTGCTTTACAGTGGAGCGCAGAGTGCGGCAACCGTCATGATTCATATCCGAGCAGATGACCGCCACCTCGCATCTAGAAGAAAACAGACAAGACTCGCACCTCGAACAAGGGAAGACAAGCATCATGCCTGCAAGTAAAACGCCCTAACTCTGCCCAAACCATATATATATGCTAGTAATCGAGCTGCGGCTCAAAGTATGTAAAAGAAAGAACTACGCTTGGCTTGATCTCTCCTCGGGGAGTACGTAGGCAACCTATGTAAGGTGCAACCACCTCTATGTTTTATCAAATTAAATCTTCACGCATTTTCATACAACTTAGCCCCCTAACAACTAACAATCGACATTCTGGCCAAATGTTCGATCCAATAAACACGTGTCCCATGCACAGTGACATTGCGTCACGTCGTCGTTTTTAACGATATATAAGCCGGGGCCAGACCCGCATGTGTCCTTAGAAAACGTTTTGTAAGCCGGACCTCCTGTGCATAACTATGTTCAAGGGCTCCACAGGATAAGCCGAGCAAAAGCTCGCGCTCATAAACTTCTGTATACAAATGGGCGAGCTTTGTTTCGATCGGAGAAAATAAAAGACAGGATAAGCCGAGCACGTACTCGCACCTATACAACAATAAGTTTCTTCTTTCTCTTATTTCATTCTCGTCAAAATTACAAGGAAACGAACAAAAAAAAAAGAGAAGCAAAAGCAACAAAAAAATAACGAACTATAAAATAAATCTAATTTTTTGAAAGACGATTTCTTCCGAACCGGAGCTCGTGTTCTGAGCCCGATTTTATCCAACAAGGAGCCGAGCTCCTTTCTTGAAAGACGACCTCAGCACACAAAAAAGGATAGCCGGACCCCGAAGCCCGACCCCCCGGTTCCCCTGGCCACTTTGACATCTGATGCTCTCCCCAAAGGAATCCTCCCCTTATTCGGAGGAAAATGAACCAGCTCGATATCGAGCCCGCTGCCCTGCGAAACAAAAAAAAAACGAGGACGACTCAGCAGAAAGGAAAGAAAAATAAATACATATCACAACGAGCAAAACAACACACTTATGTCAAAAGAGACAAGTTCAAGACAGGACAGCCCCCGACATGTTACTAAAATCAGTGACGCATCAGATCCACCCAACAGGAGGGACTGTGGGTCGCCCTTACGTTCGCAAAAGCGACAAACAAGGGCGGTTATGAGTATGTTTTCACATATCAACAAGCCCCCATTTCGCAGAAAAAACACGAGCTCGATTGGCAAAAAGAGAAACAGAAACTCCGGTGGCCGGAGTCAGCCAACGATGAGCACTGACAAGAAACCCATTAGCAGAGCGGCCATGCTGCCACAACACACTAGGACCCAACTCTACAATCAAACCAGAAGAAAAAGAATAAACCACATTCAGTAAAAAAAAAAAGAGGAAGAAGAAAAGTGAAGAACACCAAGATACGAAAGATCGGCAGAAAAGAAGGAGTATTTATAACCACCATGGGCAACAAGTGCAGCAACAACGCATTCAAAACGACGTGTCAGTTACCAATGCATGCCTTCAATGCGAAAACGGCGGTCCACTTTCCCATAAACACGCAAAAGTAACTCCCTCAAAAGCGATAATGGCGCGTGGACCACGCCTCGAAACTCAACGCGACATGTCTACCAAAAACATCCGAACAACGTCATGCGAGCAAGAAACAAAGCGGCGCAAGCCCGCATCAGCGAGCAAAAACCCAACGCGGAATTCAACCAAAAAAAAATAGCAAAATAAAAAAAGAGGGCAAAAAGGGAGGACAGAAAAGAAAGCATGCGAAGCATACATGTACAACTACAAATGCGAACTTTGTTCGTACAAAGGTTCAAAACACAAAAAGAGGAGAGAAGCTTGAAGAAGAAGAGGACAAAGAGCTAGAAAGTCACGACAGGAGATCGGGTACGCCAGAAGTAACCTCGTCTTCCGCAGTTAGAGACGCCAGATCCACCCCTCCTTAATTCACAACATCACCTCGCAGCGGTGATATACAAAATACATCAGAGTCCAAGGGGTCAGGTCGCAACTCGTTGACTTCCCTCTCCAAGTGAGGCTTATCCTCTTCGAGCTTAGCGATCAACGCAGGAGGAACCGGGACACCACTATCCGCGAGCAAACGATACGCGCTAAGAATACTCACAGCCTGGTTGAACTCCAAGAGCTTGGGAATATAGCGATCGCCCTGTTCCCTCTCCGCCCTCAGCTTGTCCAAACGCTCAGAAGCTTTCTTATACGCGGCCTCCCGCTTGGAACGAAGGCGCTCGCCAAAGGATTCCTGAAGTCCGTCACACTCAGCAATAAGGGAATCAACTTTCGACATGAGAGAACCGGCCTCAGACAAAAGACTATGTTTCTCATCTTCAAGCTCGGCCAACCGCTTCTCTAAGTCCGTAGCCTTTTCCTTCTCCAAAGACAAAGCAGAAGAAACCCCCTTCGCCTCGTCAAGCTCCTTACGAACCCGCTTGAACTCACAAGCAGAGCGCTGCATCGCTTCAATCTGTTCCCTAAGGATGCCTTCTGTCGAATTGGCCTGACGTCTCTCGGATTCATACGAGTCCCGAAGTTGATTCAAGATGACGCACACCATAACAAGGTGGTGACCCAACTCCTCCTGCAGACGCGGTTTGTGCATATCAGAGACATGCATAAGATCCTTGGTCGGACCAGCCGCTAGCCTCTGCACAATAATAGCACACGACAGCATGTCAATTATCAAAGGCGTCTTCCCCTTATGAATATACGACCAGGACGGCTCGCCCGAACCAATCCATGCATTATCCGACCACCATCGTCGGGTCAATAGATCGAGTGGAAGGAGAGGAAGGTCGAAGTTCCCCAGAATGCTCACCATCTCCCTCAGGATCCGACTCCCGCCCCTCCACACCAGCAGCCCCGGTGGGAGAAACAACCTGATTCGTAGCACCCTCTGGTGCCTCTCGCAATCGACTAGTCCTATCCTCGCAGGCACCAGAGACATCGTCAAGAGTAACCACTGGCGAATTTACCACCGCTTCAGATCCCTCAGACGTCCTTTGCCTTTTCCGGGACAGCCGAGGAGATGGCGGATCACTCTCAACAAGGGGATCCATCTTCAAAAACACTGACATAACAAAGCGACAATGACAGCATTAAAGACCTTCCTAGCCATTAAAAAAAAGGGAAGGAGGGGGGTGAGGAGAAGAGCACACATACCCGAGTCAACCTTTCTCAAGCAACTCCGCACTCTCTGATCAAACAGGCTTTTGGCCTTTTCGTCCTTCGATGAAAGCCAATATATACCACCGTGAGCCCTCAACTTATCCAAGTCAACGGAAAAACCTGCAGACCAGCGACCCGAAGTAGAGCGAACTGCAGAACAACAAAAAATCCATGACGGAAATGATACCAGTAAACTAGTTCAAAACAAATAAAAACTACCTGGATCATAATTCCAAGTCGATCTAAAAACCCTGCTCAAGTCAGACGTCAGCGCATCATTAACACGTGCAAAGAAATAACTATCCTGCCAATCAGAAGTCCTGTCCTGGGGATCAAACACAACCTTCAGACGACGACCAGTCCAAAACCGCACATTAAAGATCCCAGATGTCCCTTGATTAACGGAAATCGAGGTCAACTCTTCGAAGAAACGAGTAGACATCTCCACCCCGCTATCGGCCGCCATAGTCTCACATTGCGAATGGCAGACGGACAGAGCTGGGAAAGGGCCATCCTTCTAGCCTCACAATACTCAATCATGATTCTAGGAAGGGGAAAAAGCAAGTAAAATTCGGTGAACCAGCACTCGTACAGACAAACCCAACTGGAGGGAACATCCCAAGGGCGCTCACATAAAGCCGGCAACCAAAGTTCAAGGCCAGGAATACGAGAACACCGCCGGCGGATATAATCAAGGGCGGACTGCTCACATATCGATGAAAGAATCGCCCTAGGAACAACGGACTTTGCCTCCGACACCCCCTTAACTCTCCCTTTTCCTCCTCTCGAGGAAGTCGCTTGAGAAAAATAATCAAAAGCAGCCATACGGTCATCAGAGATATCGACTCATCTCATCACCACCACGAAATCGACGAGGTTTTCGCCCATATCGAGACATCAAAAACTCCTCATCAACCTCAATCGGCCCAGATTCAACAGGACTATCTCCGGATGACTCGGAAAACCCAGAATCAACGCTACCAGTAGAAGAATGCTCACTAGAATCTACCCGCATAATTGCAAAACTAGAGGCGACCAAAGTACAATCACCAGGACAAAAAAAAAGAACAAGCGCGAAGCAAAGACTGCGAAAGAAAGATAATTACATGGAAAAGAAGGCGGAATCCGAAAAGACGAAGCCTCATAAGAAGAAAGAAGCAATTTTGTACAAACATAAAAATCACGATGCAAGCGGTTCGCGCCCTTTCGTTCCCTTAAAAAAACACAGAGGAAACCAAGGAAAAAGCACTTATGAGCCAATATAGAACGACCTAACAAAATTTCCGCCTGACTTAAATGCTCAAACAAATTTGCCGAACTCAGCATCATAGCTTGACGAACTGGGGGGGGGGACTAATTGTTGGATATGGGTTTAGCACTCATCCATAGCCCATTAGAAATCTTGTCTAAATCAATCACTCGATGTCGGCCCAAGAAGACAAGCCCGCCAAGGAGTCAACGACCCAAAGAGAAGTCAGCACACAAGCACTATAACCCTTCACTCTTCATTTGAGACACATTGTAACTTACGAGAGTGCCGAGCTACTTCTATAAAGCTCCGACCTCAAGCAATCTTTAGGGAGTACGTCATTTGACGGACTCCTACCTCGTACCATCCTGTTCATATCTCGGCTTCGGCCTTAATATCAATAAAGAACAGTTTCAACCTCACTTTTAATTCATATCTCACCTCGTAGTTCGGACATTTCAGATCGTACCCCGTAATATTGACTAGGTCAAATTTCCGTTATATATTTTCTTTTGTTAGTTTATCTCTTTTAAAACTAAAACTTTAAAATCATTTTTCGAAAATCTAACTAAATAGTGTTATTTATAAACTACATTATTAATTAAAAGATTGGAAATAATGATTATACATAAATAATCCGTAAATATTTTAGACTTTACGTATCTCCGGTTTATCTTATTTTTATTTGTTATTTTTTTGGTGTTTAATAAAATATCTTATAGTAAAAAGATTAATCTAACTATTCTAACTATTAGAATGTTTTATTTTTAAAAACTATAATTCTAGATCTAACGTGTAAAAATTTCCATCATTGTGTAAAGATATCATGAAGAAATATTTCACATTAAGATATTTGTGTGTTTCTTTTTTAATTTTTAGCCAATGAACAACATATATTTATTTCTGATATTTTTTTATTACTCTATGCATACATATATTTTCCAAGCAAAACGGGGTTCCATAAATAAACTTAGTATAAACTCAAAACTTTTAGCAGAAAATTGTCATGAAATTGAAGTTATATATGTATATACTAGGATCCGATCCGCACTGAGTGTGCGGATATTTTTTTCATATTGATTCACATTTAAGAATTGTTTGATTTTTTTTTTTATGTTAATAGACAATTTTTGAATTAATATATGATAGTTAAATAATTATTTTCTATTTTATATTTTAGATGTTGAAAAGAGATGTTTTTTTATTTCTCAGTATGTTTTTAATTAGTTTTGGATAACATTTGATTTTGTTTTATTTATTTTTAAAGCATTTATAATTGGTTATGTTTACTCTCAATTGTTATTTCCGATTAAAATGAATATTAAACGCGCCGAGCGCGGAGTATTAGTTTGATGATTCTTTTCTATTTGTTTTAATCGATTTTTTATTAGAGATCGTTATATTTTTATATTATTATTTGTTTGTATATAATTTTCGGATCTACGTAGTAATCTTTTTTAGATTATATAGTGTGTATATTTATTTGTAATATATGATGGTTAGTATATTCCAAAAATATTATTTTTGAAAGAGTATATATGTGATATTAAATTGAAAAAAAAAACGAAAATATTTCTAGAAATATGAATAGAGATCGAAATATTTAATATTTATCAACATATATTTAATAACATATTAATTCATTAGAAATAATGATAACCACAATCTCTACATATAACTAATAGTATTAATTTTAGACTTTCATAAATATTATCTTAACAATAATAAATAGGGTTGTTATAATTTACATAATTCTAATATTGTTATGATTTAAGAAGATATAGTAGAATATTAAAGAATTGTGATTTATGCAGCCTAGTTGTTTTTCTGTTGAGTTTAAAATTAGGAAATAAGATATTAATGCGATTTTAAAATCAAGATATATTATTTCTATAATTAAAAATAAAATTTATTAAAATTAAATGTCATTAAAATTAAGAAATAAAATATTTATAAAATTTTAAAATCAATATATTATTTACATAACGAAAAATATAAATTAATTAAATAAAAACTTTCAAAATATATATATCATTTAATAATATTTGACACTAATACGTAACTATTATCACTAACAATAATATAACAAAAATAAAAGAAAATTTGGAGAAATATCTTTAAAACAGATTTTGTTTTGAAAAATACAATATTTTTAATCTTTTTGAAAACTATACTTATTTATAAGTGAATTACTAAATTATCCAATTTTAATTTTTATAATGATCTAATATCTTAATTAATAATTATAATTTGAAACATGATGCAGCATTTAAAAAGGTGAATGTTTTTAAACAAATTAACAACATTTGAATTTGTACTTATTTATTTTCAAATAATACTCTTAAATTTTTTTTGTTGACAATATTCTACTATTTATATAAACAAAATAGCAAGGCTAGTTCCATTCACTGCTTTTCAAACAAACTCTTCAGCATTTCATCACAATTAACCATATCCTTGTTCGTATGATGATTTTAAAAACAAAAACCAATCAATCAATACAAAAAATGTTTTTACCAAATAACTAAATGATTTCTTTTTCTAATTTAAAGATTTTATTTTGTTTTAATATGAGATCGTACACACATGAAACAACCTTCACAAAAAAAAAATTGAAAACCAAACAATGGGTGGCTGAAGTACTTCTTCTCTCTTTATTATAATTTATTATTTACTGTAAAATTATACTTTGAGTAACACAAAATAATCACAGAAAAGAGATAAATATTTCGTGAACATTGTGTACATGATTCACTTTTTTGGCAAAGAAAGTATAAATTATACTTTCAGTAACACAAAATAATCACAGAGAAGAGATAAATGTTTCGTGAACCTTGTGTACATAGTTCACTTTGTTTTGTGTACAGTACGAATTCTTGCAGATCATTCCTACTGATGTACGTACTTTTTCACAATTCTTAAAATATTTGTTTATTATGATATAAAAGTGAATGGCCTGCTAAATTAACGGTATTCATCCATTCATTCGTCTCTACTACGAAGACACCAAGTGGTAACAACTACACCAAGAGAAATAGGAATAAAACTCACGAAGAATAATCAAAACAATAAATTATTATTTTAAAAAATTTTGATTTTTTTTTAAATTTTTAATGAAAATTGGATAAAAAAGTCCTATCCCATATAAAAAGTGTAGTTTTCAAAAAAGAAAAAAGAGGTGTAATATTCAAAATTCATCTCTTAAATAGTATTTTACAAATTATCTCAAAAAATAATTTATGGATGTTACACTAAACAATTATTCAATGGCTATATAAGATATATACGTAATATAAACAATAAAGTAATATGAATATATATGTATATATATAAGTGAATTACTAAATTATCCAATTTTAATTTTCATTATGATCTAATATCTTAATTAATAATTATAATTTGAAACATGATGCAGCATTTAAAAAGGAGAATATTTTTAAACAAATTAACAACATTCGAATTTGTACTTATTTATTTTCAAATAATTCTCTTAAATCTTTTTTGTTGACAATATTCTACTATCTATATAAACAAAATGGCAAGGCTAGTTCCATTCACTGCTTCTCAAACAAACTCTTCAGCATTTCATCACAATTAACCATATCCTTGTTCGTATGATGATTTTAAAAACAAAAACCAATCAATCAATACAAAAAATGTTTTTACCAAATAACTAAATGATTTCTTTTTCTAATTTAAAGATTTTATTTTGTTTTAATATACGATCATACACACATGAAACAACCTTCACAAAAAAAAAATTGAAAACCAAACAATGGGTGGCTGAAGTACTTCTTCTCTCTTTATTATAATTTATTCTTTACTGTAAAATTATACTGTGAGTAACACAAAATAATCACAGAAAAGAGATAAATGTTTCGTGAACATTGTGTACATGGTTCACTTTTTTTGGCAAAGAAAGTATAAATTATACTTTGAGTAACACAAAATAATCACAGAGAAGAGATAAATGTTTCGTGAACCTTGTGTACATGGTTCACTTTGTTTTGTGTACATGGTTCACATTACGAATTCTTGCAGATCATTCCGACTGATGTACGTACTTTTTTACAATTCTTAAAATATTTGTTTATTATGATATAAAAGTGAATGGCCTGCTAAATTAACGGTATTCATCCATTCATTCGTCTCTACTACGAAGACACCAAGTGGTAACAACTACACCAAGAGAAATAGGAGCAAAACTCACAAAGAATAATCAAAGGGAAAAATGCCAAAAAATATCCGCACTATTTCATTCTGGCCAAAAAATACCTGGACTACAGAGCTGACCAAAAAATACCTCAACTTTGATTGACTTTTTCAAAAATACCCAAACTTATGGTTGACCTGGCCAAAACAGCACACCGTTATCTCATCTGTTAAGATGAAACGCCGAATCGTTAACGGTTCCGTTAAGACAAAACGACGTCGTTTTATCCAAAGTTTTTGTTTAGGAAATTACCAAAAAATACCTAAACTTTTTAATTTTTGCTAAACAATACATGAACTTTTTAAGTTTTGGCCAAAAAATATATAAACTATAGAGCTAGCCAAAAAATACAAACCAAGAAAAAAATAAGTTTGAAAATAATTTCACAGCATAAGACTTCGAACTCATGTTGCATTGAAAGTGTGCTTTATCACTAAGCTATCTCGATAATTCGAGTATTATTTAAAACAAATAATATATAAACTTAACCGTTCAAATCATATATATAATGACCCAATTAACTAAACCCGAAATTAATGAGATCTTCCGGTATACTTCCCAGTCGACTGTAATACCCTGTCTCGAGATATGGTCAACGAGCAATTCAAATGTCAATGGAAAGTCATTAGAGATCATTTGTGCAATTTTCAGAAAGAAGACCGAAAGATATGGTCAACGACCAATTCAAATGTCAATGGAAAGTTATTAGAGGTCATTTGTGCAATTTTTATAAAGAAGGCGAGAGTTTTGACGGCTTAAGTGACTCTCTTTTTATTTAAAGAAGTTACTTAGAAGACGGAAAATACAGAAAACGAAAGTTCTCATTAATTTTTGGTTTAGTTAATTGGGTTCTTATTTATATTTGAACGATTAAGTTTATATATTAGTTGTTTTAAATAATAATTGAATTATCGAGATAGCCTAGTGGTAAAGCACGCTTTCAATGTAACATGAGTTCGAAGTCTTATGGTGTGAAATTATTTTTAAACTTAATTTTTTTGGTTTATATTTTTTGGCTGGCTTTATAGTTTAGGTTTTTTTTTGGCCAAAACTAAAAAAGTTTAGGTATCGTTTGACAAAAACTAAAAAATTCAGGTATTTTTTGGTAATTTTCCCAAACAAAAACTTTGGATAAAACGACGTCGTTTTGTCTTAACCGAAGCATTAACGATTCGTCGTTTCATCTTAACAGATGAGATAACGGTGTGCTGTTTTGGTCAGGTCAACCATAAGTTAGAGTATTTTCGAAAAAGTCAATCAAAGTTGATGTATTTTTTGGTCAGTTTGTAGTTCAGATATTTTTTTGGCCAGAATGAAATAGTTCAGATATTTTTGGTATTTTTCCCAATAATCAAAACAATAAATTATTATTTTAAATTTTTTTGATTTTTTTTTAAATTTTTAATGAAAGTTGGATAAAAAGTCATATCCCATATAAAAAGTGTAGTTTTCAAAAAAGAAAAAAAGAGGTGTAATATTCAAAATTCATCTCTTAAATAGTATTTTTCAAATTATCCCAAAAAATAATTTATGGATGTTACACTAAACAATTATTCAATGGCTATATAAGATATATACGTAATATAAACAATAAAGTAATATGAATATATATGTATATGTATCAGTAATTGAGCTACCTAGTAAAAATTAATATCAAGTGTAATTTTATCTTCAAAATAATAAATACGGTTGATATGAAAGTTTCATAAATCAAATAATTTTTGTTTTATGTAATTCTTATATTGTTATGATTTTAAAGATATAGTAGAATATTAAAGAACTGTGATTTATTAAAATTAAATATAATTCAAAATTATATTTTATGTTGAGCTTAAAATTAGAAAATAAAATATTTATGGAATTTTAAAATCAAGATATATCATTTCCATAATTGAAAATGACATCTATTAAAATTAAATATCATTCAAATTTGTTTTTTGTCAACTCATTTAAATTTGTTTTTAAATTAAAATTAAAAAATAAAATATTTAAAAAATCAGATAAGAAGGATCAAACCGCTCTTCAAAGGTTGTTTGTTCATCATGTTTCTACTAATCTTCTTCTAAGTTATTTTTTTGTCCTTACAATTCTTTTGACCCTTCTTGAGTTTTACTCTAATGTATGTAGTCATTTGAATAACGTTACTATTCCCTTTATTAGTTTACTTGACAATATTAATTAAAACCTCTTACTATCAAAGTATATGAGGATATGATTAAGAAAATGGATCCTATAATTTAAGTAATTAATGGAATATCAATAAGCTGTCGCTAGGTGTCAAAAAAAATTTATGAATAATAGTAGTAGCTTATTGCCAAAACAAATGTCAATTAAGTAGTTTATGTTGATTACTTTAATTATTACTCATAACACTCTCAAGAACATGCAACGAAGACAGTTGTTAAGTTTTGTTTCAACTTTCAAATCCTTGCAGGAATATCCCCACAGTTATAATTAGCCAATAATAACTTTAAGATCCCGCAATCAAATGGATCCTCTTTAGATTGTTTGGCCATTCAAAATCCAATCTTAGTGGAAGTATCTATTAATCCTACCCAAATCTTTATTAAAAAAATAAAAATAAAATCGAGTCTATGGAAAACATGTGAAACTCTATCCTACACCATATTTTTCTTTTATATAAAAGGCTCTACTTTTGTTATTCCATTTATCACATTTAATTCTCACCTGTAAATTTATTGACCTTTACTTAGCAAACAAAACAAAACTAACCCTCCGGTCGTAACGCTAAATTCATAAATAATATATACAACTTTATTCTAACAAACAATTAAATACATCATTTAACATATTTTTTGTGAAAAAGTGGAAAGCATAGGTGAAATCTCAAAGAAATGAAGAAAATGAAATGCGATTTTATTCGTTTTCAGCTTGTCGTATGAACCTTGAATGTTTAATGAACCTTGTGCCAGAGGCATATAAAATTTTCCGCTGAGAAAATCCAACTGATTCATTATGTAACAATATTATTAGTACCAAAACAGAATTAAAAACAAAAACATAGAAATCTATATTAAATCATTAAAAAGAAGAAAATAATAGAAATGATAACGGATCATTTGATAAAAATTTTAATGATCCGGAAAAAGACTTACATAGCCAATGAGAAAACAAAAATAAAGAGAAAGCTTCTTGAAAATCGATTGTTTACCACCAAATCAATGTCGACAACACTTATTCGGACTATAGGCTCATTAGGACAACCGGGACTTGTGATGTGAACTAACAATATCTTGGCAACAACCATCATTCGGACTTTTAGATCTCAACTATAAGTTCACACTCCATAGAAATTCTCAGAAGTTTGTTAGTTCACCTCACATCATTAAACTTTAGCCTATTCTTTTATGGGACCAAACGAACAAAACAGAATTAAAAAACCAAAAACATAGAATTCTTTCAAAATCGATAAGAAGAAAAAAGTAATAGAATTAACAACGGATCATTTTGACCAAAAATTTGATGATCTGGAAGAAAACTCCCATGGCTAATGAAAAAAAAAATAGAAATTTTCTTGAAAATATGTAAGATGTAAAATGATTGTGTTTCTAGGCCACCCAAGCTCTCTTTATATAGGATTTCATAAACTTCTCTCGAAAGCTTGGTATATGCCATATAATATATTTTTTCAAACTCGAATTAATAAGATATTTAGGAAGATATTGTGCATTTTAGGAAATAAATTAATTAAATGAATTAAAATCGATATTCATCAAGCTTGTAAAGAATATTCTCCAAAATTGCAGATTTCTGTTTCCTAAAATATAGGCTACGAAATAAATATATATGGTAAGTCGGTTGACAAAATAAATTAAAAAATAAAATAAATGGTAGGATTAAGAAATCTAAATAATCCGACGGATAATATTAAATTTACGAAATCAACGATCAAGATTTAAAAACAGGATCCGCGTGTATATCCGTTTCCAAATCCGACCCGGCCAAATATCTCTGCGTGACAAAATATCCAAAAATTCCAAGTTTTACCCTTAATGAAAAAATACACTCCTAACGACTCCAAGAGCAAATTTCGTAAATACAACATTTTTGTACCAAAGACGGTTTTCTGTTTTTATAGTATAGATATTAAAAAAACAATGTCTATGTTGACAAAAAGAAAAAAAGATAAAACAATGTGTATAAAAATGATCATTATTTTGAAAACAATGTTAAGTGGGTTGGGTACAAACTAAACAATGTTAAGTAAAAGAACTTCACCCTCTTGTCGGGATTATGGATAACTATGGACAACTTAAGAATATATATATTTATTATACCTTCTGAATTATTATCTGTTAAGATCATAATGATTTACATAAATCCAAAACCACAGGTATTATAAACATATAAACAATGTAATGTTGCTTGAGGAGGCAACATATGTTATTAATAAAATAAACATGAAATCTGAATTCTCAGACTTCTGATTTGATTTTCATATTGTGTAGATCTTTAAACAACACTTTACTATCAGATCCAAAATATCAGACAGCTTGCAAACTTGAGCAATATGTATACTCCATTGAACAAATAAATGAGAAGCTTCATTAATTTCTCTAGTATATGAAACTATGTTACCTGATGAAGAAGCAAAAGCCACTGACAACTAGGGAAAGAGATAACACTCTTAATGGGACTCAGAGGTTATTCATTAGAAACCTATTTACAGAAATTGAAAATATCATATATAATACTTATAATTTAATATACACATTAATTGTTGAGAAAAAGTATATAGGATATTGAAAGCTACAAAAATGAAGTCAGGATTCTTTACTAGGAATCAGAATATATATATAGGTGCACTCTTAATTTGGTTCGTATTCATTTCTGATGAAATATAGGTTTCTGAAGTCTGTATTTTGGTCACCTGTAATTTATTATTTATTTATAGTTTAATCTACCCCGCATTGCCCCAGAGAGGCAGATAGAATCAAGGCCCAATTTGATGCCCACTCTACTAAAGTTGATGGTAGTATTCACATATTAGAAACCCATTTACTGTTGATCAGAAAAAAAGAAACCTATTTACTTAGTCGATGGTAACTTTTTTAATACACATATTAAATAATTTATGATAATATGGCTCATCGTGTGTCTGCCAGTGCTGTCAATGGTAGACACCATTGTCTAATCCCATTGCAAATTTCTAATCGTTGATTTAATTAGTGTTGGATGTAGGCAATGGCGGATCTAAGAATGAATTTAATTAGGGGCACAAAAATTATATCTCAATAAATTTTAATTTTGAGTTGAGGACATTATATAAATTTTATACTAATTTCAAAGAAAATAAAAAAGTAGATGGGGGCACGTGACCCCGTAGACGTCTCTCTACGTCCACCCCTGGATGTAGGAGTTTGCGGTTGGACGTTGGTAATAGCGGCAGATAAACGAATAATAATCTTCGAGAACACAAGGTATGATGGCCAGGAGGTGATCTCGAAAGCGATTATTAACGCAAAAGAATGGGAACTAGCTCTGGTGCAGGAGAAGAAACTCTCTGCGAGTCGAAGACCTCCTCCTCTCCGACGAAATGCAGGTCTCTCCTCTTGCTTCACAGACGGAGCTTGGGACTCATGCACGAAGATAGGAGGAATGGAATAAGTGTTATCAGATGGTTCAGATGTTCTTATCTCCCAAGGCTCCTCAGGTAGACCTTTTGTCCCATCAACACTGGTTGCAGAAACTCTAGCAGTCAAGGTTGGTATCTTTGCAGCAATCTCTCAAGGTATCTCGGATCTGCAAATTTGTACGGATTCAGAAACTGTTTCCTTTACCCTCTTGTCGGGTTCTAGCTTGACAGAAATTGCAAGCATCTTAAGTGACATTAGGAGCCTTGCCTTATCTTTCAACTCTCTATCTTTTTATCATGTACCGCGGCTTGAGAATAGCTCCGCCGACGGACTTGCGAAAAATGCTTTAAGTTTGTATAGGCTTTTGGACGAATTCTTTTAAGTTAATCTAATGCATCTTTGACCCAAAAAAAAAAAAAAAAATTTGTTGCTGCCGCTATTTGTTACCGGCTTACCGCCAACGGTTAACAAATAAACATTGCCAAATTTAGTTGATTCAGCAGCTGATAGCCTGATGCACCCCGTATTAATCTCTTTATCGCTATTCTCAATATTTTTAATCATTTTCAGCTTTAAGATTAATGAAGGATAAAAATGATATTTTCATCTCATTTTTTTCTACAGACCTTGCTCTTCAACCTTGTCCATAACGGCTGCAATTTTTTATTTATTATTATGTATTTTTTTTTTGTTTGATAAATCCAACGAAGAAATTTTGAGTTGTAATAAAATCGACAAAACTGACTTTTTTCTTTTTAGAATCCAATTTTTTTGGCTGATTTTAGTTTAAGCGTGGCGGCTCTACTCCGGCTACGATTTTCCAGCGGTTAAACAGTCATTCGTGCCGCGTTTAGAACAAGGGTTTTTATCTCTTATATAATAGGTGAGTCATTTGTCTAAAAAAGAATAATAGGTGAGAGTCAAAGATATCATGTAGTCATAGGTGCTCTTCATAATTATAAAAGTATAACCTGTTTCTCCCCTTATAAATTATAGTTTCCCCAACATGTAACGAAGAGAGCCCAAGTCTGAATCCCAATTCAAACTCAAACTTTACGAGCCAAGGTTCTCTGTTTAGTGGCGTGTTGAACCACTTTCTCCTCAACGTGTAACCCTTTCCTGCGTCTTACGGCGTTGATGAGCTTCCGCGCCGTGTTTGGAAGCACGCTTGCTCCGTCACCAAACTCTTCGATCTCTTCTTCCGTTTTGGGAACAAAGAAGGGATCTTCCTCGAGCATTTCCCAGTGGCTAAGAACCATCAGAGCACTCGCACCACCTGAGGTCCCTTTTCTCAGCTCGTCCGCAAAACCGAAACTTTCGGAAACTGGCACGTACGCATGGACTGTGAACAGAGACGACCCTTCTTGCATTTCTTCCTTGAGAACTCTAGCTCGTCTTCTGCTCAGAACCGCATACATTGGACCAAGATACTCCGGTGCGGTGTTTAGTTCGCAGAAGTACATTGCTTCGACGATCCGTGGATTTGTTTGAAGAACGGCGGCTCTACATGCATCCTTGACAGCTGTCATGACTTGTCCTGTGAATATTCCAAAGTTTTCAGGTTGTTTCTCTGTTTCGGAATCTTCTGCGAGATGAGACTCAATGGTGAAAGCTAATCCCCACATTGGTTCATCGCATAGAGGTCCTGATGCTGTAGCCAGTTGAAAACCCGAGACTATGCTGCTCTCGAGAGTCAGTGCTTCGCTGTGCAGTGCTGCTTCAGATGGTTCTGAAGGTGTCTCAGTAGAATCTTCTGTGAACCCAAGTCTCTGAGAGACATGAGGGGAGCCTCTTACGAGAATGGATCCATCCTCACGTATTCTTTTACCATCTGGAGCGAATAGAATGTTTGGACCTCTCTCTCTTGGACCAAGCGCCCAAATCCTCTTGAGCAGTTTTGCCCATTCAGCTTTACACTTGTCACGATCATTTTCGGTTTCAGAACTTGATGAAACGCCAGCTTCGATTAACTGGTTCTTCAGTGTTTCGATGGGATCCACATCCTCTTCGAGACTAGGGCTTTGAGATTCTAGTATCTTAATGCTATGACTGCCTTTACCTCCAATTATATCACCAAGCAAGTCCGTGTTCTCATCAAGCAGTTTGGTTAGTGAGTGTGGTAGTTTCATGACGTGCACTCTGATAACGCATCTGCCATTTGGAGTTCTCTTCTCAACGTAATCCGCAGTATTCAAGCTCAAAGATCTCAAACTTTCCAAAAGATTAGATCCATCACCTTCAATTGTTTCCCTGTAAGACACGAGAGGCGAAGAGACTTCAATGTTCACTTTTCCAAATCTGTCTTTCAAATCCTTTATACATCTTTCTAGATGAACTTCTCCAGCAGCAGCGAGCACATGCTCTCCTCTAGCAGACACCGTGATCTCCACAAACGGGTCTGCTCGGTTTAAAAGTCTTAGACCTTTCATCAGAGCACTCATATCTGCAGGATCAGATGGCTCAATCGCCACTCTTAGAGTGGGAGAGACCTGAAACTCCATGCTGGCTAAGGGCCAACAGTTTCTAGTAGATGAAAGTGTGGCGCTTTTTGATATATATGGTCCCAGCCCTCTTATGGCCACTACGTTTCCGGCTTTCACCTCCTTTACTGGTGTTAAACCTTGTCCCATCATAAGATAGATGGAATGGAGTTCTGCTTCTTGAATGTACTTCTCGCCTTTGAGAGGATCATATAGAGCAGAAATTACAAAGACCCTCTGCCCGGCGCGAAGAACACCGCTAAAGATCCTAGCAAATGCAAGAAAGCACTCATCCGACTCGCTTTTACTGTCCTCATCATTTAACCCGTTCATCCTCTCCCTGTGATTTCCATCTTGAGGAATCATTTTCATGGGCATAGCAAACATTTTAGACACAAAAACAACACATGGGGAGTCACGGTTTGAATCACAAGCCTCGATTGATTTTCTAACAAGCTCTGCTTCTGAAAGGACACTTGAATCAACCTCGTTACCACCGATAATTTTCCTCTCTGGAACCAAGCGCGGGATTCTATATGCCTGTGCTGCGATGGGGTCAGGAAGATGTTTCACAGCCATAGACAAGACTGCATCAGACAAAGGAAGCCAACGGCTCATTACTGACTGAAGCACGTTTTTAGGATCCTTGTTCTGAAGTTCGCGCGGTGGAATACACAAATTGAAAGATTTGATAACTTTCTCAAGAACACCTCTGTCCCCACCGGGATCTAGTGCAGCCTCGTAAACCTGCCACAACGGCTCGAGCACAAACTGCACAAACATTGGCTTTGCCTTGCTTCCCGCACTTAAAGACTTCTTCCCCACAATCATCTTAGTCTTAGGAATATAATAACGAGGACCCCATAACGATTTCTGCAACGCATCCGCTCTAGCTCCAAGCTTGGACGCATAGAAATTAGCAAACTCAGAGATCCCAAAGCCCCATCCATCCAAAGCACAGACAAAGACCACATTACCCTTCTGAGGCTGAAAAGTAACTTCTTCATCATCCTCCAACAACTCAAGACTCTCAGCAGTCAGCTCACCTGAAGGACTCGCGAGTATAGAGTCAACATCAGACAAATACTTCTCCGACTTATAGGCGCTCACAATCCCATTAACCTCGTGAACAATCCTTATCAAGCGAGTATATGCTTCCATGGGGCTCAACCTCAACTCACAAATCAACCGATCAATCTTGTTAAGCACTAAGCAAGGGGTCAACTTCTCGATCCAAGCCTGACGCAACACAGCGTGCGTCTGAATGTGTACACCTTCAACAGCATCAACCAAAACCAAAGCTCCATCACTAAGCCGAGCAGCAGTTGAGACTTCACTACAAAAGTCCATGTGTCCAGGGGAATCAATCAAGTTGAGAGAATAGTCCTTATACCGAAGAGAAATTGAAGAGCTTTTCATGGTGATTGCACGCCTCTGTTCTTCATCGAGATAGTCCATATACCTAAGCTTACCAGCTAGTCTCGGGTGAAGCACACCGCCACCGGAGGAAGCAATCAGGTGGTCGGCGAGGGTTGTCTTACCGTGGTCTACATGTGCTAGGATGCATATGTTCCTAATATTTCTACCACCAGACTCATCCATCTCTTCCCTTTTATGCAAAAATGCTACCTGCAAATTCAATATCCAAGTGAAAAAGCATTCCAATCAATGAAAGATTATCTTCTATCTAATTAGGCTTAACCACTCCACAGACCTTGACTCTAACATCTTAATTTGACAGAGACGATTCAATTCAAATTAGTTACATAAGAAATCCATTAAAGCATCAAATTAAGTAATTCCTGATTCCAGTTCTTTCGAAATTCACGATTTTGACAGAGCTGATCATGAATCGAATCCAAGGTTATGTACTTGTAGTAAAATCAAAGAGGAATAGAGATGCTCGTAATTGACTCGATTCGCTGAGAGAAAACATTGATATATAATTTGTTACCTAAATCCTTTGGTCGAGCTCAGAAGTAGAAACAGTTATGTCCGATGAGTTATCTCTCCAAGTAAAGCTGAGCCAGACGTAGACGGACGGGAACAACGGCGGCGCAGGGTTTGGCGATTTCCTTTGCAAGTTTCTCTTTATCAAACCATACTACCACGTGAACCTATATTAACTAAACCGGAACCGCTGGCTGCGTTAAGAGCATTTGGTTAAATTAACATTTTTCTATAATTTATTGCCTAAAACTTAAACCGGACCAACTCTGGGTTAAATTTCCGTGCCCTAACTTAGCCGACATAGAGAGAGATGCAGAAACGGGAGTTTGCGAAATCCGGCGGTCAGTCCGGTGGAGCTTCGGCTCCACCACCGAAGAGAGGCCGACCGTTCGGTAGTACAAGTGCAAACTCTGCAGCCGCAGCAGCTGCCGCTGCGGCTGCGGAAGCGATGTCTCCGTCAGCTCTACTCGGTCCTTCTCTTCTAGTTCACAATTCCTTCGTCGGTAAGCTCACAAATGACCAATCTATATAATACATACTTTCTAAAGCTCTTGCGATAAGGGTTTCTTAGTTTATCTTTCGTTTTTTTGGCAAAATTAAGTTGAGATCAATTTACTATCGAGTTTGTGGAATGTGTGATGGTGAGAAGATAGACTCTACAGGAGCTAAAGCTCATTGCTTGAATTTGTGTAGAGCAGAACAACAAAAGAATAGTGCTTGCGCTGCAGAGTGGTTTGAAGAGCGAAGTGACATGGGCATTGAATACACTTACACTGCTCTCCTTCAAAGAAAAGGAAGATATTCGAAGAGATTTCACGCCTCTTGCTAAGATACCTGGCTTGCTTGATGCCCTTCTCTTAATCGTGAGTTTGATTTTATTTTTAGTTTTGTTATGACTTTGTATTTCTGGTTGTGCTTTCCTCTCTGTTCTTGAACCAACATATGCTAAAATTTGGCAGATTGATGACTGGCGTGACATAGCTCTCCCCAAGGACCTGACAAGAGGAACTAGGGTCAGGTCTTTAGGTGTGAATTCTTCAGTTACAGGATTCGGCAGTGAGTATGATGCTCTTGCCTCTATTCAAACCCCTGGGTGAGCCAATATGATCTTAACATCTTGATAATGTTTTATCTTATCTTTGGAACCCTAAGTATGGTTAATGTTGGGGTAGCAGATCCGGGGTTGGTTCTTCAGCTTCTGAGGGATTAGGAAAAAAGAGCACTGGAAAACATCATTCATCTCAGTGGTGGAATGAAGAGGATGGTTTGTTTAATGTAGACGATGAAGGGAGAGCAGAGAAACAGCTTTGCGCCATTGCTGCATCAAACGTTATCCGCAACTTCTCCTTCATGCCAGATAATGAAGTAGTAATGGCTCAGCATCGCCATTGCTTAGAAACTGTTTTCCAGTGCATACACGATCATATGACTGGTAAGGAGAATACTGTTTTAATTCCTCACATTCGCCTCTCATATATCTTGGCTTTAATATTTTGATTGGGAAGTACGGTCATAGAGAATCTTTTGTTGACAGAGGATGAAGAGCTGGTCACAAACTCGCTTGAGACAATTGTAAACCTAGCGCATCTGATGGATCTTCGAATTTTCAGCTCGCTTAAACAGTCGTACATCAAGATAAAGTGAGTGTCTCTGTATTCTTGTAACAAAATGCATCTTAACTTGTTTCAAACTCCAACTTAATGCAAATAGTGAAAAGCAAGCTGTTAAAGCTGTGGTTGGGATTCTCAATTCTTCTGTCAAAGCTTGGAATTGTGCTGCTGCTGAATTGCTGGGGCGTTTGATAATCAATCCAGACAATGAACCTTTCATTAGTCCCTTAATTCCGCAGGTTTGCTAAACTTCTTTCATATAATACAGTCATCTGGTTTCTGGTTACTGAATAAATCGAACCCTTGCAGATACACAAGAGACTAGTGGATCTCTTGAGCATACCAGCCGTTGATGCACAAGCTGCGGCTGTGGGGGCACTTTACAATCTTGTGGAAGTAAACATGGATTGCAGATTAAAGCTTGCAAGTGAGAGATGGTAATACAAAAAACTATGCTTCCCTTCCTCTCTAACTAAATAGAATCAAAACGTTTTCACATTACACCAATGACACATGGTTTATGTTTGTGTGATAAATCGTTTTCAGGGCGATCGATAGATTGTTGAAAGTGATAAAGACACCACATCCGGTTCCAGAAGTGTGCCGAAAAGCTGCAATGATACTAGAGAACCTTGTCTCGGAGCCTCAGAACAGAGGATTGTTACTAGCGTATGAGAATGCTTTTGCTGAGCTGCTTTTTCAAGATGGTAAGTATTCTGATTCGTTTGCGAGGATTTTGTATGAACTAACTGCTAGATCAAACAGCAGAGTGGCTTCGGCTCGGGGAATATGGGGAATGTAATGTAACAACTTGATCATCATCATTTGATATGTGTATTGTTGAACAAAGCAGATTGTGGTTTCTTCTCGCATAACATGCAACTCTTGGTTGGTAAGGTTTTAGTAGTATCTCTCAATTAGTGTTTTGTCATGTGATTTCTACTCTTTCATTTGATCAAGTACAGACCTTAACCAATCATACACGATTTCAGTCAAATTGCCTCCCTGTTTTATGATTTGTAAGAAACGGAAAAAAAAATTCCGTAAACAGACATTCCAATAAATATAATTTTTAATAAAATAAGTGTTTCTTAAAATAAATGTAAAACTAAAGAATGAACGCATAAATGTTTAATGTTATTCACACGCCTAGGCAGAGGATTATTGTAGCAAGTGAATTTGGACCAAAAAATATCTTATGGATTAATGGGCTTTTAGTAATCAGAAAATATAGTCCTGAAACAGAACTAGATAGTTTCTATACACATAACTCATTGTACATAGACACCCAACAAACTTGTGAGATGGAGAAGAGGATCTTATATTCAACACATTAAATTGTTCAAGTAAACATCTTTACTAATCCGAGGCGATTGCCATCAACTTCTCACTCCAGGTTTTGATTATCGAAAACGCGGGTACGGCGGCCGTCTAGGCGCCGGGAAATCGCACGGCGGGCCAGAGCCGCCGCGATTAAGCCTCCTCGGACAGAAAGAGCTGACAATATTAATGTAGGTGAGACAAGAATAAAATGTATAAAATAAAATATAATTTTTTTTTTAACAAAGATCATTTTTTATTTCATGATATATAAGATTTTGAATTCAATAGAATAAAAAACAAATACAATTAATTTATAAACACGTAAAACAAATACAAAATTCTTCAATTACAACTCTATTCTATACCATAAACTCTTCGTGATATACTAATATCGAGTGAACTGTCCCTGAATCTATACTTTATCAGCATCCACATAAGATGAGATCTCCAAAGCTGGCCCTGAATCTGCTAGATAACCCATTTTTCAATTGGTTTAACAAGCCTATTAAGAATATTGCTTAATGTTGGATACTTGGATATAACGGTTACTTTTGAAGCTTAGCTGAGAGCAAGTCTGATGTTAATCTTTCATCGATTAGAAAAGGAACAAACTAAAAAGAATTGTGATTAACAAGAAAGATCCTCTTCGAATAATTCGTCCAGCTCCACTGTTGGTGCTGGAAATCCAGCCCATTAACAAACAAAATAGAGGTCTATAATTCAAACCTAATTCACGGCCATGGGGTCAAGATCGATTATTATAGATTCTAGGCCCATGTGGCTACGAGCCAACCAAGGCCCAGACAACATGAAACGAGGAATGATCGAGCTGAGCTCGATAGAAGGATACGTCGAGGAGGAACGACCAAGTCTTAGTTAGTTGAATCGATCCCCGCGAATCTCGGAGATTGTTACCACTACGAAGCCGAAAGATCGGAACGAGAGAATCGAAGTCAAGGGCTATTTAAAGGAGAAGTGGCGATCCATTCATTCATTCCAACCCTAATCAAGAACACTTCGACTAGATAGCTCGATTATCATACTTTGTACTCTCTTTTCGATTGTGTTTGTTCTATCTCGACATACAACCTCAATAAAGTCTTTGATTCATAGGAAATTTATCTCATATCTTATATACAAAGTCCAAATCCACGGTTACAAATCCTTGGTGTGAATCTTCGATCTCACATTTGGCGCCGACTGTGGGGACAATCTGTAGCTTTCCTATCTTAAGTATCAGATCCTAGGTTCGATAGATCGAGATGAATCCCGACCAATCTGGCTCTCCTAGCGTCACTACATCAGACGACCACCCTCAGACGGTCGGCGACGTTCCTCAGAACACCACCGGGGTAAGGACCATGGGTCAGACCGATGCCGTGTTGACGAGCTCAGCCTCAATCTCCACGACTTCGACACCAACTAGCTCAGTCGCTCAAACAATCGCGATGAGTTAGACTCCGACAAACGTTTTGTCAGGAACTAACGATCTGAGCAGGAACTGGGTATGGATGAGGGATGATTCAATTCCCACCCCCACTCTAGGAGGCGGATCTGGAACGTCCAGGCCTAACCCGCCACAGCCTCCTGCTCCACCGCGACAAAGTCCGGACGACCTCGCTGAAATCCGTTCAATGCTTACCCTGTTGGTAAACCGGACGAGAAGCAACGAGGCAAGCGCCCGGGCCCAAGCGATAGCAAACCGCGCTTTGGCCACACAGCTTGATGAACAAGAACGACGCATTAACGCTCGTCTCGAAGAACTCACTAGCCAAAACCAAGGAGGTCGATCGATACGCGATTCACGACCTCCACTAAGTCCTCCACCTCGGACGCGTCTGGACTTTTCTCCAGCGATAACACCTCCAGGAGCATCGGGAAATATTCCGGCACGTCAAATAGCGGTTTCCACCCTATCATGACCCCTACGGCGACACCGACTCCTTTAAGCTCAAGCTCTTTGGTCACGGATCCAAGCGGGTCGGGAAACCGACCACTACCTGGGCCACCTCCCTTGCAAAGAGATTCCGGTATCAGGCCAAGGCAGCTTGGAGGCTCGGCTTTCGCTTCAAGCTTTGGATACCCGCTAGGGTCGAATCCAACGCCATTCCAAACACCTTCGATCGATCAAATGATGCCGATCCCGACAGTCAATCTAATCGATCCGATCTCATCAGGGGCAACCGTCGATCCAACCACAAACACAGTTCGCGTCCCTAGCGGGCGATGAACACGAAGCGCTAAGGCAATACATCGAACAGGCTAACGCCAAGTTCATGAGCCTAAGATCGAAGGTCCACATGGCAACAAGCGCGGCATCTGACATCGCTCGAGTAATCGAGGAAACGCGCCAAACGCCATTCACAGATCGAATCGCTTTTGCGAGAATTCGAGAAATCAAGAAAACGAAATTCCCAGAATTCTCCGGAAAGTCTGACCCAAAGCCCACATCAGGGCATTCAGACTAGCAATGTCAAGGGTATACCTCGCTGACGAGGAGAGAGAACCTGCTTTCGGCAGACTCTTCGCCGAGAACCTATCGGGCTCTGCCCTAGAATGGTTCGCTGGACTGGAGGAGAAGTCCATCGATAACTTTACCCAGTTCATGATAGCCTTCCTTAAACAGTACTCCGTCTTTATCGAGGTAAAGACTACCGAGGCAGCTTTATTTGGCATCTCTCAAAAACCCGATGAAACACTTCGTTCGTTCATTGACCGATTCAAGGAAATAAAATCCAAAATCGCGAACCCAAACGACGAAGTAGCTATAGAGGCACTGAGGCGTGGACTATGGTACTCAACCAAATTCCACGAGGAAATAACAGTCCGCGAACCTCTCACACTCGATGACGCCCTTCATCGCGCATCGGCCTTCGCTCGCCTCGAGGACGAAACTACGATCCTCAGAGAGAAACACAGAAAAGAAAGGAACCAGTCGGGCTCGCAGAACTCGAATTCAAAGAAGGATTCCCGTAAATTTGGAAACGTTAACGCAGTCGAGAGCCCGAAGAAATTCGAGTTCGACAAAGATAAATTTTGTGACTTTCACAACAAAAAAATACACTCGACCGAAGAGTGCTACACTCGAGCCAAGGTCGAAGCCCAAAAATGAGAGTCCGAAAACAACCAAGAATCCGAAGTCGAGGAGGAAACCCCTTCCGACAAAAAAGAAAACAAGCAGACCAAAGAGCCAAAAAGCCTTCCCAGAATAAACGAGAACGCTCTAAGGATTCAGGATCTCCCGAAGCTCTCCCTCAAGGGTCGCGGAAACGAGTCGAAGTCATCCTTAGCGAGCTCAGTCTATGCGGCACCCCGGGAGGCTCGGCTTTACCTCCACCTCCAGCTCCTATCAAGAGTTTATGCTCATGAATCAGTCTCCCTCGCCTCTGCGGGGGGGGGGGGGGGGGGGATTTGGCGGCTCCAAGCTATGCCGAGATTCAGTCAATTCGATAAAATCTCTTCAGAGAAGGGTCGAGACCGATAAACGGGAGAAAATCCCAATGCAAGGCCCAAACCACGAGATCACCTTTTACGAGAGCGAGATACTCGACCTCAATAAGCCACATGACGATGCACTCCTCGTGTGCTTAGTAGTCGGGGATGTCGAGCTCTCGAAAATAATGATCGACACAGGAAGTTCAGTGGATGTCCTCTTTTACGACGCATTCAAAAAGATGGAGTTCGAAGACTCCGAGATTGTCGAAGGACATACACCACTAGTGGGATTCACTGGCAAAACAACGTATTCAATGGCATCCGTCTTCGCCCCAATAATAGCTGGAGGAGTTCGAAGCATGACAGAGTTCGTTCATAGTAGATCGACCAGCTCCCTACAACGCTATTTTAGGTCGACCCTGGATATACGACATGAAAGCCGTGCTATCGACCTACCATCAATGCGTAAAATTCCCAACTCCGGAAGGAGTAAAAACCGTCTATGGAAGTCAAAAGATTTCCAGGAACTGCTACATGAACGGGTACAAGCAGATCGAGAAATCCCACGCGTAGCAATTACAGAAAAAGGAAGAGCTCGCCACAATGCAAACCAAAATGTCAAACGACCCAAGCCAAAGAGGACCCCCTAAGGACCTCACCACTCATGTTTGCATAGACGATGCTCACCCCGAAAGACTCGTCGGCATTGGAATCGACCTAGCGGAATTAGTTAAGAGCGAACCGATCTCTTTCCTTAAACAGAATGTCAATTCCTTTGCATGGTCCTCAGCGGATATGAAAGGAATTAACATCGACGTGACCAGTCATGAACTAAACGTCGACCCTACTTATAAACCGGTCAGACAAAAGCGTCGAAATCTTGTCCCCGAGCGAGCTAAAGCCGTCAACGACGAGGTCGACCGCCTGCTAAAAATTGGATCGATCAGAGAGGTGAAACACCCTGATTGGCTCGCGAACCCCGTAGTGGTCAAGAAAAAGAATGGGAAATGGAGATTCTGTGTTGACTTTACAGATGTCAACAAAGCATGTCCAAAAGACAGCTTCCCACTCCCTCATATCGACCGTTTGGTCGAAGCCACCGCAGGACATCAACTACTATCCTTTATGGATGCTTTTTTCCGGGAATAATCATATACTGATGAACCCTGAAGACCAAGAAAAGACTTCGTTCATAACTGATCGAGGCACGTACTGCTATAAAGTTATGCCTTTTGGGCTGAAAAATGCAGGAGCGAATTACCAACGCCTCGTCAACAAGATGTTCTCAAGGCTCTTGGGTAAAACCATGGAATTTTACATCGACGATATGCTGGTTAAATCTTCCAGGTGCGAGGATCATATCCCCCAAATAAAAGAATGCTTCGTCATTCTCAACAAATACGGGATGAAACTCAATCTGGCGAAGTGCACCTTCGGGGTCCCATCGAGAGAATTCCTTGGTTACTTAGTAACCGAAAGGGGGATCGAAGCAAATCCTAAGCAGATCGCGACATTCATGGAGATGAAATCTCCCAAAACAACGCGAGAAGTCCAATGTTTAACTGGAAAAATAGCTGCTTTGAACCGCTTCATCTCGAGGTCGACCGATAAGTGTCTACCTTTCTACCACTTACTCAAAGCAAACAAAAAGTTCCTCTGGGACGAAAGGTGTGAAGAATCATTCGCACAGCTCAAGGCTTACCTAAGTGAACCGCCCATACTGGCGAAACTAGTAGAGGGGGATCGACAGCAGCAGTAAGCGGAGTCCTGGTTCGCGAAGAACAGAACGATCAACGGCCGGTGTATTACATCAGCAATACCCTGATCGATGCCGAAACCAGATACCCTACTATGGAAAAACTTGCTCTAGCATTGGTCACGTCGGCCTGAAAGCTCCGACCATATTTCCAATCGCACTCGATCATAGTCATGACCTCTCAACCGCTAAGAACCATTCTTCACAGTTCAAGCCAGTCAGGTCTACTAGTTAAATGGGCTATCGAACTTAACGAATACCACATCGAGTTTAAGACTCGGACGTGCTTAAAAGCGCAAGTATTGGCTGACTTCATAATTTAACTCCCACCTACCATCGATCTCGACCTGGCTTCCGCCAAGAGATCAAAACTTCACGTCGATGGAGCCTCCTCGAGGCAAGGATCCGGGGTCGGGGTAAAACTGGTCTCCCCTACGGGAGAAGTATTGGAACAGTCGTTCAGACTAGGCTTCGCCGCATCGAACAACGAAGTAAAATACGAAGCGTTAATTGTCAGACTCAGACTAGCAATAGCAATAGGAGCTCAGGAAGTAGACGCTTTCAGCGATTCCCAACTGGTCATGAGCCAATATCACGGCAACTACGAGGCCAAAAATGAATGTATGGAAGCATACTTACGGGTTGTCCAAAGCCTCGCTGATCAGATCGAATTCTTTGATCTTACACGAATCCCGCGAGGGGAAAACACCGCAGCCGATGCCCTAGCCGCATTGGCGTCGACATCAGATCCTAACCTTAAAAGGATCATACCAGTTGAAGGGATCAAAAAACCAAGTATCGACATAGCTCTAAAATCTCTATCCTTGAAAGAGGACGAGCCCACCGAAAAGGACGATGTCGAACGTCAGGAACTGCACGAGGAAACAAGCCGCGACATCATCGAGGTCGATGATGATATTGACCCTAGAAATGCCGTTTACGTCGCAAATGTTCCTGATGGACCAATCCAAACTGCATCTACTAGTCAGGGATCTGAGCATGATAGTGAAAAGGATTGGAGAACCCCGATCATTCAGTACATGATACGATTAGAGTTTTAATCCCTAGATCTACACTGCAAGTGCACAAACATGAACCAGTACTATATAGGGTATCGAATCCACATAGACTCTAGATTCTTACGATAGATTATAGAATGTCAGGTTAAGCTAGGTGAAACAGAGAATAAGGAGTAAATCAAGCAATAAAGTAAATAGATCGGTTTGTAAAAAAGAAGGCAAAGCATCAAGTCTAGGGAGTTCTCAAGGAATCAGGAACACATGCTAATCAATCAATCAATCGGGATCTAATTAAGAACTGTTCTAGAACTAGAATCACATAATTATAACAGACCAACTTTCGTTGCGAATATTATCTATGTCTAACAACCTAGCAAGCCAACTTTCGTTGCGAATCCTAGAGTTCTAAACAAGCATTAATTTCAGGTTCTTTCGGTCACAATTCTCATAAGCCAAATTTCTTTGCGAATAGTCAAATTGCTCATCTAAGTTCTTTCTAGTTAATTAATCAACTTTCGTTGCAGAAATCAACCTAACATCATAAATCTGGGTAGCTACTTCAGATCAAGCAGTAAGAACAACTCTAGATGAAGAACTAACAAATATGAATCCCTACAAATTGATCAACCTATAATTCCATGAAATCCCTAATGAGAATCCCTAAACCTAACAGGTAAACTACTCAGACATGACAATCATAACAAAAGACATGATGAATAGAATACTGAATATCATAAAACAGAATAAGAAACAAAATATTCTCTCTGTCGAGTATCTGATCAGCCCCTAAAACTCTCTGAATGTAAAATAAAGCGTAGCCTAAACAATGGCTTAAAAACTCTAATATAATGATCTAAACTCGGCTGGGGATTCTTTGTAATTATGAGAAACTTCTGGGCAAAAGTGTAATATCCAAACTCTTGATAAAACCGCCGAGAAAAGCCTGATCCGCATATGCATCGATCGATGCCATAAGTGTGTCGATCGATGCAAGTATCAAATATCGACAATGAACTCTATCTCTCGGGTTAAATCTCCAAAATGCTTCAGAATGCGTCATAATATCCAAATCCGCTCCAAACGTGTCTAGACCTGAAAACATAGAAAATAGGACTCCAAAGACTCTAAAAGACTCGATAAGAAGACATATACCATGGTTAAAAACCATAAAATCCATGGTATATCAGTACATAACGAATGGTGAAGTCCCTGACGATAAATGGGAAGCACGAAAACTCAAAGCGCAGAGTGCGAGGTACTGCGTCACGCAAGGAGAGATTTTCAAAAGAAGTCTTTCCGGACCTTACCTCAAATGCCTCGATGGGAAGCAAGTCCGAGTCGTGATCACACAGGCCCATGATGGATCCTGCGGGAGTCATTCCGGAGGACGAGCTTTGGCCATACGAAGCAAAAGACAAGGCTATTTCTGGCCAACAATGGCCGCTGAATGCGAGTTTTTTTCCAGTAAATGCGACAAATGCCAAAAGCACGCCCCGATTATCCACCAAACGTAGGAGAAACTCTCCTCGATCTCCTCACCATACCCGTTCATGCGGTGGGGAATGGATATCGTGGGACCCTTAGTCGCATCCGGCAAAAAGAAAGCCATGCACTTGCTGGTAATGTCAGATTACTTCTCCAAATCGATCGAAGCAGAGTCATACAAAAAAATCAAAGACGTCCACGTAAAAGAGTTCGTCTGGCGAAACATTGTGTGCAGACACGGACTACCTCATGAGATCGTCACCGACAACGGATCTCAGTTCATATCGAACACATTCAAAGCATTCTGCAAAACCTGGAACATCAAACTGACTTACTCAACGCCCGTTACCCCCAAGGGAATGGCCTAGCAGAAGCAGCCAACAAATCAATCATGAATAATCTCAAGAAAAGACTCGACGAGTGCAAGATGAGCTGGAGTGACGAGCTCCCGACCGTACTCTGAGCTTATCGGACTACCCCTAGCAAATCCACCGGCGAAACCCCTTTCTCGCTAGCTTACGGCATCGAGGCAGTAGTACTAGCAGAGATCCTCGTGTCCAGCATTCGTAAAAAGGAGTGCCCACAGCAAGAGGAACTTAATAATCAGATGATAACAGACGAGCTCGACCTTGCCGACGAAAGGAGAAACCTCGCACTAGCCCGAATCCAAAACTACCAACAAGCCGCAGCTCGCTACTATGTTTCAAGTAGGAGAGCTCGTCTTATGGAAAGTGTCGACCATAAAAAGGAAGAACACGCTGGAAAGTTAGAGGCGAAGTTGGAAGGTCCTTATCAGGTCACCGATGTTGTGAAGGATGGGGTCTACCGACTCAAGTCGGTGAAAACCTAGAAACCCGAACTACAACCTTGGAATATCATCAATCTCAAGAAGTATTTTCACTGAAAGCACACCCCATAATCGAACTACGAAATGGCTTGATCCCCTTCGAAGGGTACGTAGACAGCTCGACCTCGAGCGCAGCCGCCCCCCAAAACAAAACTCCTACCGAGTTTAGCGACCTCGAGCAGAGTCGAACCATCTTTGCGAGATTAAAGTAAAATCCCTCAACTGAGATCTATTCTCCCTTTGTAAAAGTAAATTTATAATAAATACTTCGTCTTTACAACCTATCCAAGTCTAAGCGATCTGAAATGATCCCCTCCGATAAAAATGATATGAAATTATCTCTTCAAGTCTAAGCGATCCGAAATGATCCCTTCCGATACAAATGATATGAAATTATCCTTCATATTCAAGCGATCTGAAACGATCCCTTCTAATAAAAGCGATATGAAATAATCTTTTCACACAAGCGATCTGAAATGATCTCCTCAAATAAGCGATCTAAAACGATCTCCTCAAACAAGCGATCTGAAACGATCTCTTCAAACAAGCGATCTGAAATGATCCCTTCGATCAAACGACCTGAAACAGTCCTTCCAAACTCTAAAATTCCTCTAAACTGACTTTGGTTAGAAGAATTGGGGGGCCACTACACCAAGTCAGATAAAACAAGGCAGTCGTCCGCATAAAACGACCCTCGTAAGTACCCAAAACGAATCTACGTAAGTCTACTTCGATTTGTCATATACTTAGAAAATTCCATTCAACGACAAGCTCGAGCTATACATCTTGAAAGAGTTGTGCCCCGAGCCAAGTCATTTATTCGACCCCTCTTTTGAGGTTCGAGTTATCATAACAGCTAATTCTATGCCAAGGCACGAAGTATTAAACAGTCAATCCTATGCTAAGGCATGAAAGATTGAAAGCATTTCATAAAAAAGAAAGGACTTAGCGTCCTCGAGTTCGAATAAAAAGCCCACCAAGGGCAACACCGAAAGCAAACAAAACGCCCCCTCGGGCAACAAAAGTTTGAAAAAGAAATTAAAATCCCTTTCGGGCAACAACAACAAAAATTTAGAATTGCTTCGAAGGAGAGGAAGCCTCATCTTGATCCCCCGTCTGGTCGCCTGCCGCCTCTTCCTCCTCGAACCGACCCTCGACCTCATCGCTAATTCTCGAGCTAACCCCGGTCGTGAAATTCGACCCGTACTGATCAAAGCCAGGAGTTGCTCGGTTTAGAGGACGCGTCAAGATTACCGAGTCATTTGAAATCGCCGAAAAGTTGAGCTTGCTGATGCTGAAGTCCGACACCGCTGCGGCGTTCATCTCCTCCATGGCCAACCGCTTCTTCTCGGCCAAGTCCAGCACTTCCTTAGTCAGATCCAGTTCGCCAGAAGCAAACTCAGCAAAGAGCGCGATATTGGCCAAGGCCTCCTGAAGCCTTATCTCATCGCTCGTAGCGACCTTCCTTCGGCTCTCCTTCTCCTTAATTCCCTCGAGAATCTTGAGGTACTGGTGATACGATCAGAGTTTTAATCCCTAGATCTACACTGCAAGTGCACAGACGTGAACCAATAGTATATAGGGTATCGAATCCACAGAGACTCTAGATTCTTACGATAGATTATAGAATGTCAGGTTAAGCTAGGTGAAACAGAGAATAAGCAGTAAATCAAGCAATAAAGTAAATAGATTGGTTTGTAAACAAGAAAGCAAAGCGTCAAGTCTAGGGAGTTCTCAGGAAATCAGGAACACAGGCTAATCAATCAATCAGGATCTAATTAAGAACTGTTCTAGAACTAGAATCACAGAATTATAACAGACCAACTTTCGTTGCGAATATTATCTATGTCTAACAACCTAGCAAGCCAACTTTCGTTGCGAATCCTAGAGTTCTAAACAAGCATTAATCTCAGGTTCTTTCGTTCACAATTCTCCTAAGCCAAATTTCTTTGCGAATAGTCAAACTGCTCATCTAAGTTCTTTCTAGTTAATTAATCAACTTTCGTTGCATAAATCAACCTAACATCATAAATCTGGGTAGCTAATTCAGATTTAGCATTAAGAATAACCTTAGATGAAGAACTAGCAGATATGAATCCCTACAGATTGATCAACCTATAATTCCATGAAATCCCTAATGAGAATCCCTAAACCTAACAGGTAAACTACTCAGACATGATCATCGAAACAGAAGACATCATGAATAGAAAACCAAATAGCATATAATAGATAAAGAAAATGGGGTTCAAAATCTCCTCTCTCTCGAGTACAAGATCAGCCCCTAACTCTCTCAATGTAAAATAATGCGTAAGTATGAAAGCGTTGCCTAAACAATGGCTTAAAAATCCTAATATAATGATCTAAACTCGGCTGGGGCTTCTTTGTAATTATGAGAAACTTTTGGGCTTTGTTGCAAATTCCAAACTCTTCATTAACCGCCGAGAAAAGCCTTATACGCATGTGTGTCGATCGATGCACATGTTGTGTCGATCGACGCAAGTCTGTGAAATCGACAGTGAACTCTATCTCTCGGGTTAAATCTCCAAAATGCTCCAGAATGCGCCATAATGTCCAAATACGCTCCAGACGTGTCTAGACCTGAAAATATAGATAAAAAGACTACAAAGGACTCTAAAAGACTCGATAAGAAGACATATACCATGGTTAAAAGTCCTAAAAACCATGGTATATCAACTGGCCATTCAACCCCTTCTTCGCTTCATGAGCCGCTACCTTGACATCAAGCTCTCGATCAACGGGGACCTCCTCCAAGTCAGCCTGGCATTGCGCAGCTCGCGTACCCGCAGCTCGTCTCGCTTCCTCCGCGGCCAGAGTCCGACTTATAGCCACGTTCAGCTTCTGGGTGAGGTCCTCCTCCTGATTCTCAAGGGTCATCAGCCGAGCCTCCATTCTATCGAAGTAGGCGAGCTTCTTCTTCAGCTCCTCTTATCGAGCCGAGGCCTCCTGCAGCTGCGAGTTCAGATCGCTCACCGTCTTCTCGACGGGCTCAAGCTCACTTGCCTGCGGTACCTCACGCAGCTCACATTCAGATCGGGTCACGAACCTGTTCATAGCCTCCAAGGACTACGCAGAAAAATATACAACTGCTAAGGAAAAAACGAAGCACTAAATAAACAGAGAAAAGCGAAGGAATGAGACCATTACCTTCCCGATGGCCGTCATCATCTCGGTGTAAGAATCACCGAGGACCATATCCCCGACAGCCGGGAGCTGAACGCCTGCAGGCTTGAAATGACTTAGCAGGTAAGCTACGCCCTTCGGATCGTCAGCAATCGGGCATTCTTTCTGGTGCCTGAAGCGCCAGTTGAAAGGTCCTGAGGACCCAGAAGAAGTAGGCCTCGCCTCGATGTTCTGGCTCGACCTCCTCGAGCTCACTTCCGCATCAGTCCTTTGACGCTTTGCTTCGGGAGGAAGAGAGCCACCCCGACTTCGGCCATTCGACTCCCTCGAGCCGTTCGAGTGAGATTCGCGTAAATCAAGCTCTCTGGACGAGACCGGAGCTATACCCTGCTCGGTCAAAGAGGGAGGCAGATTCTCCGCCTCCATAGTCGCGTTTCCGGATCCTGTAACCGGAGGGAGAGAGACCCAAACGGGGTGAGGAGGAAGAATCGGAGGAGGAGGAGGAGCTTCGCCCATTGCAAAAAGAATGGCGTTGCTCAAATCGCCAACCTTCATTTTCTTCGCCAAGTCTACGGGATCCTTCCCGTTCCGGCGGCTGCTCGCTCTTCGCGACATCTTTTCGTGGGGAGGAGTGCTGACGGTAGAGCTGTCGTCCGAGACAGGTCGATCTGCGAACGTAAAGAAAAAGAATCAGCTTGATATGCTTGAAGTAATAATAACAATACAATTGACGAGTAGACTGCCTACTTCCTACGGTTCGCTCGACGATGCGAAGCGAGGAATGAACAACTCGGGCTGGAGGAGCCTGAGGAGGGGCCCGGGGAGGTAATACTCCTCGAGGAGCTAAAGGACGGTCTCGAGTGGACCGCTGGAGCTCGACTCTTAGAGCAGTTTGCTCGCGCTCTACTGTGAAACTATCCCAACTGACCGCGCCTCTTCTCAAACGAGCTATCAGAGCCTCCGTAATCGGATTCAAAGCAAGCGACTCGGGAGCTTCTGCAATACAAAACAAAGATGAGCTAGGAATGGTCCAACAAAAAAAGGGGGGGGGATCGATCAGTAAACCCTAAAATCTAACCAACGCTGGTAGCCCATCGAGACGGGATAACGGAGTAGTCAAACTCCTCGACCGAGTACCAGTTTATCCTAAAGAAGAAATACCGGTCTTTCCATACATCCCTCCCTGGGATATTGTCGAGGATCCTCCCGAAACGGGGAGAGAGATAATACGTCCCCGGGAAGCGAGTATTATGCTTCACCGAGAAGACCCGCATAAGCTCCTCCGGCCTGAACTCGATTCCTTCTTCGGCGGCCCTAACCCCGAGTCCAATGACGTACCGGACGAAGTTCGGCGTCATCTGGTGAAACGCCAATTGGAGCTAAGCCAAGACCAAAGAAATGAGGCGGGGAATGGGGAAGAAGAGCCCGCATTTGTCAAAATATGCGTAGGAGGCACAACAATAGCCCTCTACGATGGTCTCCGGTGACACCGCCGGTGACGGAATCACTATCTCCATTTCCGGCGGAATCCGACACTTCGTCCGGAACCGTTGAATATGATTCATGGTTAAGTCAGACGGTGGGTGCGGACCAAATGATCCCGCCGCCACACTCGTACTTGCTCCTGCCGCGTCTCTCAGAGCCATTGAAAGCGGAGGATCGAAACAAAAGAAACAGAAGGTTTCTAGAAAGAGGTTTCTGACTACAGAAGAACTAAAAAGAACTAGAGCGAGAAAATGCAAAGCAAAAATGAGAAGAAGAAGAGTTACCTTCAACAATATGTAGGATGACCTGTAGTGGGAATCGTGCATGTAACTTCCATTTAAAGTAACCTCGTGCTCTCTCCCTCTCGAGATCTACAAGACCTTTCACATCCCAGGATCTCAACCGTACGATTTCGGATTCGTAATAATTACGAAAAGATCGAGACGATTAAGATCCTTTGCCTTCTCATGATCTCGACCGTTGATTTGAGATCGACGGCTGAAAGCGCGCGGCCGATAATCAAACTGCACCAGCAAAAACCGAGGTCGATAAGATCTATTGTGATCTTCAGATCTCAACCGTTGACAACCGACCAGATCAACGGTAGATAAAAACCTTCCTCGATCATCCACCGTCTATAGCCGTCAACGCGCCGCGAATGGATAGATTCAATCCACGCACTCAATCTCAGCCGCTCAATCAAAGCAAGATCTACGGATGAAGCGAGAATAATCATTAGGGCTCCAACGCCCGAGACACGCGAACGTCTTCCCAAGAACGTTCACCGCCCATTAACCTCGACTCGTCAAATTAATGGGCTGGGGGGTTATTGTTGGTGCTGGATATCCCTCTAGGAAATCCGGCCCATTAACAAACAAAATAGAGGCCCATAATTGCAAGCCCAATTCACCGCCATGGGGTAGGGAAATCCGGCCCATTAAAAAACAAAATAGAGGCCCATAATTGCAAGCCCAATTCACGGCCATGGGGTCAAGATCGATTATTATAGATTCTAGGCCCATGTGGCTACGAGCCAATCAAGGCCCATACAACACGAAACGAGGAATGATCGATCTCGGGCTCGATAGAAGGATATATCGAGGAGGAACGACCATGTCTTAGTTAGTTGAATCGATCCCCGCGAATCTCGGAGATTGTTACCACTACGAAGCCGAAAGATCGGAACGAGAGAATCGAAGTCAAAGGTTATTTAAAGGATAAGTGGCGATTTAAAGGATAAGTGGCGATCCATTCATTCATTCTAACCCTAATCAAGAACACTTCGACTAGATAGCTCGATTATCATACTTTGTACTCTCTTTTCTATTGTGTTTGTTCTATCTCGACATACAACCTCAATAAAGTCTTTGATTCATAGGAAATCTATCTCATATCTTATATACAAAGTCCAAATCCACGATTACAAATCCTTAGTGTGAATCTTCGATCTCACACCCACGATACCTATAATCAATTGGAGATACTTTTTTCTTCCTATTCAAATTAAATAATATATATATATATATATATATATATATATATATATATATATATATATATATATATATACGAAAAAATCACGTTTCAGTTCACGTTAGAATAATTGAGATACTGTATTGTTCACCAACATATGAGTATATACTAAAATTACAAGGATTAAGCCAAACATATACAGTGTAACTGTTGTGAATAGAAGAGAGATAGAAGAATTGGTGATGTTTATTCCAATGAATGAAGGCTCCTTTATATAAGAGTACAAGAACTTGGAGACCAAGTAAAACCTAGATTACAAGTAATGGGCCTTATAATGGGCATCTACTAATTATTCATAACACTCTCCCTTAGATGTCCATTATAATGGAATGGTTTGTAATGCGTTTAAGATGTTGCCTCATTAAAAACCTTACCATGAAAACCCAATGGGAAAAACCATGGTTAAGGGAAAAAGAGTGCAACACGCAACTACTCCCCCTCATGAGTACATGTGTCGAGATCTTTGAGACGGCGTAACCCGATCTGATGAACTAACTTCTTGAAAGTAGAAGTAGGTAGCGCCTTTGTAAATAAGTCAGCCAAATTATCGCTCGAACGGATCTGTAGAACATGTATATCGCCGTTCTTCTGTAGATCGTGTGTGAAGAAGAATTTTGGTAGAATGTGCTTTGTTCTATCACCTTTAATGTATCCGTCATAATTGTTGGAGCTTCTTTCCCTCCGCAAGTGAAAACATATCCTGTTTGCGATTTAGCAGTATGGGGATCGGATAAGTATCATACGTCTGCAAAACCAATTAGGCCTTCCTTGGATAAGTTAGAAAAGAATAACCCCATGTCTTTTGTACCTTAGAGGTAACGAAGTATATGCTTAATCCCATTCCAATGCCTTTGAGTTGGGCATGAGCTAAACCTTGCTAACAAATTCACCGAAAATGATATATCTGGTCTTGTGTGACTAGCAAGGTACATTAGTGCTCCTATTGCACTTAAGTATGGTACTTCAGGGCCAAGAACTTCTTCATCATTTTCCCGAGGGCGGAATGGATCCTTTGACACATCAAGTGATCTTACAACCATTGGACTGCTCAAAGGCTGTGCATTATCCATATAGAACTTTTTGAGCACATTTTCTGTGTATGTCTCTTGATGTACTATAATTCCGTTCTTTACATGTTCAATTTGTAGTCCCAGACAAAATTTTGTTTTCCCAAGATCTTTCATCTCAAATTCTTTCTTCAAATATTCTACTGTGTAGGAAATCTCTGCAGGAGTTCCAATAATATTTAAATCATCAACATATACTGCAATTATAACAAATCCTTTCTCAAATCTCTTTATAAAGATGCGTGGACTAATACGATCATTCTTGTAGCCTTCTCTTAACAAGTACTCACTAAGGCGATTATACCACATACGCCCTGACTGTTTTAATCCATAAAAAATCGATTTAGTTTTATGCAGTATTGTTCTCGGGAATTCGAATTTACTACTTCAGGTAGTTTAAATCCTGTTGGGACTTTCATATAAATGTCATTTTCCAGTGGCCCATATAAATAGGCTGTCACTACATCCATTAAACGTAAATCAAGTCCTTCTTTTATCGCTAGACTAATAAGATACCTGAAAGTAGTTGCATCCACCACAGGAGAGTGTGTCTCTTCATAATCAATTCCAGGTCTTTGTGAGAATCCTTGTGCTACTAAACGTCCTTTATACCTCACAATTTCTCCATTTTCATTCCTCTTTCGTACAAAGACCCATTTATGTCTTTTGCATAAAAATATATTTATGCGCCACTCGTATTACACCATTAGGTGTATGGAGTACTGGTCCGAATTGAAGGAATTTCTAGCAGTTCTAATCAGGATTAGCAACCCTAGTCTGAATTCCGAGCCTAGGATCTAAGGTTCATATAATTGAATCTATGGGATCTCAGATTTACCTGTTGATTTGCAGCGGAAGTATTAGCAGATAATCGAGATCACGAAGCGCCTCAAATGCTGCGCCTCTACTGGTATCCACACGCACACGAACTGGACCGCAGGGATGCTAGTGCCTTACAGAGATCTAATCTCCAGAGAGGTTTCTTTCTATGTTCTGGTGGCTGTGAATTAGGTTAGGCACGAGTTTAGGTCGACCATATATCTTATATATGTCGGCTGAAATCTATTGTACTTACTCTGAGAGAAAGTCGTGTTGTCGAGATGAGATAATCATATGACACTAGGTACTCGTAATGCTTTGCTAGAAGCCACTTATGATCAATGAGTTTAGAACTCATTGCTAGTGTTATATGATCCTACAGGGTCACACACCTAAGCAAACTGGACATTGAATGTGAGGTTGATCATTAATGTAATGATCGGATGAATGCATATTTGATATGCATTCGATGTCATCTTTTCTGGGCAGTGTCGATCGACGCACTATGTGTATCGGTCGACACGGATCGACTGTGTCGATCGACACAAAGAGTGTGTCGGTCGACACAACTCGCGGATTAGCAGATTAAATCGGTTTAATCATTAGTTAATTCCGTTGCGGTTTAAGTCGACATATATAAGATATATGGTCGACCTAAACTCGATTCTAACCTAATTCACAGCCACCAGAAACTAGAGAGAAACCTCTTGAGAGATCTGATCTCTATAGGCACTAGCATCCCTTCTGTTCAGGTTGTGTGCGTGTGGATACCAGTAGAGGCGCAGCGTTTGAGGCGCTCTAGATCTCGATTATCTGCAAATAACTTCCGCTGCTAATCACCAGGTAATCTCCAGATCTGATAGATTCAATTACATGAACCTGTAGATCCTAGGCTCGGAATTCAGACTAGGATTGCCTAATTGGATTAGGAATATGCTAGAAATTCCTTCAGTGGTATCAGAGCTTTAGGGTTCCATTGAATCTGTAGCATGTTGATTAGGTTAGTTGAATCTGAATCTCTGTATAGTTGATACAAGCATGCTGAAATTCGTTTTTATGAAAATCTAGTTTTTTAGGTTTTTTGATTGAAAAATGATTAGGGCTTATCGCACTGTGTCGATCGACACCAAACGGGTATCGGTCGACACAGAAGGATAACCCGAATAGAACTTATTCACCTGGTGTCGATCGACACAAGAGTTGTGTCGGTCGACACAAACCTCGCTAGAATGATGAATCGGTTCAATTGGATTGGACCGGTTATCGAGCTTGGTTAATGATGGTTTAACTGCGATTGGTTTGATTAGGTTGGTGTCGACCGATGCTAGTGTAGCATCGATCGACACTGACCGGTATTCAAAACCGGATCAATTGGATTGATCGGTTATCGCGGATTGCTTTTGGTTACTCTGTATCGATCGACACTATAGTAGTGTCGGTCGACATAAGATTCGATGATTGGGTTATGGAACCTGCAATCACAGAACCAAAGCAAGATAAATCAATTAATTATAAGAATTAAAACATAATAAAACTGAACGTTTTAAAGGTTCCGTTCCTCAACCAAATATCAAGTGATACTTGATGTCTTTCCAATCTTGTCGACTGTCAAGACTCGTTTCATTGAGTGATAGGCTTGCAGTGCAAGGTGTCCACAATTACATGAGTAAGGCAGGAAGTAATCGTGTTGATGGGCTTGCAGTGCAAGGCGTCAACAATTACATGACTGAAAAGATTGGTTTACTTGACTGGGCCATCAAAATCGTTTTGGGCTCAGAGACATCAGGTGGATTGGACATAAGATGTCGATCCACAACCAAGAGTTATATTGGATATAACTAGCAAGGTCGTTGCTTACCTAGATAGCTAAAGTTGGGTGATAGCCAGTGGCTCACTCAAGTTTAGTGAAGTATGGGTCTTGGATCATTATATTCATCTGAGGAAACATTGTTTGAATATAATGCGAGTTTTCTTAATTGTTAAGACTTCTCATTTCTTGAACATCATAACTAAACCTCCCTTGTTTTTCAGCTATGTCTAGCACAAACCATCGTAACAATTTCTCCCTGCGATCCGTCCTTGAGAAGGACAAGTTAAATGGATCCAACTTCCTTGAATGGTATCGGAACTTGAGAATTGTTCTCAAACAGGAGAAAAAGGACTATGTCCTTGAGAAAGTTCTCCCCAAGAAGTACCGAGCCAATGCCTGGCAGTCAGATAAGGATGCTTGGGATAAGCATTCTAATGATGCGGTGGATGTGAGTTTTCTCATGTTGGCTACCATGAACTCGGAATTGCAGAAGCAATATGAGTACGTGGAGTCGCCAAAAGAGATGATCACTGGCCTGAAAAGTATGTTTCAGGAGCAGGCACGAACTCAGAGATACCAGACGGTAAGGTCTCTGATTGAGTGCAAGCTACCAATGGGCGAGCCAGTTAGTCCTCATGTCATTAAGATGATGGGTTATATTGATAACCTGGGGAAACTGGATTGTCCCATTAGCCAAGAGTTGGCTACTGACATCATTCTACAGTCACTGCCGTCAAGCTATGATCAATTTGTTATGAACTATAACATGAACAACTTGACGAAGACGTTGACTGAATTGCATGGGATGCTTAAGACTGCTGAACCTAACATCAAGAAGGACACCCCGGATGTCCTTATGGTACAAAAGGGTAAAAAGTTTAAGAAACTTGGTAAGAACAAAGGTGATGGAAAGACGAGCTCGATTGTGAATCTAAGCGAGTCTGGCCAAGCTCCTAAGGTTAAAACCAGTCCTTCTGAAGATGTTAAGTGCCGTTATTGTAATGGTTATGGGCATTTGAAAAGAAACTGCAATAAATTCTTGGAAGATTATGAGAAGCTGAAGAAGACGTACGAGACTTCTTCTTCAGGTATTATGTTATAGAAGTAAATGTTACTTCTTACAGTCCTACTTATTGGGTATTTGATACCAGTTGTGGTACTCATATTTTGTGAAAATGTGCAGGGCCTGAGCAAAAGTAGGATTATGGAGAAATGACAAGTGGATCTACGCGTGGAAATGAAGCAAAAGTTGCTGCATTAACCGTAGGAGTATTTCATTTGTTTTTCCTTTTATGGCATGTTTTGAACTTAAAACTGCTACTATGTATCTGCTATGAGCAGAAAGATTATTTCTAATCCTTGTTTGGATATGAAAGGATATCAGTTTTCAAATTAAGAATAAGTGTTATTCATTTGATTACAATGATATATTTTATAGTAGCAATCCATTAGAGAATGGACTTTATGTTCTAAACCAGAATGTGCATAAATATAACATTAATACCAAGAGATTCAAGTCAAATGATATGAATCAAACTTCTCTCTAGCATTGTCGTTTTGGGCCACATAAATGAGATACAGATTCAGAAGCTCCATAGTGATGGACTTTTGGGCTCATCTGATTATGAATCATAATGGGTAAAATGAATCTTGTTTATTGGGTAAAATGACAAAGGCCCCTTTTGAAAAGGGTAGTGTCGATCGACACAAACGATGTGTCGGTCGACACACGCCGCAAACGAACAAAATGAAAGGGCCAGAGGCTTATTGGGCTTTATACATACGGATGTATATAGGCCGATGAGCATTAATGCTAGAAGAAATTTTCAGTACTTCATTACCTTTACTGATATTCTCAGTAGGTATAGTTATATCTCATTAATGAGACATAAGTCAGAATCTTTTGAAAAGTTCAAATAATTCTAGAATGAAGTACATAATCAATTTGGCAAAAGTATTAAAGCTCTACGATGAGATCATGGAGGTGTATACTTAAGTCAAGAATGTAGTGATCATCTGAGAGATTGTGAAAGTGTTTCACAAGTCACTCCTCCTGAATCGGACTTTATTAGATATGGTTCGATCAATGATGAGTCACTTAGATCTTCCAATATCCTTCTAAGAATAAGCTCTAGGAAAGGTCTGAGTTTACATTAAATAGTGTTCCATCAAAATCAGTTACAGAGATTTCACATGAGATGTGGAATGGAAATGTTTCTGATTTATCCATCATGAAGATTTGGAGTTGTGAGACTTATATAAAACGTTTAATCTCTGATAAGCTCACACCCAAATCTGATAAATACTGCTTCATTGGTTGTCCTGACGAAACCAAGGTGTGCTACTTTTACAACCAGTTTGAGAACAAATTGTTTGTTGCTCGGAACTATGTTTTCTCGAGAAAGACTTTCTTTCCAAGAAGAACAGTGGGAGTAAAGTACAACTCGAAGAAATTCGAGAATCACAGGAGACTGTTCAACCCGATGAGGAAGAGCAGCAGTTGGATCTACAAAGAGTTGTAGAACCTGCAACTGTGGTGCCTGAGGTTTGCAAGGATCTGATGAATGAATATTAGATATACATTCAAAAGCGAGTTTTAAAGATGTGTCGATCGACGCAAAAGTTGCATCGATCGACACAGGTCGCGAACCAAAATATTTTGGTTTATGATTTAATTAACTACGGTTTAAATCTTGGTTAATTAGATCGTGGTAAAAGTCTATATATGAGATATGTGCGTGACTTTTAACACAAGACTGAAGCTCGTAGATCCAATAGGATCCGTCACGAATCCGAGAAATGGGGATTTATCGTAACCAATTGCCGTGATCTACTGATCATTGAAAGTGACGGGCCTGCGAAATTTGAAGAAGCAATGATGGGCCTTGACTCCGAAAGTGGCTGAAAGCCGCTGAATCCGGAATGGCGATGTTCAAAGCTGGATTGGTGGAAAAGGTTTCAAGTAAATTCATGGTATTAATTGTGAAGAAACCTAATCCCAGACACCATGCTTATGTCCATTCGGATTATCCTAGCAACCGCCACTCATAATGGTTATGAGATCTGGCAGATGGATGTGAAAACAGCTTTCCTTAATGGAATTCTGGAAAGGGATGTGTACATGACACAACCTGAAGTTTTTCATTGATCCTAATGAAGCTAGGAAGATATGCAAGCTTCATCGATCCATTTATGGATTGAAGCAAGCATCTCGGAGTTGGAACCTTCGTTTTGATGAAGAAGTCAAAAGGTTTAATTTCGTCATGAATGAAGTGGAAACATGTGTTTACAAGAAGACTAGTGGGAGCGCAGTTGCATTTCTAGTATCGTATGTTGATAACATACTACTTCTCGGAAATGAAGTTCCATTGTTTACAGTCTATTAAGACTTGATTCAAAAGGTTGTTTTTCGACAAAATTATGGGAGAAACCATATACATTCTTGGAATAAGAATCTATAGAGATAGATTGGACAAGCTAAGTGGATTGTGTCAAGATACTTATGTGATAAGGCCTTACACAGATCCAGTATGCATGATTCCAAGAAGGGCTTAGTGAAAATGACTCTTGGTATTACTCTTAGCAAGACGCAGTGTCCTTGGACACACGCTGAGCAAGAGCGAATAAGGGTCAGACTACTGCTAAAGACATTAGATGTCTTAAGATGTGATCTTAATTTTAGTGGGAGTCATTGTTATTGATTTTAGTTATGATATGATGTTCGTATAAACATAATTCGATTATGTTATTGAAATCTGACATCTATGTTATTTAATAATGGTTATTAAATAATAGTCCCAAAGTAATTTATGACATTTTATAGGTCATCAAGTATGTGACTTGATCATGAAATCCTATAAATAATAAATGACATAAATTATGTTTGTCCCTGGTCAAGGTTGTTAAAGTGGGACATTAACACCGCGTGAGACTAGTATGTGAGGTGACTGATGACTAAGTTTCATGGAGTCATTAATAAGAGTATTAAAGTCAATCACATAGGTATGTGTTAGAGAACACATGATCGGACATGACCCACTGATGAGAACTCTACGGGATAGTTATATAAGTGTCATGAGAGTTTTCATTACGACTATAGAGTATAGTCCTTAGACCTGAGTTCATCATGATTTCTTACATGTGAATTGGTCCGCTTTGACCTTGTCAAACGTCAGCCGTAACTGGTGATCATAAAGACATTGATTGGGCGTATCATGAAGCGTGTGAAGGAACAGGGATGGAACAAGATGGGAATTGTCCCTCCTATATAACAGGAGATAAATATCTCAGGGCCCATCGAAGATTTGATACTGAGAAATGTGTGGCCACACTCAAACGAGGTGATTGTCAGTCGTTTGTCTTGTCAGTATAAATCGGAATTCGATGAACATGATTTTGGCTTAATAAGGATGACACGGATCTTGCCTTAAGCCGGATCGAGATATAGTGACGAAGGGATTATAGGAATAGATGATTCCAGTACAAGTGGGAGATTGTTGGGAATGTCCTGAAATCTATTGTACTTACTCTGAGAGAAAGTCGTGTTGTCGAGATGAGACAATCATATGACACTAGGTACTCGTAATGCTTTGCTAGAAGCCACTTATGATCAATGAGTTTAGAACTCATTGCTAGTGTTATATGATCCTACAGGGTCACACACCTAAGCAAACTCGACATTGAATGTGAGGTTGATCATTAATGTAATGATCGGATGAATGCATATTTGATATGCATTCGATGTCACCTAAGTCGGTCGACACAACTCGCGGATTAGCAGATTAAATCGGTTTAATCATTAGTTAATTCCGTTGCGGTTTAAGTCGACATATATAAGATATATGGTCGACCTAAACTCGATTCTAACCTAATTCACAGCCACCAGAAACTAGAGAGAAACCTCTTGAGAGATCTGATCTCTATAGGCACTAGCATCCCTTCTGTTCAGCTTGTGTGCGTGTGGATACCAGTAGAGGCGCAGCGTTTGAGGCGCTCTAGATCTCGATTATCTGCAAATAACTTCCGCTGCTAATCACCAGGTAATCTCCAGATCTGCTAGATTCAATTACATGAACCTGTAGATCCTAGGCTCGGAATTCAGACTAGGATTGCCTAATTCGATTAGGAATCTGCTAGAAATTCCTTCACATCGATCGATGCACTAACTGCAACGATCGACACTGCCCCAGAATATTGATATCGAATGCATATCAAATATGCATTCACTGGATCATTACATTAATGATCAACCTCGTCTTTAACGCCCAGTTTGCTTAGGTGTGTGACCCTGTAGGATCATATAACACTAGCAATGAGTTGTCAACTCATTGATCATAAGTGGCTTCTAGCAAAGCGTTATGACTACCTAGTGTTATGTGATTGTCTCATCTCGACTATACGACTTTCACTTAGAGCAAGTACAATAGATTTCAGGACATTCCCAACAATCTCCCACTTGTACTGGAATCATCTATTCCTTTAATCCCTTTGTAGCTATATCTCAATCTAGCATAAGGCAAGAACTGTGTCATCCTTATTAAGCCAGATCACATTTATCGAATCCCGATTTGTACTGATAAAACAAACGACTGACAATCACCTCGTTTGAGCGCGGCCACGCATTTCCAGTATCAAATCTTTGATAGGCCCAGAGATATTTAACTCCTGTTATATAGGAGGTACAAATCCAATCTTGTTCCATCCATGTCTCTTTTATATTTCATGATACGCCTAATCAGTGTCTTTATGATCACCAGTTACGGCTGACGTTTGACAAAGTCAAGACGAACCAATCCATATAAGAGAGGACATGATGAACTCAGGTCTAAGGACTACTCTCTTTAGTCGTAATGAGAAACTCTTATGACACTCATATAACATCTTGTAGAGTTCTCATTAACGGGTCAAGTCCGATCATGTGTTCTCTAACACATATCTATGTGATTGACTTTAATGCACTTATTAAATGACTCCATGAAACATAGTCATCAGTCACCTCACATACTAGTCTCACGTGGGTGTTAGTGTCCCATTTTAACAACCTCGACTAGGACCATTTATAATTTATGTCATTTGTTTCTTATAGGTTTTCATGATCAAGTCACATACTTGATAACCTATAAAATGTCATAAATTACTTTGGGACAATTATTTAATAACACAATTAAATAATACTGAAACAATTTTATTAAAATAACATAACCAAATTATGTTGTACGAACATTAAGTCATAACTAAAAACCAAATATAACTCCCACTGAAAACAAGATCATATCTTAAGAAATCTAATGCCTACAGCAGCAGTGTGAAACTCATGCTTAGGCCTTGGGAGGGGCTTGGTCAGCGGATCAGCTACGTTCTCATCAGTTGGGACTCTGCTGATCTTCACATCTCCTCTATTCACAATATCACGGATGAGGTGATATCGCCTTTCTATGTGTTTGGATCTCTGGTGTGATCTAGGTTCCTTTGCTTGCGCAATGGCTCCATTGTTGTCACAATACAAAGCCACTGGCTCATAAATGCTAGGAATCACACCAAGTTCAGTGATGAACTTCTTGATCCAAACAGCCTCCTTTGCCGCTTCAGAAGCAGCGAGGTACCCAGCTTCAGTTGTGGAATCTGCTACAGTGTCCTGCTTGGAACTCTTCCAGCTGACTGCACCACCATTAAGGCAGAAGATGTAACCAGATTGTGATCGGAAATCATCTTTGTCTGTCTGAAAACTTGCGTCTGTGTAACCACTTACTACCAGCTCATCACTTCCTCCATACGCCAATAATTTATCCTTAGTATTTCTCAGATACTTCAGAATATTCTTGACTGCTGTCCAGTGACTTTCACCTGGATCCGATTGGTATCTACTCTTCATGCTTAAAGCACAAGCAACATCTGGACGAGTACAGAGCATGGCATACATGATGGATCCCAACGCCGAGGCATAGGGAATCCGACTCATGCGATCTCGCTCAGCAGGTGTCTCAGGACACTGCTTCTTGCTGAGACTCATGCCATAAGACATTGGTATGAAGCCCTTCTTGGAATCTTTCATTCTGAACCTGTGTAAGACTTTATCGATATAAGTGTCTTGACACAGTCCAATCAACTTGTTTAATCTATCTCTATAGATTCTTATTCCAAGAATATACGCGGCTTCTCCCATGTCTTTCATTGAAAAACAACTTCCGAGCCAAGTCTTAATAAACTGTAACAACGGAACGTCATTTCCGAGAAGAAGTATGTCATCTACATACAACACGAGAAATGCAACTGCGCTCCCACTAGTCTTCTTGTAAACACATGGTTCTTCTTCGCTTCTGATGAAATCAAACTTTTTGACTGCTTCATCAAAACGAAGATTCCAACTCCGAGATGCTTGCTTCAATCCATAAATGGATCGATGAAGTTTGCATACTTTCCTAGCTGCATTTGGATCGATGAAACCTTCGGGTTGTGTCATGTACACATCCTCTTCCAGAATTCCATTAAGGAAAGCTGTTTTCACGTCCATCTGCCAGATCTCATAATCATAATGAGCAGCTGTTGCTAGGAGAATCCGAATGGATTTAAGCATGGCGACAGGTGAATAGGTTTCTTCATAGTCAATACCATGAATTTGTTTGAAACCTTTTGCCACTAGCCTTGCTTTATATATCTGAATATTTCCATCCACATCAATTTTCTTCTTGAAAATCCATTTACACTCAATGGGTCTTGCACCATCGGGTAAATCAACCAAAGTCCATACTTGGTTCTGTGACATGGATCCCATTTCAGATTCAGCGGCTTTCAGCCACTTTTCGGAGTCAGGGCTCATCATCGCTTCTTCAAAATTCGCTGGCTCGTCACTGTCAATGATCAACAAATCATGACAATTGGTTACGAGAAATCCATATCTCTCGGGTTCGTGACGGATCCTTTCGGATCGGCGAATTTCAGGCTCCACAGGCGCCGTCTCTACAACTCTTTGTAGATCCAACTGTTGCTCTTCCTCTATGGGTTGAGCATTTTCTTGCGGTTCTCGAACTTCTTCGAGTTGTACTTTACTCCCACTGTTTCTCTTGGAAAGAAATTCTCTCTCAAGAAAAACGCAGTTCCGAGCAACAAACACTTTGTTCTCGGATTGGTTGTAAAAGTAGTATGCCTTGGTTTCCTTAGGATAACCAACGAAGTAGCATTTATCAGATTTGGGTTCGAGCTTATCTGTAATTAATCTCTTAACATAAGCTTCACAACCCCAAATCTTCAGGAAAGACACATTCGGAACATTTCCAGTCCACATCTCATGTGGTGTCTTTGCAACTGATTTTGACGGAACCCTATTAAGTGTAAACGCAGACGTTTCTAGAGCGTATCCCCAAAAGGATAATGGAAGAGTTGAGAGACTCATCATTGATCGAACCATATCTAATAAAGTCCGATTCCTCCTCTCAGACACGCCATTCCATTGTGGTGTTCCAGAAGGAGTGAGTTGTGAAACAATTCCACAATCTCTCAAATGATCACTGAATTCTTGGCTTAAGTATTCTCCTCCACGATCTGATCGAAGAGCCTTAATACTTTTGCCAAGTTGATTATGTACTTCATTTTGGAACTCTTTGAACTTTTCAAAGGATTCCGACTTGTGTCTCATTAAATAGACATAGCCATACCTGCTGAAATCATCAGTGAAGGTAATGAAGTATCGAAAATTTCCTCAGGCACTTGTGCTCATTGGGCCGCATACATCCGTATGTATAAGGCCCAATAGGTCACTGGCCCTTTCATTTTGTTTGTTGAAAGGGGCCTTCGCCATTTTGCCTAGTAAACAAGATTCACATTTCTCACATGATTCATAATCAAATGAGCCCAAAAGCCCATCACTATGGAGATTTTGAATCCGTTTCTCGTTTATGTGGCCCAAACGACAATGCCATAGAAAAGTCTGATTCGTGTCATTTGATTTGAATCTCTTGGTGTTAATGTTATAGATTGGTGTGCTTTGGTTTAAAACATAAAGCCCATTCTCTAATGGGCTGCTACCATAAAATATATCATTGTAATCAAAAGAACAACATTTATTCTTTATTGAAAACTGATATCCTTCCACATCCAAAATAGGAATAGAAATAATATTTCTGCTTATCGCAGGTACATAGTAGCAATTATTAAGTTTTAACACCAAACCAGAAGGTAAAGACAAGTTATATGTTCCTACGGCTAATGCAGCAACTCTTGCTCCATTTCCCACGCGCAGGTCCACTTGTCCCTTTTCCAACGTCCTACTGTTGCTTAGGCCCTGCATATTTGTACAAATATGAGCACCACAGCCGGTATCCAATACCCAAGAAGTAGAACCAGAAGTAGTAACATTTACTTCTATAACATAAATACCTGAAGATGAAGTCTCGAAAGTCTTCTTCTTCTTCTTCTCTTCCAAGAATTTGTTGCAATTTCTCTTCCAATGCCCAGGCTCTTTACAGTAATGGCACTTATCAGTCTCAGATGGGCCCGGCTTGGGCTTCGGGGCTGGCGCAGGCGTGTCCTGGTTCTCAACCTGGACTGCCTTGCCCTTTCCCTTGCCTTTGCCAAGTTTCTTAAACTTCTTACCCCCTTGTACCATAAGTACATTAGGAGTGCCCTTCTTGATATTAGGCTCAGCTGTCTTGAGCATGCCATGCAGTTCAGTCAACGTCTTCGTCAAGTTGTTCATGTTATAGTTCATAACAAACTGATCATAACTTGACGGCAGTGACTGCATAATGATGTCAGTAGCCAACTCTTGGCTAATGGGACAATCCAGTCTCCCCAGGTTATCAATATAACCCATCATCTTAATGACATGAGGACTGACCGGACTGTCCTTTGGTAGCTTGCATTCAATGAGAGATTTAACCGTCTGGTATCTCTCAGTTCGTGCTTGCTCCTGAAACATGCTTTTCAGGCTAGTAATCATCTCCACTGGCGACTCCACGTTCTCGTATTGCTTCTGCAAGTCCGAGTTCATGGTATCCAACATGAGACAATTCACATCGACCACATCATTGGAATGCTTATCCCAAGCACTCCTTTCTGCATGTGCAGCATTGGCTCTCGGTTTTTCAGGGAGAACAGTTTCCAGGACATAGTCCCTTTTCTCCTGCTTGAGAACAATTCTCAAGTTCCGATACCATTCGAGAAAATTCGATCCATTTAACTTGTCCTTCTCAAGGACGGATCGCAGGGAGAAAGAGTTATTATGAGTGTTAGTCATAGCTGAGAACAAAGAAAGGAAAAGGTTTAGTTATGATGTTCAAGAAATGAGAAATCTTAACTTTTAAGAAAACTCGCATTATATTCAAAACAATGTTTCCTCAGATGAATATAATGATTCAAGACCCATACTTCACTAAACTTGAGTGAGCCACTGGCTATCACCCAAATTTAGCTATCTAGGTAAGCAACAACTTTGCTAGTTATATCCAATATAACTCTTGGTTGTGGATCGACATCTCATGTCCAATCCACCTGATGTCTCTGGGCCCAAAACGATTTTGATAGCCCAGTCAAGCAAACCAATCTCTTCAATCATGTAATTGTTGATGCCTTGCACTGCAAGCCCATTAACACGATTACTTCCTGCCATACTCATGTAATTGTTGATACCTTGCTCTGCAAGCCTATCGTACAATGAAATGAGTCTTGACAGTTGACAAGATTGGAAAGACATCAAGTATCACTTGATATTTGGTTAAGGAACGGAACCATTTAAAACGTTCAGTTTTATTATGTTTTAATTCTTATAATTAATTGATTCATCTTGCTTTGGTTCTGTGATTTCAGGTTCAATAACCTAATCAACAAACTTGATGTCGACCGACACTACTATAGTGTCGATCGATGCATGATAACCAAAAGCAATCCGCGATAACCGATCAATCCAATTGATCCGGTTTTGAATACCGGTCAGCGTCGATCGATGCTACGTTAGCATCGGTCGATGCCAACCCAATCAAACCAATCGCAATTAAACCATTCACAGTGTTCGACCATCTTTAACCAAGCTCGATAACCGGTCCAATCCAATTGAACCGATTCATCAATCTAGCGAGGTTTGTGTCGATCGACACTAGGCGAAAACTGAGTTTTATTCGGGTTTTCGCCCTGTGTCGATCGATGCCGGATTGGCAACGATCGACACCAAGCGAAAAACCCTAAATTTTATTTGGGTTTTCGCCCTGTATCGATCGATGCCGGATTGGCATCGATCGACACCATGCGAAAATACCCTAAAACGTTTTCGAACAGAACCCTAAACTAGGTTTTTCATGAAAACGAATTTTAGCAAGTTTGTATCAACCATACACAGATTCAGATTCAACCAATCTAATCAACATGCTACAGATTCAATGGAACCCTAAAGCTCTGATACCACTGAAGGAATTTCTAGCAGTTCTAATCAGGATTAGCAACCCTAGTCTGAATTCCGAGCCTAGGATCTAAGGTTCATATAATTGAATCTATGGGATCTCAGATTTACCTGTTGATTTGCAGCGGAAGTATTAGCAGATAATCGAGATCACGAAGCGCCTCAAATGCTGCGCCTCTACTGGTATCCACACGCACACGAACTGGACCGCAGGGATGCTAGTGCCTTACAGAGATCTAATCTCCAGAGAGGTTTCTTTCTATGTTCTGGTGGCTGTGAATTAGGTTAGGCACGAGTTTAGGTCGACCATATATCTTATATATGTCGGCTTAAACCACGACGGAATTAACTAACGATTAAACCGTATTAATCTGGTTAATCCGCGAGTGCATCGATCGATGCACTAACTGCAATGATCGACACTGCCCCAGAATATTGATATCGAATGCATATCAAATATGCATTCACTGGATCATTACATTAATGATCAACCTCGTCTTTAACGCCCAGTTTTCTTAGGTGTGTGACCCTGTAGGATCATATAACACTAGCAATGAGTTCTCAACTCATTGATCATAAGTGGCTTCTAGCAAAGCGTTATGACTACCTAGTGTTATGTGATTGTCTCATCTCGACTATACGACTTTCACTTAGAGCAAGTACAATAGATTTCAGGACATTCCCAACACGAATACTCTTTTCTTTTAAAGAGATTTTAACTTTGCATCTATTGTCTCTTTCCCTTTTATCCAATCATCACTTTGTGTACACTTTTCAATAGATGGCTTATGATCCTCATTCTCATCAACTGCTATATTGCATGCATAATTATTAACGACGTCGATTGATATCGGTTCCATATTGTTCCATATATGACATAACTATTTGAGATTTCTTTATTCTCAGGTACCTGAATTTATTTCTTGTCATGTTTACCATCTCCTCTTGAGATCCTTAATATCATTCCTCGTGTCCTGCCATTCTCATTCATGCTCCTTTTGTTTCCCGAGGATTATTATATTTAGAACCGATATGTCTATTACGCTTCATGCGCTTTTTAGACTCACTAGCAGTTTGATATTGTCCTTCTAGGACATCCATTTTAACTGGAGCATTTACAGCTGGTACATGTGACTTTGTCACTTTATTAGGTCATCAAAAGTGTCTGGCAACCGACTTACTAATCTTTATAACTGAATTATCTTTTGTACTTTTTTCATATCATTTGGACTTTTAATTCACATCTTAGTCCGATGATCAATAATAATTCGACTCATTTCCTTTTCCAGCTGTTTATTTTCTCCCCCTAATGTTGGATAGAGTGATTCATTAAAAGAGTCTCTAAATAAATCTTATAGATTTTATCTTCAATGGAGATCCATATCCAACATATATTCATAACCTTCTTTAGGGTCCCATCTTTTAGCCTTGTGATGGATAGACCATAATATATACCACTTATCCAATTTCTAGATGTGGATCTTTGGTTCCTGACCCAAAAACCAATTTGACGGGGAGAGTTCTTAATTACTCTTTGGCATTATGCATATTAATGTTGCTGCATCTTGGGTATGAACATTAGCTACATGATGTTCAACACATATCCCAATAGACTTACAATAATAATCAAAGGCTTAGGATGTGAGTTCTCCAACATTATCAACTAGTCTTGACAAGAATATACATACGACATTCTAGTCGATGCATTAATTATACATATGGTGGATGATCAGTCCACCAGTGGGTGATCAAGCCCACAAAAATCTCCTTGTATACTTTACAGAAAGTAAATAAATTTCAAATCTATTTTTGGCTGGTGATAACCGTATTATCATATTGCCTTGTGAGCAAGCAGCATATAGAAGATCATTTATGAGAATCTCTGGTTCTTCAACAAATGTCGCATCATTACTAAACCGGGATGGCATAACCGGTTTGCCAAACATTAAACTTTTAGTAAACCTCTAGTTTACTATAACATTTATCTTCATTTTCTTTCGTGTAGTACAATTTAGTAGATAATACATGTATTTTCTCCAAAATACTTTTATTGCATTAGGCAATACTTGTTAATTGATATTCAACATTTCCCTTTACTTATCGTCTCAACATGATTAGAATTGAAATCCCCTGGGTTTTCTTTATAAATGTTCAATAATTTTAATTTCAGTGTGAACATAATCATCTAGATGTTCCACTTACAATAGATGTGGGATTCTCTAATTCTCCCCCTTGAGATAATGAAACTTCATTTTCATCTATCTCAAATTGAATCCCACTTTAGAATTCGACAACATACCCAACTTGGGTCATGTGTATATCCTTTTGACCTTTGAGACTTGGGAAAGTATAACGCAAGAATGATTTTAAATCGGGTTACCATAGGGAACCATATATTGTACTCTCACTAGTTTCTTTACTGATCTCATAAAAGAAATATCTCTTATTTGCAACCATTTTTATTTTCTCACTTCTTGTGAAAATATGATTTTTGAAAGAAACTCATGGGGTCGACCTTGACCATATCCATATTCATATCCACATATACGTCTACAACTACTTATATAGCTACTCCTCAGGTATTGTCATTACTGTGGTACTTTTCTTTTTCAATAAGATAAAATATAAACTCATAGTACGTCTCAAACACTTTTCATGATATTGTGTCTCCAAAACAACAATATTTGCATGAAAGATAGAGCATGACTTCTATAACATCTCTATATGAGTACTTATTCATAGACTTAAAGTCTTATAATCTTATATTAACCAATCAAGATGAGTTTATGACTATATCACATTCTGGTGATCATATATTTCTTTCGCATTAATGTTCCAAAGAACATGTAGATATTTTACGTCAAGCCACCAATATCCAAAACCTCATGAAATTTGATGGCAAAACAATATGATCATGAACTTTAAACTTATAATCAAACTACACATGCTACGAGATATTTGTTTGGAGTTGATATGCAAGTTAGCAAAAAGGAAAAATAGAAACTTAAATATTTTCCTTAAAACAAAAGGGAATATATTGATATTTAAAAATAGAAACTTAAATATTTTCCTTAAAATCAGAATCTAAAATTTCGGAAACAATTAAAACAAAAGGAAATATATTAATATTTAAAAATAGAAACTTAAGCATTTTCCTAATATCAGAATTAAATTTTGGAAACACAATGTAACATAATCTTTTACTATATGAAACATTAAAGCGTGTTCATCGAAAATAATTACTATAATTTAATGTAATATAATGTATGAATATAAGTTATTGAACACGAGCAAAAAATATAGAATTGAATCCATTAAGATAAACCATGAATTGATAATAAACATGGTTTAAACATAGGATTAAATCATGACAAATATCAATAAATTATTATTCTAGATAAGTATTGATAATCATCTCTATTATGAATAAGATCAGAGATCATAATCGTGAAGGCATAGCCTATCATAACGATATTCAGAGAAGATATCACTTATCATCCTAGAATAAGACATAAACTAAACATAAATTAAATCTCACCTTTTCGGTGTAAGAAAATAGAAAAAGAGAGACTATCGTGCTGATAACGTGTTGTGAATAGAAGAGAGATAGAAGAATTGGTGATGTTTATTCCAATGAATGAAAGCTCTTTTATATAATAGTACAAGAACTTGGAAACTAAGTAAAACTTAGATTACAAATAATGAAATGCACTTTATAATGGGCATCTATTAATTATTCATAACAATAACATATTAGTTTGCCCTTTTCGAGATGGGGTCAAAATCTCTTTGTTCTTTACATTTTTGGTAATATTATTTCATTAAAATCAGTAAACGTCTTTTCTTGTAAACGAAGGGACAATATTTCTTCTTAGATATTTTTCTTTGGATTTGGTTAGCATATAAACTAAAATTATTGTATTATGAATGTTTTCTTGGGTTTAATGTTAAGAGTTATATTATGAATGTTTTTTGAACGAACTTTATATTATGAATATTAGATATCTAAACGACGATAAGACCTAAACACCTAACAACTACAACGCAAAGCAGTGCGTTCCTACCAAATTCAAATGCATATATCCGCATGTGGTTCGTGAATACTTCAACAGCTTCTCTTTTGCTATATGACAAGTTTTGTAATCGAATAAAGATTTGTGTTTTTGATTCATTAGGCCTTTGTGCCTTTATATAATACATCATAAGAGAGATCCTAATCCTACATAACTCAGGAGAATCTAGATACATGTTTATCTAATATAGATATAATTTATCTCTATCTTCTAGATTCTTTCATAATCTTGAATTCATCTCGACCGTTGGATTTCCGTCGGTTTTTGATTTGATTCGGTTTAAGTCGATCTCATCGATCTCCCAATACTATATTATGGAGTTGAAAAGAACAAACAACCGCTGAAATGGGTTCTCTGCTTAAAAGCAACAGTTTTTTTTTTTTTTTTTTACTTATCAGAAAACTGTTTCTTTTTAAGCACGTATACTTAGAGAACCATGTCAGAGTTAATAAGCAATAATCAATCGTAAACTCTAAAATCAAGTGATTGTATGTAACACCCGTCCCTTCGATCCCAAGTCAACGACTCTTTGACTCCACGAGTCATAGTCCACAAACGCGAACCAAGTCATAAACTAAGGACCAACACGTAAATATCTGAAAAGGTTTTACTTTATTAAAACAAAAAGCCGAGTCTTACAAGAAAACCGAACCAACTGGAATAGCTTAAACGCAAAACGGAAGAACCGCATAAGTCTTAACGATAAAAAGAACAGAAAAGAAAGAAGGTAAATCCCGCTTCCCAAAACGTAACACCACACCGTCCGTCTACCCCTGCAACGCTCCAGGGTTACCTGCAAAACAACAACAAAGGAGGCCTGAGTACTTGGTTTACACCAATACCCAGTGAGGGCGGATTCTAGGAATACCGCTATCTCTACTTTAATCTAACACAGCAACAAGAAAACGAATCCAGGGTTAATAACACCCTGCACCCGTGCCCGGAGGCACACACAAACTACACCCACTCGTGCCTTCACACTCATGAGCATCCTCTGGCCCGTAGGCCCACACAATCCTTCTCTGGCCCGTCGGCCTTCCTTCTGGGGGGGGCTCGTCAAACCCCCGACGCCTTCTCAAGGAACGCATACCCCGGCAATGTATACGCCCTGCCACACAACACCCTTTCGGGGGACCTACAACAGTTCTACCACGCATAGCCTTCACGCACAAACAACATTTTCAGTTCAAGTGATAACCTAAGGTCTAGGTTCCGTTTTCAGTTTAAGCGACCACTTAGATTCTAGGTTTTCATCCATCACATCAACGCAAGTTCAACAACTAGATCTACTCTACTTAGAAAGGACACTATTAAACGAGGTTTCGGTTCCCACTACTGCAGTAGACTAAAGAAAAGATCACGTTCGGTCCTCACCTTAGTCTAGATCTGACGAACGGGAAGTAGATCTGGGATTCCTGCACACAGATCTAGGTTTAGAAGACAGATCTAGAGAAAAGAAGAACAGATCTAACGTTTTGTCCAACTGATCTGGACAAACGACGAAGATACGGTTCAGATCTACCACTTCTATCCATCAGAAGCATAGATCTGAAACAGATCTGGGAGAAAAAGAGAGATACGGTCCAGATCTACAACTTCTATCCATCAGAAGCATAGATCTGGAGCAGATCTGAGCGAGAGAGAGACGAAATGGAAGATACGGTTCAGATCTACGACTTCTACGGATCAGATCTGATCTAGAAGCATAGATCTGAAGCAGATCTGGGGTTTGGAAGAAGGAAACATAGTAGATCTGAGAATCCGGGAATCTCACCTTAAGAACGAGAAGAACGGGCGAATCTACACTCAAACGAATCGAGAAGACGGCGACTCGGGGCTCGGGATCGAGATCGGCTTCGAACGGCGATCTTTGGCGAGTTTTCCGGCGGTCCACGGCGGCTCCGGTCGGCGGCGCGGCGGCGGTCCGGTGAGCGGCGGCTACTCCGGCGGTGGTCCGGCGGTCGGCGGCGGTCGGTCTCCGGCGGTCGGCGGTCGTCGGCTCCGGGCTGGTCGGCGGTGGCTGGCTGGCTCGGGGCTTCGGCAGAACTTCGTTGCTTCGGGAAATGTGCAGAAATGAAGGGGCTGCTCCTCTTTTTATAGGGGATTCTGCTAGGGCTTCCTGATCTGCTGGGATGGGCCTTGGGCCTCTGGCCCATTCTCCCCTTTTCTTTGGGCTCAAGCAAAGGGTTTTGGGCTTCCTTCCCTATTTCTTTGAGCCCAAGTAATGGGCTGGGGATTGGGCCCTTACAATTCTCCCCCACCAAAGATGAATTCGTCCCCGAATTCGGTTCGCCCCTAGGTTCCGCAAACAACTCTGGGTGACTCAACTTGAACGGCTGTTCGGGTTCCCAAACATCGTCCTGGATTCCGTCTCTCTCCCATCGAACCAAAACCATCTTGGTTTTCTTCCCGTTGAACTCTGACTCCCGGCGGTCCATAACCCTGACCGGTTTGCTCGTTACTGACCAGTTACGGTTGACATCTGATGGCGGCTCGGGTAAGATCAGCTCTGGTTCACGAACAACCTTCCGCAATACAGATACGTGGAACACGTTGTGAAAGTCCGAAAGCTCCTGAGGTAACTCTAACCTATAAGCCACCACACCAACTCTCTCGACAATCACGAATGGTCCCATATACCTTGGCCTCAACTTTTTCAGCTTGCGGTTGGGATCGTTGCCCCGGAACGTCCTCATCTTAAGGTACACCGCGTCTCCCACTACGAACTCCAAGGTTTTACGGTGCTTATCCGCGTAACTCTTCTGACGGTCGTGGGCCTGCTTCAGTCGCTCCTTGAGTAGTTCCACTTGCTTGACGGTTTCTTGAATCATCCCCGGCTCCAAATCACGCCTCTCCCCCACCTCGGTCCAACATAGGGGGGGTCCGGCAAGGTCGACCATATAGAGCCTCGTATGGCGACATCCCTATGCTTCGGTGATGGCTGTTGTTGTAGGCGAACTCGACCAATGGAAGAAACCTCACCCAGTTTCCTTCCCAATCCAACACACAGGCCCTCAGCATATCCTCCAATGTCTGAATAGTCCGCTCAGACTGTCCATCCGTCTGAGGGTGATAGGCTGTACTGAGGAGTACCTTCGTACCCATAGCCTTCTGAAAGGCCTGCCAGAAGATAGAGGTGAACTTGGGATCTCTGTCTGACACGATGCTAACTGGCGCCCCGTGCAACTTCACTATGCATTCGACATACTTCCGTGCAAGTGTCTCAGTCCCGTCTGTCTTCTTAATCGCGAGGAAGTGTGCAGACTTGGTGAGTTGGTCCACGATCACCCAAATCGCATCCTTCTTCCCGGTTGTCCTTGGTAGTCCGGTGACAAAATCCATGGTCACCATATCCCATTTCCATTCTGGTATAGGCAGCCCTTGTAGTAATCCACTGGGGGCCTTCCTCTCTGCCATAACTTGCTGGCAGTTTTGGCACTGAGAAATCCACTTCGCCACATCCCGTTTCATGCCCTCCCAGTGGTAGTATTGCTTCAAATTCTGATACATCTTGTGGCTCCCTGGATGGATCGAGAACTGGGACTGATGAGCTTGCGTTAGGATCCTTCTCCTCAACTCGTCATCTGTAGGCACACATACTCGGTTCTTGAACATGATCATCCCATTATCTGCGGTGCGATACCCGATTACCTCCTTCTCGACCATTGACTGCAGGACTTCGTCTCGGGGTTGCGCTTCTCGGATCTTTCCTAACAGATCGGCTTGTTCCCAGACTCCTAACTTAGTGACGCCCTCCTCGACGTTGGTAACACACAACTGCAATTCCGATAGAGCTGCCGACAGTTCCTGAACTTCCTTGTTCTCTGAGACGACGATCTTCCTTCGGCTTAAAGCATCCGCTACCTGGTTGGCCTTCCCAGGGTGATATTCAATCTCCAAATCGTAATCCGCTAGTAGTTCCATCCATCGGCGCTGCCTCAAATTCAGCTCTCCTTGCGTGAAGACGTACTTCAGACTCTTATGGTCCGTGAATATCTGCACCTTCTCCCCGTACAGATAAGCACGCCATATCTTTAAGGCGAAGACCACTGCTGCTAGCTCCAAGTCGTGGGTGGGGTAGTTAACCTCGTGCTTCCTCAACTGCCCTGATGCATAGGCGATCACCTTCCCCTCTTGCATCAAGACACACCCCAGTCCAACTCCAGATGCGTCCGTGTAGACTACATACGGTATTCCCGGCCGTGGTAGTACTAACACTGGAGTTTGAGTCAACCGTTCCTTTAGTTGCTCAAAGCTCCGGGCACACTTGTCCGTCCACTCGAACTTGACATCCTTACCGGTTAGGATCGTCAGAGGTTTAGCGATACTGGCAAATCCATCCACAAATTTCCTGTAGTACCCTGCCAACCCCAAGAAGCTGCGAACGTCGGTTGCATTCTCCGGTTTCGCCCAGTTGGTAATGGAGGTGATCTTTTCCGGATCCACTGCTACACCGGATGCCGAGATCACGTGGCCAAGGAATCCAATCTCCCTTTGCCAAAAACTGCACTTGCTGAGCTTGGCGAACAACTGCTGCTTCCTGAGAGTATCTAAGACTATCCTAAGGTCTCACTCGTGTTGCTCCTTACTTCTCGAGTAGACCAGGATATCATCAATGAAGACAATAACGCACTTGTCCAGGTACTCTCGGAAGACATCATTCATCATCTTCATGAAGGCTGCTGGCGCATTGGTTAACCCAAACGGCATTACCACGAACTCGTAATGTCCATAACGGGTCCGGAATGCTGTTTTCTTGATGTCCTCCTCTGCTATCCAAATCTGATGGTACCCCGAGGCAAGATCGATCTTCGAGAACCAGGTGGCTCCCTGCAGCTGGTCCAACAGCTCATCGATCCTTGGGAGCGGGTACTTATTCTTGATGGTCACCTTATTCAGTCCTCGGTAGTCGATGCAAAGTCGGAAACTCCCATCTTTCTTCTTGACAAACAACACTGGCGCTCCCCACGGTGAACTGCTTGGTCGGACGAATCCCTTCTCCACCAGATCCTCTAGTTGCTTCTTCAACTCTGCCATCTCTGCGGGCGCTAAACGATATGGAGCCCTCGACACGGGTGCCGTCCCGGGCTCTAACTCTATCGTAAAGGCATCATTCCGTTCCGGCGGTGGTCCTGTCAATGGCGCGAATACGTCCTCGTATTCCGCAGCCACGGGAATGCTTTCCAGACTTGGAGCTCCTTCGTCCTTAGTCATCGTGATGGTCGCTAGGTACGCTTCGTTCCCTTTGCTGATTAGCTCCTCGGCTTGGATCATGGATATGACTGCTATCCCTGTTCCCGTCTTCATTCCCTTGAAGACTGCCTTTCCTCCTTCCCGAGGAAAGGTAATGGTTGCCTTGGCACAATCCATTACTGCTTGATGCTTGGCCAACCAGTTGATATATCATGGTTTTTACTAGTTTTAGACCATGATATAAGTGTGTTTTTAGTGTCTTTTGTCTTTGTTTAGAGTCTTTTACAGGTATAATCAGGTTGGGAGCTGAATTGGAGATAATGGAGCATTTTGGAGATTTTTGGAGTGTTTGGCCGAGAGATAGAGTTCACTGTCCGAAACAGAGGAAGGTGTCGATCGTTGCACTCTAGCATCGATCGATGCACCAGCGAGATGGGCCAAAAACTCGGCGGTTTAAAAGAGTGAAGAATTTGCACTTTGATCCAGAAGTTCCTGATATTTACAAAGAAGCCCTTGGCCGAGATTATGCCTATATAATAGAGTTTTTAGTGTTTTTATTAGGGACGCTTTATACTTTTTACCATACACTTTGATAATTAAGAGCAGAGGATTTTAGAGCTTTTTGGGGCTGATCTGAACCTGTTACATCATCTGTATTTGGAGAAGATTTCGAACCCCTTTTACTCTTATTCTTTTATGCAATTTATTCATTCTATGATTATGTTTTCATTATCTATGTCTGAGTAGATCCATAGTTAGTTTTAGGGTTTCTCACATAGGATTTCATGACTTGCTAGACTTGTTCAAATTCAGTTAAGGATTCATAACTATATCTGTTCTTCAATTTAATTGTGCTTAAAGCTAGTTCTAACCTGATAAATTAGAATCTAGATCTTAGGTTGCTAAATACGTCACGGAAGTGGGGTTTAGGAATCTGAACTAATTAAATTGGGCAATTAAACTTTGCGCAAACGGAAGTTTGGTTTAGGATAATTGTGAACATATCAAACTTGGACTTATTGCTAGTTTAATTTGTTAGTTCTCGCAAACGAAAGTTTGGTTTGCTGCACTTAGACTTAGAGAATTATCGCAAAGGAATTTGGTTAATTCTATATCTGTGTTTTGAGTTCTAGAACCGTTCTTAATTAGATCCTTGCTGAATGAACTGTCTGCTTGTCTGATTTCCTGAGAATACCCTAGGCTTGACGCTTTTAATTACTTGCTTCACAACCGTTAATCTCTGCTACTGATTTACTTTCTCGCACCGTAATTTATTTCATCCACTACTTGCTTATTTCTAGTATTTATTCCTACAGTTTGATTCTCTTGAGACCGAGTGTCCCTGTGGATTCGATAACCCTATATACTACTTTGACATTGCTGTTCACTTGCAGTTTAGTATAGGGAAAACTTAGAACCTATCAAGTTTTTGGCGCCGTTGCCGGGGACTCTTTGAGTCTTCGATAGCTTCGAACTTAGGGTTTTTACTAGGATTTTTATTTTTGGTTTAGTTTACTACTTTTTATTTTTCTTGCGTTTCAGGTACGCCTGATCGCCCTGCATCGATCGACACAGTCCTGAGTGTCGATCGTCACATCATCGAGCCTGCATCGATCGACGCTTCTCTTGCATCGATCGACACAAGGCGAAACCAGTGGTGCCGAGAGCTTGAGCATTTAGCTGGGTATTTCTTGATGAAGCCTGTGATTCTGATTCGCGGCAAGAACGGAGTTCTACGAGACCAGGAAGGTCACATATGTAACGCGAAGGGTCAGAAACTGGATGGGGAAGGAAACCTCATCACACCAGATGTTGCCGTGGGCGCGGAACATCGACGAGAGGATGGTCACGAGAAGACACTTGCTGATTATAACAGACCAGATATATTCTATGCTAATCGGTCTGCAATTCGACCACCTCCGTTCACCAGAGCTGAGTTTAAGCTGAAACCTGAGTACTACGCATTGATTGGACAGTATCAGTTCCATGGTCTTTCAAGCGAGCATCCTATGGATCACATAGACACATTTGAGGAATTGGCTAGCAGTATCACGGCTGAAGGAGTTTCTTCTGATTATATTTTCTGTAAGCTCTTCCCATTCTCTCTTAAAGGAGATGCAGCTTACTGGCTGAGACAGCTAGAACCAGGATCTTTGACCACTTGGGAAGGAGTCAAGAAGGAGTTCCTTAGATATTTTTATGACGATGCGTTATCTGAGCAGCTTAGACATGATATCCTGACTTTCAAACAGCAGCCTACAGAACCTTTTAAAGCAGCTTGGATGAGATTCAAGATGTACCAGAGAGATTGTCCACACCATGGATTCTCTGAGGTACAGCTTCTGAGTGCCTTTTTCAGGGGTTTGGATTTTTGGTATCAGAGAGCTATGGACACAGGAAGTGATGGAAACTTCTATACCAAGACCCCAGAAGAAGCTAAAGAGCTTATTAAGAATTTGATGACTAGCAGTAGTGTCAAGAATGCTGACAAGGAAAGGCAGAGATCTAGTTGCGGAGATGATAGCTTGCAGATAGCTGATTTGAGGGACAAGGTGGATTATATCCACAACATGGTAGTAGCTGGAGAATTTGTAGAAGTGAATTATATTAATGAAGCTGATTTTCATGAACACACATCTAGAAGTCAACAGAGACAAGCTCCGAGATCGAATGGCTATTCACCTCACCAAGTTCCTACCACTAAAGAGCAGACAAAGATTGAGTCTATGCTTGAGCAGCTACTACTTGGACAGAACAAGATGACGCAAGATCTGAATGGAAAGATGGACTTCATGTATCAGGATCTGAGTGGAAAATTGGAATCTTTGACAAGCAGAGTTGACAATCTGGATGCTAGGATGACGCAAGTGGAAACCAGTATACAGACAGAGCATGTTAAGGCAGCTTCGGCAGAAGAAGAAGTTGAGCATAATCGAGAAACTGAAGTTCTGGAACTGGAAAATCCGAGAAAAATTCAGAATGTTCGCCTTGCATCGATCGACACAAATGTGCATCGATCGACACATCCTGCGAGAGTCAATGTCGATCGTCACCATTTCAGCAACGATCGACACCATGGGCGTGAGCAGCCAAATTTCCCAGAGAAACCGAAAGCTGACACAGAAAGAGCCTACAAACCGAAGATTCCTTTCCCTAGGAAGTCCAAGCAAGAGATTAAGTTGGAAAAATGCATGGAGATAATGAGAGAAAAGCTAACTGACACTCCATTGATTGATGCCACTAAGACCAATCCCATGATGAAGACATGTGTTACAGACATCCTCTCTAGCAACATGACTGAAGAAGAAGGATGCTTGATGATCTCAGAAGTATGTGATGCTGTTGTTAATGGTAGGGTTCCTGAGAAGCTAAAGGATCCAGGAGGTTTTATGATAGACTGCTCTATCTATAGAGACAGATTTCAGAGGGCATTATGTGATCTCGGCTCAAGTATAAATCTCATGCCGTACTCTGTGGCTGTGAGATTGGGACTACTGAACTTCCAGCCTACTAGGATCTCTTTAGTCCTAGCTGATCGATCAAGAAGACATCCAGAAGGAATTCTTGAGAACATCCCTCTTAGAGTTGGAAATTACTTTATTCCAACGGACTTTATGGTACTGAAGTATGAGATTGAGCCTGATGATCCTCTACTGCTTGGTAGATCCTTTTTAGCCACTGCTGGGGCTGTGATTGATGTACGCCATGGATTAATTGATCTCCACCTGGGAGATGAGCCTTTGCAGTTTAAGATGGATAAATTGAAGAAACCCACCATTGATGGACAGAGTTTCAGCATTGATACAGAATTAGAAGCCGAGATTGGAGAGAAGAAGATGGCGGTTCCTCTTGAACCTGCTTTGACATCTTTAGCGTCTGCAACTGCTCATAAGCAGAAAGCTCCAGACATCTTATTTCCACCAAAGGTTAGGCACAAATCATCTAAACATCCTAACCACATTACTTTGAATGCAGGACAACATCCTACCCCACCTAAGCTTCGCTCCCGCCCTGATTCTGTTGGTTTCTTCCTTGGGAGATCCCATGATCCGAATGCTTATACGCCACCTTGGATGAGGAGACTTGAACAGAGACATAAAAAGTCTCTGTCAAGACCTCCTGGTACTTGAAAATTCTCATCCGTCCGGTCAAGCTATTGACCTTAAACAAGCGCTGGGTGGGAGGCAACCCACCATTAGGTACTAGTGTTTTTCTTTTTCATTTTTGGTGTTTTTGTTAGGATTTTACGTTTGTTTTTGTTTCTGGTGAGTTTATGTTTGCAGGTCTCGGTTAAATCGCAGTGCAGCGATCGATGCATTTCTGCATCGATCGTCACAACACGAAAGTAATCGCATTGCAGCGATCGTTGCGGTCCTGAGCAACGATCGACTATACACGAAAATCGCCAAGTAACGGTCGATGCACTTAGTGCAACGGTCGATGCTGAGCGACAGAGGTAACCCGACAGACATAATTTCACCTTTTCAATTTTTATTTTCTTTTTACCGATCCTTCGCTGGACACTACTGGGGACAGTGTGTCTTAAGTGTGGGGGAGGTGCTACTGACTTTTGTTTTCTGTTTTCTTAAGAGTCAGTCCGTTTTTCAAAATTTTTGTTTTATTGAGTCAAAATTGTTTAAGTAAGAAACTATGATTTTCTGAGAAGATTTACAAGACTTGCAGGAACTTAAGTAACCATTGGGATGAAGTTGCAGGATCTATCTATGACTATTAGAAAACCCCATCACAGATCAACCTACTGGGAACACCCACATCACTTTAGGTATCAGAGGATCCTTTACTGACTTCAACCTTAATACTGACTTAGATTTCTCACCTAAGGGCTTGGTATGCTTTATGTCGGATTCCCTGTTAGTTCTGACACAGCCTGTAAACCTGTCCTATTTAGTCCCCTTCTCCCCTTCTATAAAGTAAAAAAAAAAATAATAATAATAATAAACTGAGGATGAGTTAGTAACTCCGAAGTGGTCATGAGAATAGTAGCAAACACTATTATCTCTCATGTGATCCATGGAATGTGTCCAAAGTATACCCCATAACGGGAAGAACACTGATAAAAAAAATAAAATGATACCCAGTGGGGAAAAATCAGTTGTTAAAGAAGGGAAAGAGAAGAAAGGGACTAGAGAAAGATAGTATGGTGGTCTAGAGCTGATAAGGTAAGAATCCATGTGCCTTTAGATCGATACTCCTTAGGTGAGACCGCACTTAAATACTTGCAGAAGTCAGTAGGGAGAATTTGAATGCTTGAATGTGATTGTGGAGTTTACCTAGGACAGTTGCTAAGTGTGGGGGAAGTACATTGTGGTCTTGATATCCTGTGATTGATTCTTTCAGTGGTTTACTAAGGGGAATCTGAGTATTGTAGCCTCTAGGATGAAATGAGTTTCTGAAGAGTTTTCAAACCTCTTCACCATGTTTTAGTTCTCTGTTTTGCTTGAGGGCAAGCAAAGGCTAAGTGTGGGGGAGTTGATATATCATGGTTTTTACTAGTTTTAGACCATGATATAAGTGTGTTTTTAGTGTCTTTTGTCTTTGTTTAGAGTCTTTTACAGGTATAATCAGGTTGGGAGCTGAATTGGAGATAATGGAGCATTTTGGAGATTTTTGGAGTGTTTGGCCGAGAGATAGAGTTCACTGTCCGAAACAGAGGAAGGTGTCGATCGTTGCACTCTAGCATCGATCGATGCACCAGCGAGATGGGCCAAAAACTCGGCGGTTTAAAAGAGTGAAGAATTTGCACTTTGATCCAGAAGTTCCTGATATTTACAAAGAAGCCCTTGGCCGAGATTATGCCTATATAATAGAGTTTTTAGTGTTTTTATTAGGGACGCTTTATACTTTTTACCATACACTTTGATAATTAAGAGCAGAGGATTTTAGAGCTTTTTGGGGCTGATCTGAACCTGTTACATCATCTGTATTTGGAGAAGATTTCGAACCCCTTTTACTCTTATTCTTTTATGCAATTTATTCATTCTATGATTATGTTTTCATTATCTATGTCTGAGTAGATCCATAGTTAGGTTTAGGGTTTCTCACATAGGATTTCATGACTTGCTAGACTTGTTCAAATTCAGTTAAGGATTCATAACTATATCTGTTCTTCAATTTAATTGTGCTTAAAGCTAGTTCTAACCTGATCAATTAGAATCTAGATCTTAGGTTGCTAAATACGTCACGGAAGTGGGGTTTAGGAATCTGAACTAATTAAATTGGGCAATTAAACTTTGCGCAAACGGAAGTTTGGTTTAGGATAATTGTGAACATATCAAACTTGGACTTATTGCTAGTTTAATCTGTTAGTTCTCGCAAACGAAAGTTTGGTTTGCTGCACTTAGACTTAGAGAATTATCGCAAAGGAATTTGGTTAATTCTATATCTGTGTTTTGAGTTCTAGAACCGTTCTTAATTAGATCCTTGCTGAATGAACTGTCTGCTTGTCTGATTTCCTGAGAATACCCTAGGCTTGACGCTTTTAATTACTTGCTTCACAACCGTTAATCTCTGCTACTGATTTACTTTATCGCACCGCAATTTATTTCATCCACTACTTGCTTATTTCTAGTATTTATTCCTACAGTTTGATTCTCTTGAGACCGAGTGTCCCTGTGGATTCGATAACCTTATATACTACTTTGACATTGCTGTTCACTTGCAGTTTAGTATAGGGAAAACTTAGAACCTATCACCAGTCCAAGCCTAAGATAACTTCGTAACGGCCCAATTCTATTTGTGCTAAATCCGCGGGTAGGTCGACTCCGTCCACCGTCACTGGCACTGCTTCGAAGATTCCTGAGCCCGTTACCTTCTCCGATCCGGCTGTCTCGACTTTCATGATCCCATCGATGTACTTTCCCTTAAAGGTCCACAGTTTCGTGAGCCGTGGGCTCACAAAACTATGCGTAGCCCCCGTGTCAAACAAGGTGTGGGCAGCTACTCCCCCAACCACAACCGATCCTACACGTTTACTAGGCTAAGCTACTAGACCTTGAACTTATTTTGACTACAATAATCACGCAAGAAGGTAGGATTTACGTACCCGCAATCGGCTCTACTCCTCGGAGTGCGTCTGCAGCATACACTCTGGGCCCTCCGGCCTGTCCTCCCTGCGGTGGTGGTGGCGGCGGTACTCCGGCTCCCCCTTGTCCTCCCTGCTGTGGCGGTGGCAATAACCCTGCTCCTCCTTGCCCTCCCGCCACATTCCGATTATTCGGTTTTGGACAGTACCTCGCCACATGCCCTCCCTGTCCACAGTTGTAACAACGCAATCGCGGACACTCTCTCTTGTAATGGCCCATCTGCCCACACTCGAAACATCCTCCTTGTCTCCCCTGCTGAAACGGCTGTGCTAGCTGTGGCTGTGCTTGCTGTGCCGGTACCGCTGGCGCTGCAGCATAGGCCGTATCCCAATGCCTCTTGACTCCTCTGTTGTGCCCATTCTTGTGCTGCTTCTGCTCCTCTTCCCAATCCGTCTCAGTGTCAGCCGCTTTCTCGATCAGGTCGTTGATGTCGTAGTAGTCCCTCTGCTTGCAACGAACCTTGAGATCAATCTTCAACCCAGAGAGAAACTGACGAATCAGCTCTCGCTCAGACAAATACCTCCCTGCAAACCTCCTCAGCCGGTTGAACTCCTCCCCGTACTGCCGTACACTCCGGTTTCCCTGGCGGAGGTTTCAGAACTCCCCTTCCAACCTGTCCATGGTCACTTCTGGGAAAAACTTCCGGTTGAATGCCTCACGGAAATCCTCCCAAGTCAGCTGGCGTCCCTGAGCGCTCTCCTGCACTCCTTCCCACCAAACCAATGCATCGTCCTTGAGATAGGAGGTAGCTATCTCCACACGAAACTCCCTCGGGCACCTAGCTGTATCCAAACTCCGCTCTAGCTTCCTCCTCCAGTTGTCTGCGGCAATGGAGCTGACACCTCCAGCAAAGTGATCCATCTGCATCTCCCTCAGATGCTTCAGCATGGTCCAGTAGGTCACTCCTGGCACCGCTCCTGGCACCTGCGGTGGTGGTGGTGGCGGGTTCACCACTGGCTGCGGATGAACAAATCCAAACCCCATTTGAGCGGCTCCCGCTCCTCCAGCGTCCAAGCCAACTCCTCCTGGGGCGTTCACCGCTCCTCCCTGACCATTTCCAACTCCTCCTGGGGCTCCAGGCGCCCCGTTAACATGCACCGGTATCGCTCCGGGTGCTCCTACTTCATTTCCTCCTGGTGCTCCTCCTACCTCTGCGGCAATGGCGGCTTGTGCCTGCTGAAGCGTGAGCAGCTCTTGCAGAAGAGCGGCATCAACAGCTACCTGTCCAGCTCCCAATGCTGGTCCAGCTTGGTTTCCAACAACCGGTCCCTGGGGTCCGTGCACACTGGTGGCACTGTGCGTCGATGAGGCTTGCACTGGCGCATCCTGGTTACGACGGGCTGGCGGGGTTCTTCTCTTAGGCGGCATCTGTTGCAAAAGAAGGACGATTTGAGTCAGTTAACGGCTGAACACTGAACCCACTTCCGGAGTGTATGTAAGGAGGAGATCGGAGTGGTGCTTCTAGTATCTAACTTTTTAGAAATCCCCCCATTTAGAAAGAATCGGGAAAACTTTGAAAACGGTTTTGAAGATGGTTTTTGAAATCCGAATATAAACTACCTAACCAGGGCAGGACTGGTTAGGTTTTAACCTGGCTCTGATACCAAATTGTAACACCCGTCCCTTCGATCCCAAGTCAACGACTCTTTGACTCCACGAGTCATAGTCCACAAACGCGAACCAAGTCATAAACTAAGGACCAACACGTAAATATCTGAAAAGGTTTTACTTTATTAAAACAAAAAGCCGAGTCTTACAAGAAAACCGAACCAACTGGAATAGCTTAAACGCAAAACGGAAGAACCGCATAAGTCTTAACGATAAAAAGAACAGAAAAGAAAGAAGGTAAATCCCGCTTCCCAAAACGTAACACCACACCGTCCGTCTACCCCTGCAACGCTCCAGGGTTACCTGCAAAACAACAACAAAGGAGGCCTGAGTACTTGGTTTACACCAATACCCAGTGAGGGCGGATTCTAGGAATACCGCTATCTCTACTTTAATCTAACACAGCAACAAGAAAACGAATCCAGGGTTAATAACACCCTGCACCCGCGCCCGGAGGCACACACAAACTACACCCACTCGTGCCTTCACACTCATGAGCATCCTCTGGCCCGTAGGCCCACACAATCCTTCTCTGGCCCGTCGGCCTTCCTTCTGGGGGGCTCGTCAAACCCCCGACGCCTTCTCAAGGAACGCATACCTCGGCAATGTATACGCCCTGCCACACAACACCCTTTCGGGGGACCTACAACAGTTCTACCACGCATAGCCTTCACGCACAAACAACATTTTCAGTTCAAGTGATAACCTAAGGTCTAGGTTCCGTTTTCAGTTTAAGCGACCACTTAGATTCTAGGTTTTCATCCATCACATCAACGCAAGTTCAACAACTAGATCTACTCTACTTAGAAAGGACACTATTAAACGAGGTTTCGGTTCCCACTACTGCAGTAGACTAAAGAAAAGATCACGTTCGGTCCTCACCTTAGTCTAGATCTGACGAACGGGAAGTAGATCTGGGATTCCTGCACACAGATCTAGGTTTAGAAGACAGATCTAGAGAAAAGAAGAACAGATCTAACGTTTTGTCCAACTGATCTGGACAAACGACGAAGATACGGTTCAGATCTACCACTTCTATCCATCAGAAGCATAGATCTGAAATAGATCTGGGAGAAAAAGAGAGATACGGTCCAGATCTACAACTTCTATCCATCAGAAGCATAGATCTGGAGCAGATCTGAGCGAGAGAGAGACGAAATGGAAGATACGGTTCAGATCTACGACTTCTACGGATCAGATCTGATCTAGAAGCATAGATCTGAAGCAGATCTGGGGTTTGGAAGAAGGAAACAGAGTAGATCTGAGAATCCGGGAATCTCACCTTAAGAACGAGAAGAACGGGCGAATCTACACTCAAACGAATCGAGAAGACGGCGACTCGGGGCTCGGGATCGAGATCGGCTTCGAACGGCGATCTCCGGCGAGTTTTTCGGCGGTCCACGGCGGCTCCGGTCGGCGGCGCGGCGGCGGTCCGGCGAGCGGCGGCTACTCCGGCGGTGGTCCGGCGGTCGGCGGCGGTCGGTCTCCGGCGGTCGGCGGTCGTCGGCTCCGGGCTGGTCGGCGGTGGCTGGCTGGCTCGGGGCTTCGGCAGAACTTCGTTGCTTCGGAAAATGTGCAGAAATGAAGGGGCTGCTTCTCTTTTTATAGGGGATTCTGCTAGGGCTTCCTGATCTGCTGGGATGGGCCTTGGGCCTCTGGCCCATTCTCCCCTTTTCTTTGGGCTCAAGCAAAGGGTTTTGGGCTTCCTTTCCTATTTCTTTGGGCCCAAGTAATGGGCTGGGGATTGGGCCCTTACATTGTAATCGTACGGTTTCATTATGTTATTCAAAACTGGTTACTTAATTCTCAGTATACACGTTTTTCTTGTTCGTAGCTTGACCTTAGTTTCTTGATTAATGGTTACTAGTTCTTAGTTTCTTGACTTCAATATTCAAAACTGGTTTCTTGATTATAATCCATATGAAACAGTTTCCTAAACTTTAGTTAGCGTCTCTATGTTTATTACTATTAAGTATTTTATTACTATTTTTTTTTTTTTTTTTTGTCGACAGTGTTTATTAATTGGCCTAAGGCCTTTAAAATAACAAATGGGCCAAGCCCTACAGAGAATGAAACAGCGATAGAAATTAAAGCCCAGACAAAGCCCGCGTTTGGAGATAAGGATGCCACGTGGCCATCACTCCGCAAAAGCGGACATGCAGAAGAACACGCGTCGAGAGGAGGAGCCGCCGGAAACCGCCAGCAAACGTGGAGGAGGACGCCGCCAGGACGAACCGGACCAAAACTCTGAAGATGCTTAAATCCATTTGCCGATCATGCGCTGCCCAAAACCGCCGTGATTAGAACCTGCATCAAAAGAAAACATGCATCAACAATCTTCACCGGAAACCACCCACGCAAGGAGACGCCGGCGCCGAGTAGGTAGAAACCCCTCAGAATCCGCCAAGTGCTTGTCCTCTAAAGCAGGCAGCACGACGGCGATATTAATCCGAGAAGAGGGAGGATCGGAAGCGAAGTCGGAGCCAACAACAGGGAAAACACGGCTTGAAGAGAAAGGGGGAAAGCGAGATCGTCATCGTCAAAAGACGAGAAGCACCGGAGAACCGGTAGAATCCGAATAATCGGAAAAGATTAGCCCGACCAAGGAACAACACCGGACTTATTAAGAAACAAAACAACAAAACCCGATCGAAGAACAGAAAGACGTTAGCGAACAGAGCCAAACCCGATCGGAGGCAAGAAACAGGGGAAAAAAGATTTCAACCGTAAGATGAAATCAGAAAAAAACCCCAAGTCGGAAGAGCACCGGCCGATTTTATTACTATTTTAACTATGCGCTGTTAGTAAGCAAAAGTGTCATTCTACTAATTGATTTTGTTTCTATGTTTTTTTTTGGTCAAGTGACAATTTTTAGGTTTAATAATTTGTTAACTCAATTTATAATACATAAACTTTCATGTACGTTCTTAGAAATGTAAACACGTTTTTACTAGGCTAGTTTTCTTGTGAAAGAACTATCAGCGAAGAGAGAAGAGTATATTTAGCTCGTACTTTCAAATTATGTATGTTATTGCATTAGTAATTCATCTTTAGTCTCGAGAGCATTGTTGTATAAAACATATATGGATCCATTATAGAATGAGTAAGATCGAAGTTTTTTTGAGAGGGATATTTTAATCTTTCTCTTTAAACAACAAAATTGGGTGGTTGGGAATATAGCTGGAAATTTGATTCAAAGTCCGCGGGTCCTGTCCCGCTAGATTCGTTGTGGGGCGGATGTGGATCGAATATTTTTTTTTTTAACTTTGCGGGACGGTTCGGGTTGAAATTTTTTTTGGCGAGGCAGTTGCGGGTCGTGAAATTTTAAAATACGGGTTAGTGGGTACCCGCAAATTTTAAAATTTTTAATTTAAATTTAATAATTTATTAATATTTATGAATTTTACTGTTTAAATTTAAGAATAAAATAAAATATATAAATTTATTTAAAATATTTAGTTTTTTAAATACAAATTATAAATTTACGTTTTTAATATTAAAATTTTATTAATAAATTTTGTTTTTATTTAAAATATATATAATTAAAAAATAATTAATATTTTTAATATTTACGGGTTATTCAGATACCCGCAAAATTAAACGGGACGGATGCGGATCAAATGTTTTTGGTCCATAGATTTGGCGGGTCAGGTTTCAGATTTTACTTAACCTACCGTAGAGCGGGTTGCAGGTTGCGAATTAATCCGATTCCCAACACAAATTGGGAAAGAAACAAAATCTAATTCTCAAATTACAGTACTACATTGCTACTTGAAGGGGGTCCCAGTTTTGCTAATCGAAACGAGCCTCTTCATTGGTCCAAGTGTGGAGCCTCTTATGATGTAACGTGTCAATAAAATAATTGCATAGTTTCAATTATAATAATACTATATACTAATACCTGTCCAATAGAGAGTAAACAGGATTTATGTAGAGTGGAATTTTTACTATTTTACATATATACTAGATTTTGATCCGCCGATCGGCGGGTTTAATTTTGTTTTGATTATTAATATTTTGGTATTAATAATATATTTTTAAATGATAATATATTTTTATAACATATTATTAATATTAAATTTAGAAGTTTGAGATATGTTGAACATATATATAGGTTTTATATAGTTTTTTTTATAAATGATAAAGATCCATGCTAAGGACGGATAATTTTTTTTTAATAACATGTAGATTTGTATTTGTAAAAGTATAAAATTAATTTTTAAAACATATATTCTATTGTTGTTTGTTAAAGATTTTTAAAAAAAATTATGGTGTAGTTATAGTATATAAAGTGTATGTGTAATATGTGAGTGAATATATATATTATTAATCCATTTTTTATTTGAAATGGTTATGTTAGTTTTATAATATTAATTATTTAGTGAAACATTTATTTTTTGGATTTTGTATTTTATATTTTTATTTGGGTTAATATAGATATGTTAAAACAAATAAGCTCGGCCATTTAGATTTTAAATTTTATGGTTACTTTGAGAATATTGTTGTTTGTTATAAGATTTTCTTACCATCTGATGGCTCAATACATTTTTGATACTTTAAAATTTTATAGATTGCGTGAAAATATAATAGTTTATATAGGATTTAAATTTAATCTTTTAATTGAATTTCAAATATCAATCGGGCAAAAAAAATATTTTTGAACGAATTAGATGGTTATGAATAGGTTAATTATAGCCATAATCACTAAAATTTAGGGAATATATTACCATTATGCATGTTAAATTCATTGATATTTAGAGGGATATTTCTTATATCTCTGCAAAATATTTTATTGTTTATTGTATAATCTTTATTGTTTAAGCCACAAATCCACCGTGTAGAAAAAACTTAATTGAAAGACTAAGATTTTATGTTATAAGATCTGAATATTTTTGGAAAGATTGATTTGATAATCGATTTGTATATTTTGTTTTAATACGAAAATAATCTTAATGATCTAGGGGTTGATTGGAAGAGCTGTGGCTTTTATTTTTTTGCTGTATAAATTATGCTGTAGATTTTTTTGTTTTGGCTTTAAATTTAATTGATGTAGGTTTTTTGGCTGTGAAAATATTTTTATTTTTCACAGCTCAATTTTTTTGCTCTGCATATTTAGCTTTGTACAACCAAAACAAAAAATATAAAATAATAAAGAGCTTTGGACAGAAAAATATTTACAAAACATGATTGGATTAGATTGTGTGCTTTGAAGAGAAAGAGCTTTGGACAGAAAAATATTTACAAAGCATGATTGGATTAGATTACGTGCTTTGGAGAGAAATTGGGCTTTAGAGAGATTCTAAAGCCATTACCAATCACCCCCTAATTGATTTGTGTACAAATAATAATGGCATATCTTGTAAATAAATTAAAAATTCAAGGTATTTTCTATTTTATACTTATGCTTTAATATGTCACATAATATTAATGTTCTAATTGATTTGTGTACAAATAATAATGGCATATCTTTCTAATATTTTATTTGGGTTTACTATAAAGATATAAAGATGTTAAAAGGGGCATGTTTAGTCCGTTTCGACCCATCTTATTTACACTTGTTTATATTAAATATTTGTTTAAACCCGTCTGTTTAACCCGTAAGAAGTAACACATGCCCTTTTTAAACCCGTTTATAAATTTAGTTTATTAAATTTGTTACAAAATACATATAATTTATATGTAATATCAAAATACGAAAGTGTAATATAGAGGAAAAATAGTTTTTTTATAATTTTAATTTTATTTTTCCATTTTGACCAAAAATCATAATAAATTTTTACATTTTCGTTAAAACGTGTTTAGTATATATATATTTTCAATCGTATGTTTTTATTAGTTTTTAAATTGTTTTTATCAGTTTTTAAATTGAAAAATTTATTGTATTTTCTAAACGTGAAAATAATTCTGGAGTTTTTTTATTTGTTTCTAGATTTTTTATCGTCATTTATCATAATAAAATTTATTTAAATTATTTTGGTCATATCATAGTTTATATTGTATATTATTATAGTTTTTTCTTTATTCAAAAATGCTGTAGATGTTATACATGTTGCTGTTTCGGGCCTAGCGAGTTATCGAAAAATCAAGATAATTTAGAGTATGTAGAACAAATTTTTTTGCAATAGTTTATATATTTTTATAATACTAAAAATTAAAATATATTATTCATATAATTGTTAAGCTTCATAACAATATGAAAAAAATAGTAGAAAAAAATTAAATCATGAAATAAAAATGGGAAGATATATTTATATCTCAACATTAATTGAGAACAAAAAAAAAATGTAGTCAAATTTTTCGCAAGCTTAATAGACAACCTTTGCCGTTTGTTGACTTCAAACATTGACACACACACCTACAGGTATACACGTATGTCGTTGTTATCTATAAATTGTCCACATTTTTTTCCACTCATGAATTTTTGAAGTCTGTGTGTATTTGATACGTTGAGAAATTTGAATGCTCTGTTTTGTTCTCTCGTAAAAGTTATCAGAGTGAGAAAATCAGAAATGAATAAAGAAAAGAAGATGGGAGGCGATGCGAGTGGAAACAACGTTTTGGAGCTATGAACGCAACTGCTACTGCTATTACTTCCTCTGATGATCGTGTTCATCAAGCTTCCGTCGGGTTAGTTTTCTCCATTTTCAATTTCACCGGATTTAATTTAGGGATTTAGATATGAAGCAATTGAGGATGACCCAAAATCGGACGCTTTTGTTGGTTTAGTCGGACATAAAACAAAAGCCCATAGAATTTTTTATAAATATGTAAAAACTTTTACATATATCTAATTAACAAAAGCCCAAACTCAAAATTGGCCCATATTAATATTTTTTTACCGACAACAAAACGAAAAATTAGTAATGTTGTTAGAAAAAAAATTCCCGACAAAACTTCAGCTGTAAAAGAGAAATTAGGGTAACTTTGTTCTTATCTACTTTCCACGGCGCCGAATCTCAGAATTAACAACGTTCTGATCACAAAAACGGATCAAATCGAGCAGTTTCCTATTTTTTGCAGTTTACAGCTTCCGATTTACTTTTCCGCCATGTAAGCTTATTATCCTTGAACTCAATCCTTCTACTTTGAACACATATGACCTTTAGCAAACAATTCTGTCTAAACGGCGCAAACAGAGGGGTCAATCGTGGCTTCCTTGGATCAATTTTGGATTAGTATTGATCTGAATCCGGGATAGGCTAGAGATGACACGATGAGTGGTGAAAGTGATCATTCTCCTAGGAAACTCGATGATATGGTGTTTGAAAGGGATAATGGTTTGTTGAACAAAGATCCCTTGGCGTTTCACATATCACCTCTGATGGAAGCCTTGTGAATCGTTTTATACGCAGGTAACATGGCTTTAACATCTCACCCTCTATATCTCTTAATATATAATTATTTTGTTAAGAAATTGATGGATGTAACCTTTGTAAAACCCGTTGTTTTCCACCGTTGAGCGGCTGGTGAAGCCTCATCACCATCAACTGTAGCATCTCTGTTGGCATGCTGGCTTTATGAAACTGATTTTTGACTACACAACCATATCATTTATATCTCGGATTAACCAACTGTGAGCATCTATCTATGTTTAACCTGTTCTTATCCAACCTATACCCAGTAAACGAAAATATATATTGGATTTTGTTTTCTGTTATTTGGTTCTGTAGTTAATCAGTTGACATATTTCGAAATGTACTTGCAGATTTAACGGATGATATTAGCTGAAGCATATGTCTTCCACTGATTGTATTATTTCTTTTCGTTCTGATATGAAGAGGAGAAGCCAAGCTTATGTTGGCAAAGTAAGGTGCGTATGCTTATAAAGATTTTATTTGCCAAATTTGTTGCATTGTTTTCCTATGTATTGGAATCCCAAATTGTATTAGAGTGATCTGAAAAGGATTAAAATTTCGAGTATTTATTAAGAGCCTTAGCCGATTATTATCATTAATAAAATTTGTAGCCAAGACAATGATTAAGAGCCATTTTTCTTTCTTCTAATGAATGTAGCTACTATTTTTCTTGTGGATGGAAAATGTAAATCAGGAAAACCCATACTCGTTAAAAAAAAGGAATTAAGGAGCCTAATGTCGGAAAAGAAGAGCATATGTTGTTTCTGATCCTGTTGATATTTCTGCGCACAATTATTGATGTATGAGAAGATAAGTTCCTTTTCTCAAAAATTTTGCCTCATGATAATTTATCAAAATACATGAAATAATCTATACCTTTCTTATATGCAGGCAGAATAATCGGTTCACATTTATGAGGAACTTATCTTCTTTGTCTCATTCTGGATCAATGGAGTCATTCTGGATCAATGGAGTCATTCTGCAAAGAGGGAAAAAAAAGGTTAGTCAATTGAGATTAAAAGAACCAATTATAACTAATATATATACCAACTTTTTTAATATTCATTTAGAAATTACGAAACAATTTACTAACCCATCTTGTATTGATGGTTACTTGTCGCCAACATGAACTTGTTTTTCAACAACATTAATCTTTGCATGTAGATTAAAAAAAAAACAGATTTATTATAATGCAAACCATAAGTTAATAATCTCATGTTTTTGTGAAAGAGTTACCGTATCGTCTGCTAAAGAAAGTTCCAATGCTCTCCAGATTAAGTGCTGCACTGCTTTCAAAAAAGAATCACTTTGATGCGATCTAGCCAAAGGTTCAACAAATGAAAGGTTAGTGAAATCAATAGGTAATATTTTCAACCATAGAATTCATTTTGGATTGGATGGTAGATGAGCGATAAGAAAGTAGTTTATGATTTGAGAGCATGGTAGGTTCACACTAAAAAATTTGTATTTATACTTGAGGAAAAGTGTTGCTTAACGAAAAAGTGTTGTATGAAAGTTTATTTATAGGGTTTAGAACGATATAGGGTTTCATTTATGGAGGAATATACTCGGTATATTTTCTTAACGAAATCAGTTAGCAATGCTTGTTAATCAAGTCATATTCGAATATACTCGGTTTATTTTATGTGATTGTGTGATTTAAATTCTTGCTTGTTGGAATGGTTTATCTATAGTAAGTATTTTTTGTGTCTTGATACGTTGCTAAGTTTATGGAATGAAGTTATATGGTTAGATTATTTTTAAACTCGTGGTATTTAGTTAAGTTTGTTAGTAACAGAAAATATTGTGAATGATTTTTTTGGCAATTCGAATATATTTAAAAGAGATTTGCAGGTCTAGCCGATTTTTATGTAGTTTGTTAGTAGGAAATAATATATCTTGGTATATGGTTTGTCAAAACCGGTTTAGAAGAAAAGAAAAAACAAATTTGGTGTTTTCCGGTTAATGTACAGCTAATCCATTTAAAAAATTTGTGTAGGTGAAATTCAACATGAAGGCCAGAATACATATAACCAAGATAAAGATTTGGTGTATTGGGGTTGATGACTAACCGGTTAGTGAATGAAGGATTGTTTAGTGTTTGTCCTGGTTTAATTCTGTCAGATTAAACTCTACTAAACATATTGGATCTAGGTTCTCTTGCAGAATCATAAAGAGATCTCAGTAAATACCTTGTTTATGCAGCGGATTAGAGAGGTATTGTTAGAGATCAGCAGAACCGCCAAGGGACAGCTCCTCCAGAGGTTCACACACGCACACTTCAGGAAGAATGGCTGCTAGACCAGAGAGGAGGGAGGCGCAGAGAGAGTTGAGAGAGAGAGAGCTAGGTTAAGTTTTAATTATAAAACTTTTGTCTAGTTCTTTTGGGCTTTTGGGCCCAAGTCCCAGTCTGATTAAATCCCTCAGGCCCTTTAATCTCTCTAAGTATAGTAAATGCCTGGCACTTTTACCGTACTACTGCTGAACCATTCCCTTATAGTTTCCTGTTAGCTTAGGCGTGTGACCCATATGGGATCATATAATAAAGGCAACAAATCCAAGACTTATAGATCATGAGCGGACTCTAGCAAGCCATCATGACCCCCAGTATTATATGACTTATGTCTGATCATTGACATACTCTTACTTTCTAGAGACAGTACAGAGATTACTGGACATAATTCCAACAATCTCCCACTTGTACTGGAATCTCTGTATTCATAATTCTTTTGTCTCAATATATCGATTAGTCATAAGGCAAGATGAGTGTCATCCTTATAAAGCCTAATCATGTTCATCGGACTCTGATTTGACACTGACAATCCAAACGACTCGGGACAGTCCGTTTGAGCATGGCCATGCATTTTCCAGTATTCAAATCTCCGATTGGCCTAGAGATATTCACTCCATTTATATTGGAGGGACAAATCCCGTCTTGTTCCATCACTGTAAACTACTCACTTCATAATACACCCAAACAAGGTCCTTATAACTATCGCTTGACGACAGCGTTAGACAATGATCAAAGCGCATCAGTTCATATGTAGTCACATGCATGCGAACTCAGGTCTAAGGACTATACTCTATAGTCGTAGTTAGAATCTCTTATGACACAGATATAAATATCCTGAAGAGTTCTTATAAGCGGGTCATGTCCGGTCGTATGTACCCCAACATACACCTATGTACTGACTTTGATGCCGTGCATCTATGACACCCTGAAACTTGGTCATAAGTCACATACCAATCTAGTCTCACGCGGTTGTTGGTGTTCCAATTTCAACAACCTTCGACTAGGGACAAGATGATATAAGCCATCTATCAAATATAGGGTCTCACGATCAAGCTAAATGACTTCGATGACTCAAGATCAAGTCACTTACTTCGATGACATATAAAATGGTTTATATCATTTTGGAACGATTATTTCATCACAATTAAAATAATCTTGAAATAATAATTTTATTAAACATCTTAAAATGTTTTACAAGAACATATCAATAACTAAATAAAGCCCTCAAACTCCCACTCAAATTTAGATTACATTTCAATGTCTCTAATGCCTACAGCTTTAGTCAGGTACTCGAGCTTAGGCCTTGGGAGTGGCTTTGTCAATGGATCAGCGACATTATCATCTGTCGGAACTCGGCTGATCTTGACTTCCTTTCTGTTAATGATATCACGTATCAAGTGAAATCTTCTTAGTATATGTTTGGATTTCTGGTGTGATCTTGGTTCCTTTGCCTGAGCTATAGCACCATTGTTATCACAAAACAGTGCCAGAGGCTCAGCTGCATTCGGTATCACACCTAGTTCAATAATGAACTTTCGTATCCAAACAGCTTCCTTCGCTGCTTCTGAGGCGGCGACATATTCAGCTTCTGTAGTGGAGTCAGCAACGGTGTCTTGCTTGGAGCTTCTCCAACTAACTGCACCGCCATTCAGACAAAAGATATAACCGGACTGTGACCGGAAATCATCTTGGTCTGTCTGGAAACTTGCGTCCGTGAATCCACTGACTTCAAGCACATTACTTCCGCCGTACACCAAGAACTTATCCTTAGTATGTCTCAGATACTTCAGGATATTCTTGACGGCAATCCAGTGGCTTTCTCCTGGATTTGACTGGTATCTACTCGTCATGCTCAATGCATAAGCAACATCAGGACGAATACAGATCATGGCATACATGACAGATCCTATTGCAGATGCATAAGGAATATTCTTCATGCGCTCAAGCTCAGCAGCCGTCGTTGGGCTCTGCTTCTTGCTTAGCGTTGTGCCATGTACCATTGGTGTGAAGCCCTTCTTGGAATCTGCCATGCTGAATCTATGCAGGACTTTGTCAATGTATGAATCTTGACACAAGCCTATCAGCCTTTTAGATCTATCCCGGTAGATCCTGATTCCAAGAACGTATGCGGCTTCACCCATGTCTTTCATGGAAAAACAACTTCCAAGCCAGTCCTTTACCGACCGCAACATTGGTACGTCGTTTCCGAGAAGGAGTATGTCATCGACATACAGAATAAGAAATACTATCTTGCTCCCACTAGTCTTCTTATACACGCATTGTTCTTCTTCGTTTCTGATGAAGTCAAATTGCTTGATCGCTTCATCAAAACGAAGATTCCAGCTCCTCGATGCTTGCTTCAATCCATAAATGGATTTATGAAGCTTGCATACTTTCCCAGCATTCTTTGGATCTATGTAACCGTCAGGTTGTGTCATATACACATCCTCTTCCAGAATTCCATTCAGGAAGGCGGTTTTTACGTCCATCTGCCAAATTTCATAATCATGAAAAGCTGCAGTTGCTAGTAGAATCCGAATAGATTTCATCATAGCCACTGGGGAATAGGTTTCATCATAATCCACACCGTGAACTTGCCTGAAACCTTTTGCCACCAACCTGGCTTTATAAATCTGGACATTTCCATCCACGTCAATCTTCTTCTTGAAGATCCATTTACACTCGATGGCTTTTACACCAGCGGGTAAGTCAACCAATGAAAACACTTGGTTGACCGTCATGGAGTCCATTTCGGAATCAGTGGCCTTACGCCACTTAGAGGAATCTGGGCCCATCATGGCTTGATTGAAGTTCGATGGTTCATCACCATCAATGATCAGAAGATCATGACAGTCAGTCACGAGGAATCCTTGATATCTCTCGGGTTCGTGACGGATCCTCCCGGATCTTCGAACTTCAGGTACTACAGGTTCAGGCTCTACAATTTCTTGTAGGTCCTCCTGCTGCTCTTCCTCATTAGGTTGAGTAGTATCCTGTTCATCTTGAATTTCTTCAAGCAGTACCTTACTCCCACTGTTTTTCTTAGAGAGAAACTCCCTCTCAAAAAAATTACAATCCCGGGCAACAAAAATCTTGTTCTCGGATCGTAGGTAGAAGTAATAAGCCTTGGTCTCCTTCGGATAACCAATGAAGTAGCATTTATCAGACTTTGGTGTAAGCTTGTCAGAGATCAATCTCTTGACATAGGCTTCACAACCACAATTCATATGGTGTCTTGGCTACTGCTTTTGATGGCGCTCTATTTAGGGTGAACACTGCTGTTAGCAGAGCATATCCCCAAAGGGATATTGGAAGGTCTGTGTGACTCATCATAGACCGAACCATATCCAATAAGGTCCGATTCCTCCTCTCAGACACACCATTCCATTGAGGTGTTCCAGGAGGAGTGAGTTGGGAAACTATCCCACACTCTCTCAGATGATCACTGAACTCTTGACTCAAGTATTCTCCTCCTCGGTCGGACCGAAGAGCTTTAATGCTTTTGCCAAGTTGGTTCTGTACTTCATTTTGGAATTCTCTGAATCTCTCAAACGATTCAGACTTATGTTTTATTAAATAAACATATCCATACCTGCTGAAATCATCAGTGAAGGTAATGAAGTACTGGTAGTTTCCTCTTGCATTTGTGGACATTGGGCCACACACATCAGTGTGTATCAGGCCCAATAAGTCACTGGCCCTCTCGTTGGGTTTATTAAAGGGGGCCCGCGTCATTTTGCCCATCAGGCAGGATTCGCATTTCTCACATGACTCAAAGTCAAACGAGCCAAGAAGTCCATTCGAATGGAGCCTCTTAATGCGTTTCTCACTGATGTGCCCTAAACGACAATGCCATAGAAACGTTTGGTTCTCCTCATTAGGTTTGAACCGTTTGGTATTAATGTTATAAATTGGCGCGGATTGATCAAGTATATAAAGCCCATTCGTAAGAGGGGCACAACCATAGAACAAATTATTGCGATTGAAGGAACATAATTTATTCTTAACTGAAAAATCATAACCTTCCAAATCCAACAAAGAAACTGAAATAATATTTCTGCTTATCGCAGGTACAAAATAGCAGTTATTAAGTTCTAAAACCAATCCCGAAGATAAAGACAACAAGTATGTGCCTACAGCTAGTGCAGGAACTTTCGCTCCATTCCCAACTCGTAGCTCCACTTGTCCTTGCTTCAGCCTCCTACTGTTGCTGAGTGCCTGCATATTAGTACAAATATGAGCCCCACAACCAGTATCCATAACCCATGAGGTATTATCAGAAGTAGTTGTATTAACTTCTATAACAAAAATACCTGATGAAGAAGTCTCCAGAGTCTTCTTCTTCAATTCCTTTAGACCTTCCAGGAATTTCTTACATTCTCTCCTCCAATGCCCTGGTTCTTTGCAGAACCTGCAGATGTCAGTAGGCCCAGCCTTGGACTTGGGCTTGGGCTTGGACGTGTCCTTGTCCGAGACTTGAACAGCCTTAGCCTTTCCCTTGTCCTTGGCAGAGGATTTCTTAAAGCCCTTGCCCTTTTGTACCATAAGCACGTTGGGGTCCTTGGCTTTCCTCAAGTTGGGCTCTGCAGTCTTGAGCATTCCATGAAGCTCAGGCAATGGCTTAGTCAAGCCATGCATATTGAAGTTCAGAATGAACTGATCATAGCTTGCAGGCAAAGACTGCAGAATGATGTCGCAGGCAAGTTCATGGCTGATAGGGCAGTCGAGTTTCTGAAGATGATCGAGATAACCCATCATTTTCAAGACATGAGGACTCACTGCCGCATTTGCAGCCATCTTACAATCTAAGAGGTTCTTAACTGTCTGGAACCTCTCAGTCCTTGCCTGCTCCTGAAAAAGCGATTTCAGGCTTGCCATTATCTCGATGGGCGACAGCACACTCTCGAACTGCATTTGCAGTTCAGGAGTCATGGTTGCCAACATCAGGCAATAGACATCATTTTCATCTGACGAATGCTTTTCCCAAGCATTCTGCAGATTCCTGGCGGCATTGTTTGGAGGCCTCTCGGGGAGGGGATCACGAAGGACATATTCCTTCTTCTCCTGCTTGAGGACCAGCCTCAAGTTCCTTGACCACGTCAGGAAGTTCGTTCCAGTCAGCTTCTCCTTGTCGAGAACAGACCGGATTGAGAATGTGTTTTGTGTACTTGTTGTAGTCATTGCTGAAATTTAAGATAAAAGGATTTTAGTTAATATGTTCAATTTGATTAATCTCGCATTATATTCAATAACATTAGTTACCCTCAAAAGAATATAATGATTCCAAGATCCACATATAACTAAGATCAAAGTGGGCCACTGGCCGTCACCCAACCTTAGCTTATATCGGTAAGCCCTATCTCGGCTAATTATATCCGTGATATAACTCTTGGTTGTGAATCTGGGCCCGAGGCCCAATCCACTCTGATGTCTCAAGGCCCGGGACTCCCGATGGCCTAGTCAAGAAAAACAGACTATACAGTCATGTAATCACTAATGTCTGGGACTCCCAATGACATTAATGAATCACAAACTGTCTTGCCCACGCAAAAAGTAGACACCCTCACACTATAAGGCCATGTGTACAATTGAATGGGCTTCAACAGCTGACATAGACTGGACAAAACATCCAACGCTTGATATTGTTTGAGGTTTATAGGTTTTTCTTAAAATTTCCTCCCAAAATAGAAGATTACTATTTTGGGAAACTTTCCATTTTGGGAAACCTACTGGTTTTGGAAACTTTCATAATTGGAAACTTCCTAAATTTGGAAACTTTCTAACTATAGAAATTTCCTAAATATCCAAAACATGCAAATCTAGAAACTTCTATTCTAAGAAACTTTCTAATTTAATATTTTGGAAACTAATTAATTTAAAATCGATTTTTAATTATTAAATAAAATTTTAAATTAAATCTGAAGAAAAGACTCAAATAACTGGCCCAATTGTTTTAACTTCTTGGCCCAAGGCCCAAGAATTGGTCTATGTCCAAGACATAACCCAATTGCCCAATTAAATGACATAACCGGTTTGGTTCATTAAAATTGGTCTAACCAAGATTAATTACTACGATAACCACAATTGTTAACCGGTCATTTACTAAACCGGATTTTCTCAATTTATTTGGTCCAACCAAATCAAATTAGAAAACCACTGGTTTAGGCACTAAATCCAATTTTAAACGACATTGGATTTCTTATCACGGTTTAACCAGATTTAATAATTTTTATTAAGTCTGTAAACCGTGACGATTATATTTTAATAATTTTTAAACCGAACCACAAACCAAACCGAACCGGCACAAGTTGTGACCATCGATCCGGACAGCGCAAGCTTCACGCGATCGGGCAAGCTCGGGTCGTGCGATCGGGACGAGAGCGGGACGAGAGCGGGACGAGAGCAGGACGCGATCGCATGATGCAGGCGATCCATGCGATCCGCATTGCAGATCGGTCCATCTCTCGCGCTTCATCGCTGATCGGAATGACCACGCGACGCGATCCAGCAAGCGATCGGTCCGTGCGTCATGTACCGATCCGGACGTGTGATCCGACGTGTGATCCGGACGTGTGATCCGACGCATACCAATCCAAATGGATCGGTTCATGCGGTTTTCGATTAGGGTTTTTATAGGTTTTAGTTCTTTTGTTTCTTAAGTGTTTTCTTATCATATTTCAAGCAATGATTGATTCAAACACTTCTAAACAACCTAAACATGATTCTAACAAGAAACCCTAATAGAACCAATGGCTCTGATACCACTGAAGGATTGTTTAGTGTTTGTCCTGGTTTAATTCTGTCAGATTAAACTCTACTAAACATATTGGATCTAGGTTCTCTTGCAGAATCATAAAGAGATCTCAGTAAATACCTTGTTTATGCAGCGGATTAGAGAGGTATTGTTAGAGATCAGCAGAACCGCCAAGGGACAGCTCCTCCAGAGGTTCACACACGCACACTTCAGGAAGAATGGCTGCTAGACCAGAGAGGAGGGAGGCGCAGAGAGAGTTGAGAGAGAGAGAGCTAGGTTAAGTTTTAATTATAAAACTTTTGTCTAGTTCTTTTGGGCTTTTGGGCCCAAGTCCCAGTCTGATTAAATCCCTTAGATTTAATCAGGCCCTTTAATCTCTCTAAGTATAGTAAATGCCTGGCACTTTTACCGTACTACTGCTGAACCATTCCCTTATAGTTTCCTGTTAGCTTAGGCGTGTGACCCATATGGGATCATATAATAAAGGCAACAAATCCAAGACTTATAGATCATGAGCGGACTTTAGCAAGCCATCATGACCCCCAGTATTATATGACTTATGTCTGATCATTGACATACTCTTACTTTCTAGAGACAGTACAGAGATTACTGGACATAATTCCAACAGTGAAAACATAGGTCATTACGTGAGGTTGAAGGTTGAATTGAATATGTGATGTTGTGATTTGTTTTGTCTATTATTATACATTTTTTTGTTATGGAAGTTTTTGTCATTTTTATGACCGGTTATTAAGTAGTGGAAAATGGTAAATTTTGATTGATGTGGTGTACGACCGGTTAGGAATGGTTAGACAACCAATTTAATTTCGTTTGTCTTGATACATGTCAAAGACTAAATTCTCCTTAAAGAAACGCCAAGAATAAAGAAGAAAAGCAGTGGCATATTGTTGTAAATAAATTAAAAAGTCTGGGCAATTACTGTTTTGTACTGCTGTTTTAATAGTATAGATAAATATATAAATTAAATATCTGTACATAAACATTAAGTGTTTTTTTTTTTGCCTTAAACATTAAGTGTTTCGTGGTCCAATGTTCAAACAGCCCCTATCCATTGCCTAGAGAATGGATCCGAACCCCGTGTTGTTATTTTTGGACTATTTTTCCGTTTTTTATTTAATTTAAACTGTAAATTACAATTATGCTCCTATTTTCAATTTCATTTTCTGTAAATCAGATCCGTGTACTGCCATTTTTTTCCCAGAGATTAACATGGTTTTAGTTTGTTTTTCTTGTGTTTTTAACCCAAATATGATAGATTAATAACCTAGCATTTGACTTTTAACACTAATTAAAGAAAAACGTGAGAGTTTCTTAGAACCAGTTTTTTTCCCAACTTGAGTAATTCACGACGGTTGTTGATTGTCAAGCGTTTCGCTGGCGAACAAACGGACCTCGGCGGCGAAATTTCGAACATGGACTAATACTATAAAATGTATAATTTGTGGGTGTAAAGACATCGTACGTGAGGCCATCGTCTGGTCCATTGATGCTCTCTTTTCATTTGGCTCGCATGTGTCCGACCACAAGGTGGACCTCAAGATTTTGATTTGTGCGTTTGTGTAAACAAACAGAATTTTGAAGCCAGTCTCATTCACTAAGTCGTATAATGCAGACTGATAATGTACACGTCTCCTGTTTCGATGAATGTTTTTATAATTGGCTATTGGGTTAACGTAAGTGGAGCGGTAAGTAAGTATTTAGCGTCTAAATCTAGACTAACTTCATTCCATTTTCAACTCCAAATTTTATTTTATAGTAAATTATTTTCTAATCACACTCCATTTTCTACTCCAAAATAAAGTAAAATGTGAGATTAGTGCATATTTGAAGTAAATCTATTTTCATTCTATTTTGAAATGAATTTTTTTTATTTACAAATTAGTTTTTCAAATATTAATTTTTTATTTCTTATTTTTTTGTGAACATAATAATTATTATATAAATATGTCTATATTTTAACAATAATTATAAATATTTAAAAAAATCATAAAACAAAATTTATTAAGTTTAATACTATTTTTCTTATTCATAAAGATTGTAAAATAAATTTATTTTATAATCTTAAAAAATTTATGAAAAACAAATAAATAAAACCAATTTGTAAATTTTATAATTAAAATATATGAAAAAATAAAATATAAAAGAATCTATGTAAAATATTCTATTTATGGAATAAAAAATTGAGTAATACATTGGAGCAAAATACTACTCCATTTTGAACTAAAAATGGAGCAATACATGGAGATGATCTTAGTTAAAGTGTTTATTTTTCGTTTTAAAATAAATTTCATTTTTTTGTCTCAAAATAAATGTCGTTTTTTCCTATCATTTTCAATTAAAATAGAATAAATCCAATTAAATCTTTGTTGCTTTTTTTTTTTTTTTTTTTTTTTAACGTTTTGTATTAAAATGAATCCGAAACAGAGTGCAACAGAATAACTGTTTTCACAAAGAAAAAAGCTATAGAAAAGTGAAAAGAATTTTAAATGAAGAACAACCACCAGTACGTGGTCTAAGGCTTGAGAAGAAGCCATCAATTCCAGCGAGTCGTAATGCCCATTGCATAGCTAAGTAAGGCAGCAGAGGGGACCAAGAACAACAATAGATTAGGCTCAAGCACGTCTTCTTGAATAAGGTGATTTAGCCATCGAGGCCCACCTCGGCCAGCATAGGATTGGAAGAACCTTGCGTAAGTCGCACTAGCAGCAATAGATACTGCCACTCTGTTATTATCTTGCGAGGTGTGCTCTAGACTCCAGTACTCAAATGGAGTTAAGCGAGCCAACAGATGTTTGATAATATACATTACCGACAGATAGGAATTGGGATTAAGCATAGCATTTCTGACTTCTTCAGATGAAGATTCAAAGGTAACTCTCTTCACCCTCATATCAATCATCGAGTCAATGGTCCGGAGAAGACTTAACAAATCATTTTCCAAAGGGTGTTGAATATCTGAGAATGACCTCCTGCTATAAAACAGAGGAGACCCCCGATGGTCTCGGAGAATTCAAGCAGCTCCACTGTGGAGATGCGAACCCACGCCATGACGAGCCTACATTACATTTCAAGACATTGATCGGAGGTTTCCTCCAGCCATGGTGGATGAAAGACTCTCGGTTGCAGGTTTACGGAGGCATGAGATTGTGAAGCTTCAGCCACACTTCAGCTTCCTCATTTGCCTTCTCCCAAATAAGTTCTGACGAACTTCTAACCTGCTCAAAACAAAGATTGTTCCTAGCTTTCCAGATATTCCATAAAACCCATGGGAACATCATCCGAGTTTTGGCGTCAATGTCCTTCTTACTACTAAACGCCAGGAGGTGATGAATGTTCAGGAAAACAGAGGATTGAGAAAAACCAGAAGGCGGGAGAGGGATAGCTGAGCTGTTCCAAACAGCCCTGGCTATATCGCAATGGAAGAGTACATGACATATACTTTCCTCTGCTACCCCACAAGAAGGACATTTAGTGTTCAGACTGATACCACGAGAATGGAGGCGCTCTTTAACAGCAAGAGCGCCTGAGAGAGAGAGAGAGAGAGAGAGAGAGAGAGAGAGAGATCTCCACATGAAGTGCCGGATCTTGGGGGATGTGTTAGCCTTAAATAACTTACTCCAGAGCTTCCTCTCAATCGGCGGGAGATGGTTACGAGATGGAGAGATTTGTTCATGGAGCAATTCCAGGAATTGATAGCCACTTTTTGCCGTGTATTAATTGTTCTTGGAGAAACACCACATCAGAGAATCCGATTTGGAAAGATTAACTTTGATACGTAAGATTGTATTCACATCTTCCTCAGTGATGACTTGTCTTAATAGCAGCACATTCCAACTACCTGAAACATCCAATAGATCTTTGACCAGAAGAGATAGATTTACTGGAAACGCCTGGTTATAGTTCGGAGCTTGAGGGATAGGATCACAGATCCATTTATCTGTATAGACTCGGGTAGACGCACCATCTCCAATCGTCTGAGTAAGACCTTTTAAGAGCAGTTCCTGACCATGAATTATACTCCTCCATGCGTATGTTGGTCTTGTGCCCATTCCACACTCCATGAACCTTACATTTTTGAAGTACCTATGTTTCAAAATCTGAGAGAGCAACGAGTATGGATTTTTCCATATGTGCCAAGCTTGATTTCCTAGGAGAGATTGGTTAAACTTGGTGTATAAAGAGTAAAAAACATAAAGAGATCAATAGAAGAATAAAAGGGGTTCAAAATCTTCTCTCCGTCGAGTATCTGATCAGCCCCAAAAGCTACAAAAATCTCTCTCTAAACTCTCTGAATGTAGAATAAAACTTAGCCTAAACAATGGCTTTAAAACCCTAATATATAAGTTTAAATACGCTTTGAGCCTTTTTGTAAATTTTTCAAGAATGCAGATTTTTGTGCGCCGAATTCTGGAATAGTGACTGCGTCGATCGACGCACTACGCAGACGCAGCCAATGAACTCTGTGAAATCTCCATATAGTGCAGAATTGCTCCAAATAAGCTCCAAATGTACCTAAACCTATAAAACACTTGAAAAGACTCCAAAACATATTGAAAGACTCGATAACAAAGACTTATATCATGGTTAAAAGCCCTAAAAACAATGATATTTCAACTCCCCCACACTTAGCCTTTGCCTGCCTTCAAGCAAACAGAAACCAAGATCAGGAGAAGAAGTTTGAAAACTTCAGAAACTCGTTTCATCGTAGGAGAATAGTAAGCCACATGAAAAATGAACCTGCAGACATCAAGACCAACATGTACTTCCCACAAACTTAGCAATTGTCCTGAGTAAACTCCACAATCACATTCAGAGCATTCAAATTCACCATACTGACTTCTGTAATCTAATAAGCGCGGTCTCACCTAGGGAGTATCGATCAAAGAACACATGGACTCTTACTCTGTTAACATCTGACCACTCAACTATCATTTTCTGGTTCCTTTCTTCTCCTTTTCTTCCTTAGCACTGATTTTTCTCACTGGGTATTATTTTATTTTATTTTTTCTATCAGTGCTCTTCCCGCATTGGGATGTACTTTGGACACATTCCATGAATGTACATGAGGTAATAGATGTCTCTTCGACTCCCGTGATCACTTCAGAGCTACTAGCTCATCCGCAGTTTATCTCTTTTTTTTTTTTTTACTTTAGGGAAGGGGAAAAGGGAACCATACTTGGACACGTTTACAAGCTGTGTCAGGACTAACAGAGGAATCTGATTCAAAGTATACCAAGCCCCTAGGTGAGAAAAATTAAGTCAAGTTAAAGGTGAAGTCAGTGATGGATTCTATGAATACCTGAAGTGATATGGGTGTCCTCAATAGGCTGGTCTGTGTTGGGTTTTCTAATAGTCATAGATTCATCTACAAGTTCATTCCAATGGTTACTTAAGTTCCTGCAAGTGTAGTAGTCTCCTCAAAAACTCATTGTTTCCTACTTAATTTTGAATCAATAAAACGACTCAACTAACTCTAAGAAAACAGAAAACGGTGCGTCAGTAGCTACCTCCCCCACACTTAAACAATAGTGTCACAGTGTTATAGAAGCTTGGGCTCGGTGAGAACAAGAATCAGAATGAACAGATTCCGAAAAGGGTCAGAACACTTACCTGTCGTCGGCTTTTGTTGTTCGATGCTCAGGACTTCATATATCAATGCTGATCGTTCTTGCTCACTCGCGGTTTTGAGATTAACCGCTGACTGAACCACAATCGTTAGGTAAAAGCTAAACCCGTATGCGACCTCTGCGTAGAACGACACACAAGATCGTGTCGATCGATGCAAGGCGATTATGACCTGTTCTCACGCTTTGAACACACCAAAACAAGAGAATCAAAATAACCAAAATCAAAGCGAAAAATAAAAGAAAGAACAGACCTACTAGTGGGTTGCCTCCCACTCAGCCCTTGTTTTAAGTCAGTAGCTTGACTATGGGAAATAGATCAGACTTATGGGGGATTCAACAGAGACAATGAGTGTCTCTGTGAATGTCTCCTCATCCAAGGTGGTGTATAAGCAGTAGGATCATGAGACTTCCCAAGAAAGGAGCGAATAGAACCATGGTGGGAGCGAAGCATGAGTGGGATACTGCGTTATCCTGCGTTCACAACAATGCGGTTAGGAGGTTTAAGTCTAGAGGAATCATACCTTTGCTTTGGTGGAGGTGAGATATCTGGAGCTTTATGCTTATGAACAGTTGCAGGCTTTGAAGATGTTAGAGAAATCTCATGATGAACTGCCATCTTCTTTTCTCCAATCTGAATCTCTGGCTCCACCTCAACACTGAAGCTCTGTCCATCAATGGTAGATCTCTGCAGCTTATCCATCTTGAACTGCAAAGGCTTATCTCCCAGGTGGAGATCAATCATACCATGTCTCACATCAATCACTACTCCAGCAGTAGCTAAGAAGGATCTACCAAGCAGCAAAGGATCATCGGGTTCAATCTCGTACTTTAGCACCACAAAGTCTGTGGGAATCAAATAGTTTCTAACTCTGATAGGAATATCCTCTAAGATTCCTTCTGGAATCCTCTTCGAACGATCATCTAGGATAAGAGAGATCCTAGTAGGATGGAAATCCATCAGTCCCAATCTCACAGCCACAAAGTATGGCATGAGCTTCACACCAGATCCTAAATCACACAGAGAACGCTTGAAGCCATCCTTGAAGATGGAACAGTCTAGCACAAAGACTCCTGGGTCAGGAAGCTTCTCTGGGATCTGGTTCTGTAGCACTACACTGACTTGCTTAGATAGCATCAACACTTTTCCTTTCAAATCTCCATCAGTAGAGATTATCTTCTTCGCATATCTATGCAGAGAAGGGTGTTTCTTTAGAGCATCAACTAATGAGATCTGAGTTAGCTTCTTATTCATCACTGTCATTCAATTAGATTCATTTAACTCCTGTTTGGACCTCTTAGGAGCCTTAGGATAGGGCAAAAGAGGCTTATAGACTCGCTCAGGGGCTGTTGCAGGTTTCTAGTCCCGTCTGCGATTGGTGTCGATCGATTCATAGGATGTGTCGATCGAAGGATGTGTCGATCGACACAGAGAGATTAAAAACATATTCATCCTTCGTATCGGGTACGCGTTGATCGACACCAAGTGTGTGTCGATCGATGCTCGGTGCAGACAGAGATAACTCATCGAGGAAATCAGCTATGATGCTTTCTTCCTCATCCATAAGATCAACCTCATCCTCTACAATAACAACATTGACGTACTGCTTCTGATCAGTTCTTCCAGATCCATTTTGCCTTTGCGCTGCTCCAGAAGTCTGTTGAACATAAACATCCAGCTTCTTCACATGAGTGCTCAGAGACTCAATCTTCCTATTAAAATCCAGGTACAGAGCATCTATCTTTCCATTGAAGTCTACTGTACTCTTCTGCTGACCTTCCAAGAGTTGTTCCAACAGACCCATCATCTTATCAGACTGCTCATTTTGTGGAGGAGGAGTCTGATATGAAGAAGAACCATAGTCTTTGGAGAATGAGCTATTCTGCTGAAAGGGTCTCTGAAATGCAGACTTTGGTGTAGAAATGCTCCCAGTGCTCCCAGAACGTCCAATTAGGCTCCAAATGTCCTTAAACTTGTAAAACACCTGAAAAGACTACAAAACATACTAAAAGACTCGATAATAAAGACATATATCATGGTCGAAAGTCCTAAAAACCATGATATATCAACCACAAATCAACTCCTCTGAAGAAAATGCCCAGAAACTGAACTTCAGAGAAACCATGATGAGGGCAATCTCTCTGGTACATCCTAAACCTTACCCAAGCTGCTTTCAGGGTCTCTGTAGGTCCCTGCTTGAATGTCAGGAGATCCTGTCTAAGCTGATCATATCTAGCATCATCATAGAAGTGTCTCAGAAACGTCCTCTTAACTGCATCCCAAGTAGTCAGAGTCTCAGGTGGAATCTGCTTCAGCCAGTTTGCAGCTTCTCCTCAAAGAGAGTGAGGAAAAATCTTACAGTGCAGGAAGTCATAGCTCACTCCATTATGCTTCATTCCAGTGACTAAAGACTCGAAGTTCTCTATGTGATCCATAGGTAGCTCATGTGGGAGTCCATGAAAGAGGTGCTGTCCCACAAGCGTGTAGTAAGAAGTCTTCAGCTCAAAGTCATTCCGTGCAAACGCAGGAGGTACAATCGCATACCTATTAGCATAGAACTTATCAGGCCTGTTATACTCAGCTAGTGTCCTCATAGATGGAGGCTCTGGTGCTCTAGGTGGCGCTTCTGGTTGTTGATTTCCTTGTCCACATGATCCTCCACCTTGAGCTTCTCCATTGGGCTGAACAATCTGCCTCTCAGGTTCAAGAATGACATTACCTTCGGCATCAAGTCTCTGACCACGCTCTTTGCAGACATGGTTCTCTCCATCCCTCAGAACACCATGCTCATCCCGAATCAGTACCAAAACATTGGGATTTACCATCTTAACTGGTTTCTGATCTTTTCTGTTCGTCCTTTCTAGATTTGCAAGCTCCTCAAGTCCGAGATTCACGAGCTCCTTGTACGGATTACTCCTTAGTGTGCGATCAGGCATAAACTGTCTCGTTCCACGCAAGTGTGTCGATCGATGCAAAGAGAGCGTCAATCGATTCTAATCGCATCTGTGTCGATCGATGCCGAGCTGGTGTCGATCAACGCATGGCGATTCTTGTCGTACCTGCAACGCAAGAAAAACAGAAAATAAAATTAGTAAAATAAGAAAAACGAAAAGCCTAGTCTAAATTATTAACTCAAATCTATCGAAAAATCAAAAGATTCTCCGGCAACGGCGCTAAAAACTTGATATGCTCAGAGTTTAAATCCCTAGAGTTACACTGCAAGTGCACATACATGACTAGTAATATATAGGGGTCGAATCCACAGAGACTCAAGAATCTTATGATAGACTATAGAATGTCGAATTAAGCTAAACAACAACATAGAATAACCAGTAAGTAATTCAAAAAAGTAAATCAAACGGTTTGTAATCAATCAAACGAAGCGTCAGGTCAAGGGAGTTCTCAGGAAATCAGGAATACATGCTAACTAATCAATCGAGATCGAATTAAGGACTGTTCTAGAACTAGAATCACAGAAGCATAAGAAACCAACTTTCGTTTCGAGTATTTTCTATGTCTAGTAACCTAGCAAACCAACATTCGTTGCGAGTTCTAGAGATCCTAAACTTGCATTAATCTCAGGTTCTTTCGTTCAAAATTTCCCTAAGCCAAATTTATCTGCGAATAGTTCAATTGCTCATCTAGGTTCTTTCTAGCTAATTAATCAACTTTCGTTGCACCAATCAACCTAACACCAATAATCTAAGTGGCCAGTTCAGATTAAACATTAAGATCAACCCTAGATGAAGAGCTAGAAAGTATGAATCCCTATAGATTGGTTAACCTAATATTCCATGAAATCCCTAATGAGAATCCCTAAACCTAACAAGTAAATGTGAGATCTAAGATTCACACCAAGAATTTGTAATCATGGATTTGGACTTTTGGATATAGAAATGGTATAGATTTCCTATGAATCAAAGACTTTATTGAGACTGATCGTCGAGATAGAACAAACACAGTAAAAAAAGAGAGTACAAAATATGATAATCGAGCTATCTAGTCGAAGTGTTCTTAATTAGGGTTGGAATGTCTTGAATGAATCGCCACTTCTTCTTTAAATACTCTCGACTTTGATCTTCTTGTTCCGATATTTCGGCCTCGTCGTGATAACGATCTCCGAGATTTGCGTGGATCTGTTGAACTGACGAAGACCAGGTTGCTCTATCTCCGCATCGCCTCCTATCGAGCTCGAGCTCGATCGCCTCTCACTTCGGCGTTGCTTGGGCCTTGTCAGGATGTCAATCGTATGGGCCCAACAAAGGAATCGGCCTATCTCTCTATCTTTGATTTTGGAACGGGCTCATGAATATGGGCCTTTGTCTTATTTGTTTATGGGACGGATTTCCTAGAGGGAAATCCAGTACCAACAATAGCCCCCCAGCCCATTAATTTCGACAAGTCGAAGTTGATGGGCGGTTGGCGTTCTCGGGAAGAAGCGTACGTCTCGGGCGTGATAAACCTAATGATTACTTTCGCCCCGTAGATCTTGTTTCGATCCAACGGTCAAGGATGGGCGCGTGGGTCGAACTGACCCGCTTGCTGGCGCGTCGGTAGCCGTGGCGTGTATTTATGAAGAGAGTATTATCTCCCACCGTGTATCTGATTACTTACTAACGGCTGAGATTCAAAGGTCACGAAGAGTTTTTTCGGGCTCGATCTTTCGCTGATGTGACCTAGCTGTCGCGCGTTCGTAGCCGTCGATCTTGAATTAACGGTTAAGATGGGGGGAAGGCGAGGAATCTTAACCATCTCAATTTTCTCGTAATTATTACGAGTTTTGGAATCGTTCGTTTGAGATTCTGCACGATTCCCACTACAAACAACTCTTCATATTGTTTGAGAGTAACTTTCCCTCTTCTCATTTGCGTCTTGCTTCTTTTTCTTGCTCTAGTTTTTTTTGTTGTCAGAGACCTTTTCTATAAGCTTCTTTTTATTTCGCTACACTCTTCCTCATGGCTCTGAGAGACGCGACGGGAGCTAGTACGAGCGCGGCGGCGGGATCGTTCGGTCCGCATCCACCGTCCATTCTGACCGAGAATCTCATTAAGCGATTACGGACGCAGTGCTGGATTCCGCCGGAAGTTGAGATTGTCATCCCGTCGCCGGCGATTTCGCCGGAAACCGTCGTGAAAGGCTACTGCTGTGCCTCCTATGCCTATTTCGAAAAATGCAGGCTCTTCTTCCCCATTCCCCGCCTTATTTTCTTAGTGCTGGCCCAACTCCAGTTGGCGTTTCCTCAGATGACACCAAATTTTGTTCGGTACGTCATTGGACTTGGGGTCAGGGCCGCAGAAGAAGGGATTGAGTTCGGGCCCGAAGAGCTTATGCGAGTTTGCTCAGTAAAGCAGGACACTCGTTTTCTGGGGACGTATTGCCTTTCCCCTCGTTTCAGGAGGGTCTTAGACAGTATCCCGACGAGAGACGCATGGAGGGATCGATATTTGTTCTTCAGGATAACCCACCATTCGGTCGGGGAATTTGATTACTCGGTTGTCCCTTCGCGGTAGGCTTCCAACGTTGGTAAGATTTGTGGTTTAATACTCGATCCTCCCCTTTTTTTTTATTAGGCTACTCCTGAATGGTTTCGGTCTATATTGCAGAGTCTCCTGAATCGCTCACTCTCAACCCGATTACGGAGGCCTTAATAACCCAACTGAGGAGGGCTACCGTCAGCTGGGATAGTTTTACGGTAGAGCGCGTGCAGGCTGCTCTGAGGATCGATCTCGGGCGGGTTCCGTGGGATCAACCTCGGGTTCCTCGGGACCTACCACTTTCTCCCACGCCTCCCCGGGTTTCCCCGGTTCGAGCCGTACAGCCTCCGCTTCATATCGTTGAGCGGGCGGGAGAAAGTGAGTTGTCTATCCGTGATGTTTTGTTTGTCGTTATCGGGAAAAATCTAATCCCTTTTTTTTAGGCAGGTCGTCTTTCTTTGTACGATGGTTCAACCGCCAGTACTCCTCCTCGTGAGAAACTATCTCGGGGAGCAAGGAGTCGCCAGAATGGGAAGGACCCTGTGGATTTGGCGAAGAAGGTGAGGGATGAGAATCTGAGCAACGCCATCTTTTTTGCCATGTGTGATTCTCCTCCTCCCCCTCCTCCGAGTCTTCCCCTGGGCACATGGGTCGCCGATGCCGTCGTGGAGGCGGATGGCGTCCCCCCTCTTTGATTGCCCGGGAGGCGGATCCGATACCGTCCGGGGAGCCAATTTTACACGACTCCCATTCGAGTGGTTCGGGGGAACCGGACGGCTAGAGTGGGAGTGAAGCCCCCGTGCCGAAGCGCCGGAGGGTCGACGCTGGAGAGATCTCGAGGAGATCGGGCGAAGATATCGGGTCGCCCGGAAGCATAGCTTATCTGCTGAGGTGTTTTGCGCCTGCGGGTGCCCAGCTCCCGACTATTGGAGACATGGTCCTTGGTGATTCATACACCGAGATAACGACGGCCATTGGAAAGGTAACGGTCGCAGCGCTTCGTTTTCCTTGTTTTTATTTGGAGAACTCAGCATTAGTATTTTTGTGTAGCTTCTGGAGGCTACGAATGGATTTGTGGCCAATTCCGAGCGCGAGCTGCGCGAAGGATCGCGGGTGGGTGAGCTTGATTTGAGTGTGCAGCTGCATGGGTCCTTGGCCCGAGAGGAGGAGTTTAAAAGGAGATTTGCTCGATACGAGGGAATCGAGGCTCGCCTATTAATTCTCGAGAATCGGGAGGAAGATCTTTCTCAGAAGCTGCAAGCGGCTGTGGGTCGAACTCTGACTGCCGAAGAATCGAGCCGGGTTGCAGTTTTGCAAGCTGCTCAGGATTGAGCTGATCTGGAAAGGGTCCTAGTGGGAAGAAACTTCGACGTGAAGGACGCAGCTCATGGCTCCAGGAAGAAGATGAGCGGGAAGTACTTGGAGATCCTTAAGGAGATTAAGGAGAAAATCGAAAGGCGGAAGGCCGAAACCAACGCCGAGATCCGCCTCCAGGAAACCCTAGCCAATATCGAACTCATCGCGGAGTTCGCCTCTGGTGAGATCGACCTAACTGAGGAAGTACTGACGTTGGCTGATAAGAGGAGGGCGGACCTGGAGGAGATGAATGCCGCAGCAATTTCTGACTTCAGCATTGGCAAGTTGAACCTGCCGGCGGTGTCAAGCGACTCGGTTATTTTGGCGCATGCTCCGCCGCCGGCTGCTCCCTGTCCCAATCAGTACGGATTAAATCTTCCGACTGGGGTTGGCTCTACCGGCGATCTGGTGGAGGATGGAGACGAGGCTTCCTCGCGATCGAAACAATTTTGATTGTTTTGTTGCTGCCCGAAGGGGGTTTTTTTATCACTTTTCGATGTTTCCCTCTAGTGGGATTTTGCGAACTTGAGGGCGTCAAGTCCTTTTTACGAATTTCCTTTCAATCTTTTATGCCTTGGCATAACTTTTATTGTTTTAACACCTTAGCACAAAGTCGGCCGTATAGTGATTTGAACCTCTAAAGAGGGTCATAATCTGGCTTGAATTGCCTTAGGGAGTTCTTTTACGAACTTTTGGACTGATTGCATTTGAGCTCGAGCTCTTTCTCGATATTCATTCGAGGTACAACTCCTTCCCGATGTGAAACACGAGCTTGGTGTTGAACTAAAATGAAAATTGCTAAGTATATGATGAATCAAAGTAGACTTACCTAGATTTATTTTGAATGTGTGCGGAGGCCTTTTTGTTTTTACGCAAAAGGGGAGGGGGCAGCCCCCCAATTCTTCTGATCTGTATGAGGCTGGAAGAATTTTGGGTTTTCAAGAGATCGTTTCAGATCGCTTAGGTTTGAAGAGATAATTTCATATCGCTTGATTTTAGGGGAGGCCATTTCAGGTCGCTGGGAAAGAATAACTTAATATCGTTTGTTTCTGAAGAGATAATTTCCTACCACTTTATTTTTTGAAGAGATAATTTCATATCACTTGGTAAAATGTAGTGGCGAAATATTTCGCAACGACTCTTAACTTTTACAATGGAAAAAGACATTGATCGAGAGACTTATTTTGATTTCACAAAGACAAGCTAATACGACTTCGTTTGAAGTTGCCGAGCTCGATAAGAGCTTTGTGTTGGGGGGGGGGCGGCTGCGCTCGAGGTTGAGCTGCCTACGTACCCTTTTAAGGGGATCAAGCCATTGTACTTCGATTAGGTTTCGTACTTTCAGTGAAAATACTTTTTGAGGTTGATGATATTCCAGGGTCGTAGTTCAGATTTCTGGGTTTTCACCGACTTGAGTCGGTAGACCCCGTCCTTCACAACATCAGTGACCTGGTAAGGACCTTCCCACTTTGCTCCTAACTTTCCAGCGTGTTCTTCCTTTTTATGGTCGAACACTTTCCATAAGACGAGCTCGCCTACTTGAAACCTTCGAGTTTTAATTCTGGAATCATAGTAGCGAGCTGCGGCTTGTTGGTAGTTCTGGATTCGAGCTAGTGCGAGGTTCCTCCTTTCGTCGACGAGATCGAGCTCGTCCGTTATCAACTGGTTGTTAAGTTCCTATTGACGTGGGCATTCTTCTTTGCGGATGCTTGACATAAGGATTTCGGCTGGTACTACCGCCTCGATACCATAAGCCAGCGAAAAAGGAGTCTCGCTGGTGGATTTGCGGGGGGTAGTCCGGTAAGCCCAGAGTACGGCTGGGAGCTCGTCGCTCCAGCTTGTTTTGCACTCATTGTGTCTTTTCTTGAGGCTATTCATGATTGCCTTGTTAGCTCCTTCTGCCAGTCCGTTCCCTTGAGGATAGCGGGACGTTGAGTAAGTAAGCTTTATGTTCCAGGTTCTACAGAACTCCTTGAACATTTTTGATATGAATTGCGATCCGGTGTCGGTGACGATCTCGTGGGGTAGTCCATGTCGGCACACGATGTTTCGTCAGACGAACTCCTTAACGTGAATGTCTTTTACCTTTTGGTATGATTCTGCTTCAATCCACTTAGTGAAGTAGTCTGTCATCACTAATAGGTGTGTAGCTTTCTTTTTGCCGGATGCGACTAAAGGTCCCACGATGTCTATTCCCCATCGCATGAATGGGTATGGCGATGAGATAGAGGAGAGTTTCTACGATGCTTGGTGGATAATCAGGGCATGCTTTTGGCATTTGTCGCATTTGCTGGAAAAAGATTCGCATTCGGTGGCCATTGTTGGCCAGAAATAGCCTTGCCTTTTGATTCGTACGGCCAGGGCTGCGTGATCACGGCTAGGGCTTGCTTTTTATCGAGGTATTTGAGGTAAGGTCCGGAGAGACTTCTTTTAAAGAGCTCTCCTTGTGTGACGCAGTACCTTGCACTTTGCGTCTTGAGTTTCCGCGCCTCCCATTTTTCGTCGCGGACTTCGCCATTTGTAATGTATCGAATGATCTGAGTTCTCCAATCTTCGTCATCGTTAGGCTCAGGTCCTTGAATAGTGGATGCAGCTTGGATTGGTCCATCGGGGACGTTCGCGACGTACACAGCGTTTCTTGGATCGAGATCATCATCGATCTCGATGATGTCGCGACTGGTGTCCTTGGGACGTTACTTGTGTTCGACATCGTCCTTTATGGTAGGCTCGTCCTCTTTCAAGGACAGAGATTTCAGGGCTATGTCGATACTTGGTTTTTCGATCCCCTCGACTGGTATGATCCTTTTGAGGTTAGGATCTGATGTCGACGCTAGAGCGGCCAGGGCATCGGCTGCGGTGTTTTCCCCTCGTGGGATCCGTGTTAGATCAAATAATTCGATCTGTTCGGCGAGCGTACGGACTACCTGTAGGTATGCTTCCATCCGTTCGTCTTTGGCCTCGTAGTCGCCGTGATATTGGCTCGTGACCAATTGGGAATCACTGAATGCGTCTACTTCTCGGGCTCCTATCGCTATTGCTTGTCTGAGCCCGACAATTAACGCTTCGTATTCTGCTTCATTATTTGATGCGGCGAAGCCCAGTCCGAATGACTGTTCTAATACTTTGCCCGTGGGGGAGACCAGTTTTACTCCGACTCCGGATCCTTGCCTCGAGGAAGCTCCATCGACGTAGAGTTTCCATCTCTTGGCTGAGGTCGGGTCGAGTTCGATGGTCGGAGGGAGTTCAATTATGAAATCGGCTAGCACTTGCGCTTTTAGGCACGTCCGAGCCTTGTACTCTATGTCATACTCGCTGAGTTCAATAGCCCATTTGACCAGTCAACATGACTGGCTTGGACTGTGAAGGATGGTTCTCATCGGTTGAGAGGTCATCACTAGGATTGAGTGCGATTGGAAGTATGGTCGGAGTTTCCGAGCTGATGTCACCAATGCGAAAGCGAGTTTTTCCATGGCGGGGTATCTGGTTTCGGCATCGATTAAGGTCTTGCTGATGTAATACACCGGCCGTTGTTCGTTTTGTTCTTCACGAACTAGGACTCCACTTACTGCTACCGTAGAAACGGCTAGGTAGAGGTAGAGGGGTTCCCCTTCTACTGGTTTAGCCAGTATAGGTGGTTCGCTTAGATAAGACTTGAGCTGGGCGAACGCTTCTTCGCATTTTTTGTCCCAGAGGAACTTCTTGTTCGCTTTGAGCAAGTGATAGAAGGGTAGACATTTATCAGTCGACCTCGAGATGAAGCGGTTCAAAGCAGCTATTTTGCCAGTCAGGCGCTGGACTTCTCGCGTTGTTCTGGGAGATTTCATCTCTATAAATGTTGCGATCTGTTTGGGGTTCGCTTCGATCCCTCTTTCGGTCACTAGGTAACCAAGGAATTCTCCTGAGGGGACCCCGAAGGTGCATTTTGCTGGGTTGAGTTTCATCCCATATTTGTTGAGAATGATAAAGCATTCTTTTAGCTGGGGGATATGGTCTTCGTACTTGGAAGATTTGACCAACATATCGTCGATGTAGACTTCCATGGTTTTACCCAGGAGTCCTGAAAACATCTTGTTGACAAGGCGTTGGTAAGTCGCTCCTGCATTTTTTAATCCGAAGGGCATGACTTTGTAGCAGTACGTTCCTCGATCAGTTATGAACGAAGTCTTTTCTTGGTCCTCAGAGTTCATTAGTATTTGGTTGTACCCCGAGAAGGCATTTATGAAGGATAGTAGTTGGTGTCCAGCGGTAGCTTCGACCAGTCGATCGATGTGTGGGAGTGGGAAACTGTCCTTTGGACATGCTTTGTTGAGATCTGTGAAATCTACACAGACTCTCCACTTCCTGTTCTTTTTCTTGACTGATAGGTTTCGAGTTTTACCCTATACTAACTGCAAGTGCACAGTATATCAATTGTAGTACTTAGGGATCGAATCCACGAGGACTCTAGGAAACGATAGGATTAAGAACTTAAAGAGATTAAAACTAGGAGAAAACAAAAAGCAAATTGTATTGATTTAATTAAAAATCAAGCGAGAAAGTAAACAGGTAGCAGGTTATTGTTTGTAAGCAATAAATTAAGGGCGCTAAGTCTAGGGCGTTCTCAGGAAATCAGACAAGCAGATAAATCATTCAGCCAGGATCTAATTAAACACAATTCTAGAACTCAAAACACAGATATAGAATTAACTAAATTCCTTTGCGAGAATTCTCTAAGTCTAAGTGCAACAATCCAAATTCCTTTGCAATTACTAACAGTTTAAACCAGCTTTAATTCCAAGTTTGATATGTTCACAATCTAATTAAACCAAATTCCTTTGCGAGTAATTAAATTGCTCAACCTAAATAGTTCAGATTCTAAACCACACTGTCGTGTCGTATTTAGCAACCTAAGATCTAGATGCTAATTGATCAGGTTAGAACTAGCATTAAACATAATTTAGTTTGAAGAACATCTATTGATGTGAATCCTTAACTGAATTAATTATATCTAGCAAGTCATGAAATCCATATGAGAAACCCTAAACCTAACTATGAAACTACTCAGACATAGATAATATAAACATAATCAATGAATTAATAGAAATCAAAAAAGAGATTAGAATATAAAAGGGGTTCGAAAACTTCTCCAAAACGAATGTAGTAAAGGATCAGATCAGCCCCAAAAGCTCTAAAAACTCTCTGCTCTAAGTTATGATAGCGTATGTAAAACTGAAGCGAAAAACCTAATTAAATAGCTAAAACACGACTTGGGGCTTCTGTGTAAATATCTGGAACTTCTGGGCATCTTCGCAATATTAGAAATCTTCATTAAACCGCCGAGAGTCTGGCCCAACTCGCTGTGCATCGATCGATGCAGGTGTGCAACGATCGACACAGTACTCTGTTTCGGACAGTGAACACAACCTCTCGGGTCAAATCTCCAAAGTGCTCCAATTAGCTCCATAATCTCTACTTTTGCTCCAAACGTACGTGTACCTAATAAAACCTGCAAAGGACTCTAAAAGAACACCAAAAGACACTAAAACAGACTTATATCATGGCATAAAACCGGTAAAAACCATGATATATCAACTCCCCCACACTTAGCCTTTGCTTGCCCTCAAGCAAAACAGAGAACTAAAATATGGTGAAGAGGTTTGAAAACTTTCAGAAACTCTTTTTGTCCTAGAAGCAACAACACTCAGATTCCCCTTAGTAAACCACTGAAAGAATCAACCACAAGACATCAAGACCAACATATACTTCCCCCACACTTAGCAACTGTCCTAAGTAAACTCCACAATCACATTCACGCATTCAAATTCACCCTACTGACTTCTGCAAGTATTTAAGTGCGGTCTCACCTAAGGAGTATCGATCAAAGGGCACATGGACTCTTACCTTGCCAGCTCTAGACCACCATACTATCTTTCTTTGGTCCCTTTCTTCTCTTTTCCCTTCCTTAGCATTCTGATTTTTCCCCATTGGGTATCATTTTTTTTTTTATCAGTGCTCTTCCCGTTAAGGGGTGTACTTTGGACACATTCCATGGATGCACATGATATGATAGTTGTAGCTACCACTCCCAGAGACCACTTCGGAGTTACTAACTCATCCTCAGTTTATTATCTTTTTTTTTTTTATGGAAGGGGAGAAGGGAACCAAATAGGACAGATTTACAGGCTGTGTCAGAACTAACAAAGGAATCCGACACAAGGTATACCAAGCCCTTAGGTGAGAAAATTAAGTCAGTATTAAGGTGAAGTCAGTAAAAGGACCCTCTGATACCTGAAGTGATGTGGGTGTCCTCAGTAGGTTGATCTGTATCTGGGTTTTCTAATAGTCATAGATAGATCCTGCAACTTCATCCCGATGGTTACTTAAGTTCTTGCAAGATATTGTTAAACTCCTCCAAAATTCATTGTTTCTTACTTAAACTGGTTTTGACTCAATAAAACAATTTTTTTTTTGAAAAACGGACTGACTCTAAGAAAACAGAAAGATAAAGTCAGTAGCACCTCCCCCACACTTAAGACACACTGTCCCCAGTAGTGTCAAGCTAAGGGTTGGCAAAAAGAAAACAAAAATGTTAATGGATGTGTTGAGTTCTGTCTGATTTTTACCTCTGTCGCACAGGCATCGATCGTTGCATAAATGCATCGACCATTGCTAGGCGATTTTTCGTCGTGTGTCGATCGTTGCTCAGGACCGCAACGATCGCTGCAATGCGATTTCTTTCGTGTTGTGACGATCGACGCACTGCGATTTGGCCGAGACCTGCAGACAAAAACTCATCAAAACCAAAACCAAAACGTAAAATCCTAAAAACACCAAAAATCAAAATGCAAAAATGAAACAGTGGGTTGCCTCCCACTCAGCGCTCTTTTAACGTCAATAGCTTGACGTTTCAGCTGATCTAGGCAGAGGGTGCATCATCCAGAGGCAGAATCTGACCTACTGGAATCTCGGCTTTAGCCCAATAGTGTTTCACCCTCTGTCCATTCACAGTGAATTCATTACCTTCCTTACTGATTAGAACAATAGCTCCGTACGGACGCACCTCTTTGATCTTGAAAGGGCCAGACCACCTTGATTTCAGCTTACCTGGAAACAAATGCAAACATGAGTTATACAAAAGTACCTGATCATTTGTTGCAAACTGTCTGGAAACAATCTTTTTGTCATGATAGGCCTTAGTCCTCTCTTTGTACAGCTTTGAGTTTTCGTAGGCAAGATGTCTAATCTCATATAACTCATTAAGCTGCACCAATCTCCTCTCTGCCGCAGACTTAAGATCAAAGTTCATCTGTTTTACAGCCCATACTGCTTTGTGCTCAAGCTCCACTGGCAGATAACATGCTTTTCCATACAGGAGATGGAATGGAATGGTTCCAAGAGGTGTCTTAAATGCAGTCCGGTAAGCCCATAGTGCATCATCTAGCTTTGCTGCCCAATCCTTCCTTGTCTTCCCAACTATCTTTTCTAAGATCTCCTTGATCTGTCTATTAGAGACCTCAACTTGTCCACTGGTCTGAGGGTGATAAGGAGTAGCAACTCGGTGATGAACTCCATGCTTTATTAGGAGCTTCTCGAGGACCTTATTAATAAAGTGGGATCCTCCATCACTAATCAAAATCCGAGGTACTCCAAATCTAGGGAATATGATGGTCTTAAACAGCTTAATGACTACCGAAGAATCACTGGTTGGACTAGCTATTGCTTCTACCCACTTAGATACATAGTCCACAGCAACCAAGATAAACTTATTCCCATAGGATGAGGGAAAATGACCCATAAAGTCTATGCCCCAGCAATCAAAAACCTCAACCTCAAGAATGAAGTTCTGAGGCATTTCATGCCTCTTGCTGATTTTCCCTCTCCTTTGACAGACATCACATTGGGAGATAAAAGAATGTGTGTCTTTGAACATCGTAGGCCACCAGAAACCTGCTTGCAGAACCTTAGACACAGTCTTGAAAGTAGCAAAATGTCCAGCATAATCTGATCCATGACAGTGGAATAGGATGTCTGGAACCTCTGATTCAGCAACACATCTCCTTTAGAGACCATCCGAACAGTGTTTGTAGAGATAAGGCTCATCCCAGTAGTATCTTCTAAGCTCCCTGAAGAACTTCTTCTTTGCATACCCCTTCAAATCATCTGGTTCAGTCTCTGCGGCCAGGTAATTAGCTATATCCGCGTACCAGGGTCGAGCAGTGGTTGCGACAGCACCTACCTCGAAGACATAGTCTCCAATTTGTATCGTGAAAGGTTCTGGTTCTGTTTCCGCATTGCAACGATCGTCGCATAAGGCTGCATCGATCGTTGCATCCTCGACACCTGCATCGATCATCACAAATGTGGCATCGATTGATGCAGTGCGATTTATCCGACAGTTCTGCATATTTTTGCCAAATCCGCCTGAAACACTGTCCCGACCATATTGACGTTTTCCTCAGGCAAGTACTCATTAATAGGCACGTCTTCCTCAACCAGCATCCTTGAAAGATGATCAGCAACTCCATTCTCAATCCTCTTCTTATCCCTCACTTCAATGTCAAACTCCTGAAGCAACATAATCCATCTCAACAATCTTGGCTTAGCATCTTTCTTCTGCATCAGATACTTCAAGGCTGAATGATCAGTGTGTACAATCACCTTGGAGCCAACAAGATAGGGGCGGAACTTCTCAAATGCAAAGACAACTGCCAACAGCTCCTTCTCTGTAGTGGCATAGTTTCTCTGCGCATCATCTAGTGTCCTACTAGCATAGTAGATAGCATGGAGCTTTCTATCCTTCTTCTGCCCCAGAACATCTCCTACAGCATAGTCACTTGCATCACACATAACCTCAAAAGGTAGATCCCAATCCGGTGGCTGAACTATTGGAGCGCTCACTAATGCTTACTTAATCTGTTCAAATGCAGCCTGACAATCTGCATTGAACTCAAATTTGGTATCCTTACACAGCAAAGCAGTTAGTGGCCTAGCAATCTTACTAAAGTCTTTGATGAACCGTCTATAGAACCCAGCATGTCCAAGAAAGCTTCTTATAGACTTGACAGAATCAGGCGCCTGAAGGTTGGTTATTACCTCAATCTTAGCGCGGTCTACTTCAATCCCTGCTTCAGACACTTTATGTCTAAGTACAATGCCATCTCTGACCATGAAATGACACTTTTCCCAATTAAGAACTAAGTGCTTCTCTTCGCATCTAGTCAGTACCTTGCACATATTATCTAAGCACTAAGATGACCCATAGACTGAGAAGTCATCCATAAATACCTCCATAAAGTCCTCAATCATATCAGTGAATATGGACATCATGCATCTCTGGAAAGTAGTTGGTGCATTGCAGAGTCCAAAAGGCATCCTACGGTAAGCAAATGTGCCATACGGACAAGTGAAGGTGGTCTTTCCCTGATCCTCTGGGTGGATAGGAATCTGAAAGAAACCTGAGTATCCATCGAGGAAGCAATAGTAAGGGTGATTTTCTAACCTCTCCAGCATCTGATCAATGAAGGGTAAAGGGAAAGGATCCTTCCTTGTTGCAGCATTGAGTTTCCTGTAATCTATGCACATCCTGTGTCCAGTCACAGTCCTGGTAGGGATCAGCTCATTCTTCTCATTCTTCACAACTGTAACTCCGCCTTTCTTAGGCACCACATGGACTGGACTCACCCAATCACTGTCTGAGATAGGATAGATGATCCCAGCATCTAGGAGTTTCATAATCTCCTTCTTAACCACTTCCTGTAGATTAGGATTAAGCCTTCTCTGATGCTCAACAGATGTCTTAGACTCATCCTCAAGATGTATCCGATGCATGCACAGCTCCGGAGAGATACCTGAAATGTCATCAAGAGAATAGCCAAGAGCTTTGCGATGCTTGCGCAGCTTGCTTAGCAGTAAAGTGAGCTCTGCGTTGTTCAAACTAGCGTTAACAATCACTGGATAAGTTGAATTAGGTCCAAGAAACGCGTACCTTAGCCCCGATGGAAGTTGTTTCAGTTCAATTTTCGGAGCCTTTTCCTCTGCCCAATCTCTGTCGACTTGAAACGATCGATGCTTAGTCTGTGTCGATCGATGCAAATTCGCGGAAGACACTTCTAACTTCATCACTTGCTCAGCAGAATCCATCAGTTTTGCATAGCAGATTGCAGGCTCGTCTTGCAGGTGTTCCAGCTCCATTATAGAGCTCAGTAAAGCTCTTTCTAGTGGATCTTCAGCATGTGTCTTGTGAAAGTACTCTGCAGCCAAATCACCCAGTGTGTCCACATAGAAGGTCTGTCCGTCGATGGTTGGTCTCTTCACCAGTTTATCCATATCAAAACTCATCTTCAGATCACCCACATTCAGAATTATTCTACCTCCTTGGCAGTCAATCATCGCACCAGCAGTAGCTAAGAAAGGCCTGCCCAAAATCAGTGGATCCTTCGGTTCCTCTCCATACTGCAGAACCACAAAATCAGTAGGTATCACACATTTACCAATCATTATAGGCACATCTTCTAGTACTCCTTCAGGGATTATAATTGTTCTGTCTGCTAAGAGTAGTGAGATCCTAATTGGCAAGAAATCAGTCATTCCAAGTCTCTTAGCTACAGAGAAGGGCATAAGATTCACGCTAGAACCAAGATCACATAGGGATCTTTCAAATCTTTCCCTATAGATGGCACAATCCAACACAAAGCTCCCTGGATCTTTCAGCTTCTCAGGAATTCTGCCCTGAACTACCGCACTACATACCTCCGTGATCATCATCACACTCTCCTCATCAGACCACTTACCAACAAGCAAGTCCTTAAGACATCGCCTCATCACAGGAGAAGTCTCCATAGAGTCAATCAAAGGCGCTTCGACTTTCACCTTTTTAATGATTTCCTTGCATTTGGTATACTGTCTATCGTTCCTAGCTTTCCTGGAATTTTTGGGAAAAGGCACTTTAGGCTTGTAAACCCTTTCACTCGACTGTTTCGGCTTCTCTGGCTTTGAACTCTCTGCAGTCGCCTTGCGTCGATCGTCACTGGTGTTGTGTCGATCGTTGCTGGGCGACTTTTTTACGACAGGTTCTCCGTTTTCGCTTTGCAACGACCATTGCTGAGTAGCGTCGATCGATGCATTGCGAATATCACGGATCCCATCTTCTAATTCTTCAATTTCCACGAGTTCTTCAACACTCAACTGCTTTTTCTGGCCTGGAGACAGCTCCGTACCACTTCTCAATGTTACTGCATTGCATTGATACTTGGGATTAGCATCAGTTCGTCATGGGAGATATCCATCTTCCCTCTGAACATACCCAGCAGTTCTTGCAACTTTAGCATCAAGCTCCTTCATATGTGCGCTCAGGTATTCAAATTTCCCGTTCATATCCTCATAGACAGTACCTATCTTCTTGTCGATGTCTGCAGCATTCTTAGTCTAACCTTTCAACAGCTGTTCCAACATAGCCTCCATCTTACTTTCATGGGTAGTAGCTACATGAGGTGCTTGGTAAGAGGAAGATCCATAAGTTCTCTGATTACCCGGTTGGAAAGGTTTCTGAAATCCACTCTTCTGTCCTCCATTGAAGAACCTGTTACCAAACTGATTACCAAACCTGTTTCCTTGGAAACCAGATCCTCCGATGTAATTTTACATCCTCTTCCTGCTCTTCTTCTTCATCATTGATCATCTCAACCTCTTGAGCAAAGTGGACAGCTTTCTTCCCAGCTAGAAGATTGCAAACAGTGTTCAACTTAGATCTAATATCAGCTATCTCAGAATTCTCAATCTTTCCACCAGACTTCTTCCTTCTCTCATCAGTGGTCTTGCAGCTATTACTGCTTACCAGATTGTCTATCAACTGCTTAGCTTGAGCAGGAGTCCTAGTGTTAAAGTTGGCATTGCTAGAATTGTCCAGCGCAGTCTGATATGGAAGATCTATTCCTCTAAAGAAGATGCCTAAAAGTGTTACCTCGGTGAATCCATGGTGCGGGCAGTCACATTGGTATTTCTTGAATCTCATCCAGGCTGTCTTAAGAGGCTCTGTTGGACCTTGGGTGAAGGTGAGAATGTCCTGTCTGGACTGGTCTGAGCGGGCATCATCATAGAAATGACGCAGGAACTCACTCTTCAGAGCGGCCCAAGTAACAAACGTCCCAGATGGAAGTTGTTTTAGCCAGGCTGCAGCATCTCCAGCCAGAGAGTAGGGGAAAAGCTTGAGGAACAGATAGTCTTGATTAACTCCATCGTATTTTATTCCAGAAACTATGCCCTCAAACTCATCTATGTGATCCATCAGCTGCTCACTTGGAGAGCCATGGAAGGCTTTCTGCCTCAGGAGAGAGTAGTAGACGGTTTTGATTTCAAAATCATTCCTCTCAAATTCAGGGAGCACAAGAGCTGACCGGTTAGCATGGAACTCATCCGGACGGTTATAGTCAGCTAAAGTCCTCTCATGGACAACCATCTGTCTACCTTGGCCTTGACCTTGGTTCTGCTCCTGTTGCGGCTCTGGTTGCTCTGGAGGATCAGGGATGACATTCCCTTCAGCATCTATCGGTTCTCCAGCAGCATTGTAAGGATTGTTGTGTCGGTCCTGAGGGTACCTTGAGCATCAGGTTTTATGACCACACGTTCAACAACCATCCTTGTTCTCTGAACTCTTCTGTTGGTCCTCTCTAGTCTAGCAAGCTCTTCAAGTTGGAGGTTTACGAGATTAGTGTTTGGATTACTTCTGGTATCACGCGTCTGCATAAACCGTCTGGAATCGCAAAGCAACGATCGATGCTAACAGTGCAACGATCGATTCAACTCCAATCGCCTAGTGTCGATCGACACAAAAAGTGCAACGGTCGATGCTATGCGATTTTTAAACATGCGACAAAGGGAAAACAGAGAAGAAAAATCAGTAAACAAAAAATAAAAATCCTAGTAAAAAGTCTAAGTTCGAAGCTATCGAAGACTCTAAGAGTCCCAGGCAACGGCGCCAAAAACTTGATAGGTCTCGAGTTTTACCCTATACTAACTGCAAGTGCACAGTATATCAATTGTAGTACTTAGGGATCGAATCCACGAGGACTCTAGGCAACGATAGGATTAAGAACTTAAAGAGATTAAAACTAGGAGAAAACAAAAAGCAAATTGTATTGATTTAATTAAAAAGCAAGCGAGAAAGTAAACAGGTAGCAGGTTGTTGTTTGTAAGCAATAAACTAAGGGCGCTAAGTCTAGGGCGTTCTCAGGAAATCAGACAAGCAGATAAATCATTCAGCCAGGATCTAATTAAACACAGTTCTAGAACTCAAAACACATATATAGAATTAACCAAATTCCTTTGCGAGAATTCTCTAAGTCTAAGTGCAGCAATCCAAATTCCTTTGCAATTACTAACAGTTTAAACCAGCTTTAATTCCAAGTTTGATATGTTTACAATCTAATTAAACCAAATTCCTTTGCGAGTAATTAAATTTCTCAACCTAAATAGTTCAGATTCTAAACCACACTGTCGTGTCGTATTTAGCAACCTAAGATCTAGATTCTAATTGATCAGGTTAGAACTAGCATTAAACATAATTTAGTTTGAAGAACATCTATTGATGTGAATCCTTAACTGAATTAATTATATCTAGCAAGTCATGAAATCCATATGAGAAACCCTAAACCTAACTATGAAACTACTCAGACATAGATAATGTAAACATAATCAATGAATTAATAGAAATCATAAAAGAGATTAGAATATAAAAGGGGTTCGAAAAATTCTCCAAAACGAATGTAGTACAGGATCAGATCAGCCCCAAAAGCTCTAAAAACTCTCTGCTCTAAGTTATGATAGCGTATGTAAAACTGAAGCTAAAAACCTAATTAAATAGCTAAAACACGACTTGGGGCTTCTGTGTAAATATCTGAAACTTCTGGGCATCTTCGCAATATTAGAAATATTCATTAAACCGCCGAGAGTCTGGCCCAACTCGCTGTGCATCGATCGATGCAGGTGTGCAACGATCGACACAGTACTCTGTTTCGGACAGTGAACACAACCTCTCGGGTCAAATCTCCAAAGTGCTCCAATTAGCTCCATAATCTCCACTTTTGCTCCAAACGTACGTGTACCTAATAAAACCTGCAAACGACTCTAAAAGAACACCAAAAGACACTAAAACAGACTTATATCATGACATAAAACCGGTAAAAACCATGATATATCATTAACCACTACGGTATTTGCCAGCCAGTCGGGGTACTTGACCTCTCTGATCGATCCGATTTTTAGTAACCGATCAACCTCGTCGTTGACGGCTTGAGCTCGTTCCGGGCCTAGTTTTCGACGTTTCTGTCTTACCGGTTTGTAGGTTGGGTCGACATTCAGCTCGTGGCTGGTTACGTCGATGTTGATCCCTTTCATGTCTGCTGAAGACCAGGCAAAGGAGTCGACGTTCTATTTAAGAAAAGAGACCAATTCATTTTTGACTCGCTCTGATAGGTCGATTCCAATGCCAACACGTCTTTCGGGATGAGCCTCGTCTATGCAAACTTGGGTCGTGAGGTCCTTTGGGGGTCCTATTTGACTTGGGTCGTTGGACCTTTTGGTCTGCATGGTGGCGAGCTCCTCCTCTTTCCATAATTGCTACGCGGAGGATTTCTCGATTTGCTTGTATCCGTTCATGTAGCAATGGCGGGAAATCTTTTGACTTCCGTAAACGGTTTTACTCCTTTGGGAGTTGGAAATTTTACGCATTGATGGTAGGTCGATGGTACCGCTTTCATGTCATATATCCATGGTCGACCTAGAATTGCATTGTAGGGAGCTGGCCGATCTACTACGACGAACTCTGTCATTCTTCGAACTCCTCCAGCTATTACTGGGGCGAATACAGAGCCCATTGAGTATGTTGTTTCGCCAGCGAACCCTACCAGTGGTGTCTTTTCCTCGACGATCTCGGAGTCATTGAACTCCATCTTTTTGAAAGCATCGTAAAAGAGGACATCCACCGAACTTCCTGTGTCGATCATTATCCTCGAGAGTTCGACATCTCCCAATACTAGACAAACGAGGAGAGCGTCGTCGTGTGGTTTGTCGAGATTACTTGTCTCGCTCTCGTGGAAAGTGATTTCGTGGTCTGGACCTAACATTGGGATTTTCCCCCCTTTGTCGGTCTCGACTCTTCTTTGAAGGGCTTTGATTGAATTGACCGAGTCTCGGCATAGCTTGGAGCCACCGAAGATGAAGTTGACTCGTTTAGGGGGTATGATTCGTACACCCCCTCCCCCCCCCCCCGCGGCAGAGACGAGGGAGATTGATCCGTGAGCGTAAACTCTTGACGGGAGCCGGAGGTGGAGATAACGCCGAACCTCCTGGGGTGCCGCACAAGCTGAGCTCGCCGAGAATGACCTCGACTCGCTTTCGCGACCCCTGAGGGAGTGTTTCGGGAGATTCGGGCTCTTTTGACCGTTCTCGTTTGTTCTGAGAAGGCTTTTTGGTGTTTGACTCTTTGGTCTGCTTACTTTCCTTTTTGTCAGATGGAGTTTCCTCCTCGATTTCTGATTCTTGTTTGTTTTCGGACTCTCGCTTTTGAGCCTCGGCTTTAGCTCGAGTATAGCACTCTTCAGTCGAGTGTCCTCTTTTGTTGTGAAAATCACAGAATTTTTCCTTATCGAACTCAAATTTCTTCGAGCTCTTCGGGCTCTCGACCGCATTGATGTTTCCTGATTTACGGGAATCCTTTTTTGAGTTCGGGTTCTGGGAGACCGACAGGTTCTTTTCTTTTCGAGGCTTTTCTCTGAGGGCCGTGGTTTCGTCCTCGAGGCGAGCAAAGGCCGATGCGCGATGAAGGGCGTCATCGAGTGTTTGAGGTTCGCGGACTGTTATTTCCTCGCGGAATCTGGTCGAATACCACAGTCCACGTCTCAGTGCTTCTATTGCTACTTCGTCTCGTGGGTTTGCGATTTTGGATTTTATTTCCTTAAATCGGTCGATGTACGAGGGAAGTATCTCGTCCGGTTTCTGAAAGACGCCAAACAGGGCTGCCTCAGTAGTTTTTGCCTCGATAAAGGCGGAGTATTGTTTGAGGAAAGCCGTTATGAACTGTGTGAAGTTGTCGATGGACCTTTCTTCCAGTCCGGCAAACCATTCTAGGGCGGAGCTCGATAGGTTTGCGGCGAAGAGCCTGCAGAAAGCCAGCTCTCTTTCCTCATCGGTAAGGTATACCCTTGCCATTTCTAATCGGAATGCCCTGATATGGGCTTTCGGGTCCGATTTTCCAGAGAACTCCGGAAATTTTGTTTTCTTGATTTCCCGGATTCTTGCAAAGGCGATCTGGTCTGTGAACGGCGTTTGTCGCGTTTCTTCGATCACTCGATCGATGTCGGGCGCCGCGCTTGTTGCCATGTGAAATTTCGAGCTCAGACTGACGAACTGGGCCTTAGCTTGTTCAATGTACAGTCTAAGCATATCGTGTTCATTGCCTACCGTAGGCGCAAACTAGGCTTGTGCCTGATTGGTCGAGAAGATCGATTGTTGGAATCGATCTCGTCTGGTTGACCTACGGCATTTGGAATTGTATCGTATTTGATCCGTTAAGGTGTCTGATAGGTTCTAAGTTTTACCCTATTCTAACTGCAAGTGCACAGTGATGTAGTTGTAGTACTTAGGGTATCAAATCCACAGGGACTCCGGTCAACGATAGATTAAGAACAGTAAAGATTAAACTAGGAGAAAGTAAATATGATGAGAAACTAAAAAGCGAAGCAGAAAAGTAAATCATGCGAGTTTGTAAGCAAGGAAGCGAAGGCGTTAGGTTTCAGGAGTTCTCAGGAAATCAGGAACACAAGCAATCAGTCAATCAGGATCTAATCAATAACTGTTCTAGAACTCAAACACGGATATAGAATTCACCAACTCTCGTTGCGAGAATTCTCTAAGTCTAAGTGCAGCAATCCAAATCTCTTTGCAATTACTAACAGATTAAACTTGCATTAATGATCAGGTTTGATATGTTCACAATTCCCCTAAACCAAATCTCTTTGCGAGTAGATCAAATTGCTCATCTAGGTTCTTTCTAGCTAACTAACCAACTCTTGTTGTATCAATCAACCTAACATCATAATTCTGATTAGCTACTTCAGATTAAGCATTAAGAACAACCTAAACAAAGAACTAGCAGATATGAATCCTTACAGATTGATTTAAACTATAGTTCCATGAAATCCCTAATGAGAATCCTTCAACCTAACAGGTAAACTACTCAGACATGTTCATCGAAACAGAAAACATCATAAGTAGAAAACCAAATATCATTAAACAGAATAATCAACAGGGGTTCGAAAATCAAGTCTCTTTCGAGAACCAGATCAGCCCCTAAGGCTCTCTGAAATAAAATAAAACTTAAGAAAAGCGTAGCCTAAACAATGGCTTAAAAACTCTTATATAATAGCTAAAACACGTTTTGGGCTTCTGTGTAAATATCTGGGCTTTCTGGGCTTTAGTGCATTAATCCTCATTTTTCATTAACGCTCGCGAGAATGCTTGGTCACGCTATGCAACGATCGATGCTAATGGTGTGCCGATCGTTGCAAGCGTCAAATATGGGTAGTGAACTCTGTCTCTCGGGTAAAATCTCCAAAATGCTCCAGAATGCTCCAATAACTCCAATTATGCTCCAAACGTGTCTAAACCTGTAAACATACTAAAAAGACTCCAAAACATAACATAAGACTCGATAAATAAGGCATATACCATGGTAAAAACCGGTAAAATCCATGGTATATCAACTCCCCCACACTTAGCTCTTGCTTGTCCTCAAGCAAGTAAAGAACCAAAGTATAAGAAAAGTAGTTTGAAAACACAGAAACTCATTTCGTCCTAGGAACTTTCACAATCACATTCACTTAGTAATCCACTGAAAACTTCCCTACAGAACTCAAGACCACAATATACTTCCCCCACGCTTAGCAACTGTCCTAAGTAAACTCCACAATCACATTCAAGCATTCAAATTCACCCTACTGACTTCTGCAAGTATTTAAGTGCGGTCTCACCTAAGGAGTATCGATCAAAGGCACATGGATTCTTACCTTATCAGCTCTAGACCACCATACTATCTTTCTCTAGTCCCTTTCTTCTCTTTCCCTTCCTTAACAACTGATTTTTCCCACATTGGGTATCATTTTATTTTTTTTATCAGTGTTCTTCCCGTTATGGGGTGTACTTTGGACACATTCCATGGATCGCACAGGAGATAATAGGGGTCTCTACCACTCCTGTGACCACTTCGGAGTTACTAACTCATCCTCAGTTTATTATTATTATTTTTTTTTTTTATGGAAGGGAAGAAGGGAACTAAATAGGACAGGTTTACAGGCTGTGTCAGAACTAACAAGGGAATCCGACACAAAGTATACCAAGCCCTTAGGTGAGAAAATCTAAGTCAGTATTAAGGGTGAAGTCAGTAAAAGGATCCTCTGATACCTGAAGTGATGTGGGTTTTCCCAGTAGGTTGATCTGTGATGGGTTTTCTAACAGTCATAGAGGCTCTGCAAGTCTATCCAATGGTCACTTAGTTCCTGTTCAAGCGAAAATTTTCCTCGAAAAATCATAGTTTCATACAAATTTTGCTCAATAAAACAAATTTTGAAAAACTAAGAAAACAAAAGCGTGCGTCAGTAGCTCCTCCCCCACACTTAAACTACACTGTCCCCAGTGTAATCAAAGCATGAGCTCGGTGAAAGAATAATCAAATTGAAGAACAAACCGAAAAGTTGCAGATTACTTACCTGTCGTCGCCCTGCGTCGATCGATGCCCAAGGGTGTCGATCGATGCAAGGCGAATATGCTCGCGGTTATTTAGATAACCGGTGTCTGAACCGCAATTGAATCGGAAAACCACAAATCGTGACTGCATCGACCGATGCACTAGGTGTGTCGATCGATGCAAAGTTATTATTCTTGTTTCTCTCGCCTCTGAACACACTTAAACAGAAAAATTAAAAATACCAAAACCAAAAAAAAAATTGAAAAACAAAAACGAACCTACTAGTGGGTTGCCTCCCACTCAGCGCTTGTTTTTAGTCATTAGCTTGACTATTGGAAGGAGATTGGATTCATGGCGGTTTCAACAGAGACTTTGAATGTCTCTGTGAATATCTCTTCATCCAAGGAGGTGTATATGCTTTCAGATCATGAGGTTTTCCAAGGAAAGAGTAATCAGAATCAGGGCGGGAGCGAAGCTTGGGCGGTCTACTGCGTTTTCCTGCTTTCAAAACAATGTGATCAGAAGGTTTAAGCTTAGGTGATTTGTACCTTACCTTTGATGTATATCTGATGTCTGGAGCTTTCTGCTTATGAGCAGTTGCAGGTACTGAAGATGTTAGAGCAGGTTCAAGAGGAACCGCCATCTTCTTCTTTCCACTATCAGATACTGTAGTTCCACCAATCTGAACTTCTTCTTTCAGATGACCATCAGTGGAGATCATCTTCTTTGCATGAACTCGCGAAGTTTCAACTGGTGGTGTTTTATTCACCTTCTTATCTATCACTTTCATGCAGTTAGCCACTTCTAGCTCTTGTTTGGAAGGTTTAGGAATCTTAGGATATGGCACAGGGGGCTTATAGACTCGTTCTGGCACTGTTGCAGGTTTCTGGTCATGTCTGCGTTCTGTGTCGATCGTTGCATGATGTGTGTCGATCGATGCAAGACGATTCTGTTTCTCGAAAGAACTCGAAATTGCCGTCAGAACGGCGTGTCGACCGACACATAGGGGGTGTCGATCGATGCATGTATCAGGCAGACAATATTCATCAAGAAAATCCGAGATTATGCTCTCTTCATCACCTAGCAACTCAATCTCATCTCTTAAGGTCACAGCTTTGATGGATCTGTACTGTTCAGCTTTCCCAGCTTCATTATGCCTTTGTATTGCTTGAGATGTCTGTTGGATTTGAACATTCAGCTTCTTCACATGTGTGCTCAGAGATTCAAACTTCTCATTCAGATTTTTATGCATAGCATCCAACTTCCTGTCGAAGTCTACAGCAGTCTTGGTCTGATCCTCTAGTAACTGCCCCATCATAGATTCCATCTTGCTCTTATAAGCATTAGCAGCAGGAGGTGTCTGATAAGAAGTTGATCCATAAATCCCTTGATAGGAATTACCTTGCTGATTACCAAACCTGTTTCCTTGGAATCCAGAGTTATTGATGTAGTTCAAATCCTCTTCCTGTCTATCCAGTAACTGCTCCAGCATAGTTTCCAATCTGCTTTCATATGTAGGTGCAGGTGGTTCTTGCCCATACTTTTCAAGTATAAGACTGTGCAGATAGTCGACTTTACTCTTCAACCCAGCTATCTGTGAATTATCAATCCCTGGACTAAAGAAATCATACATGTTTCTTACGATATGTGTCGATCGATGCAGGAGAAGCGTCGATCGATGCAAGCGCGATGATGTGACGATCGACACACATGACCGTGTCGATTGATGCAGTGCGATTACAGGCGTACCTGAAACGCAAGAACATAAAATAAAAAAAATTAGTAGCAAAAAAAAATAAAAACGAAAAACCTAGTCTAAACCCTAAGTTCAAATCTATCGGAGACTCAAAAGAGTCCCCGGCAACGGCGCCAAAAACTTGATAGGTTCTAAGTTTTACCCTATTCTAACTGCAAGTGCACAGTGATGTAGTTGTAGTACTTAGGGTATCGAATCCACATGGACTCCGGTCAACGATAGATTAAGAACAGTAAAGATTAAACTAGGAGAAAGTAAATATGATGAGAAACTAAAAAGCGAAGCAGAAAAGTAAATCAGGCGAGTTTGTAAGCAAGGAAGCGAAGGCGTTAGGTTTCAGGAGTTCTCAGGAAATCAGGAACACAAGCAATCAGTCAATCAGGATCTAATCAATAACTGTTCTAGAACTCAAACACGGATATAGAATTCACCAACTCTCGTTGCGAGAATTCTCTAAGTCTAAGTGCAGCAATCCAAATCTCTTTGCAATTACTAACAGATTAAACTAGCATTAATGATCAGGTTTGATATGTTCACAATTCCCCTAAACCAAATCTCTTTGCGAGTAGATCAAATTGCTCATCTAGGTTCTTTCTAGCTAATTAACCAACTCTCGTTGTATCAATCAACCTAACATCATAATTCTGATTAGCTACTTCAGATTAAGCATTAAGAACAACCTAAACAAAGAACTAGCAGATATGAATCCTTACAGATTGCTTTAAACTATAGTTCCATGAAATCCCTAATGAGAATCCTTCAACCTAACAGGTAAACTACTCAGACATGTTCATCGAAACAGAAAACATCATAAGTAGAAAACCAAATATCATTAAACAGAATAATCAACAGGGGTTCGAAATCAAGTCTCTTTCGAGAACCAGATCAGCCCCTAAGGCTCTCTGAAATAAAATAAAACTTAAGAAAAGCGTAGCCTAAACAATGGCTTAAAAACTCTTATATAATAGCTAAAACATGTTTTGGGCTTCTGTGTAAATATCTGGGCTTTCTGGGCTTTAGTGCATTAATCCTCATTCTTCATTAACGCTCGCGAGAATGCTTGGTCACGCTATGCAACGATCGATGCTAATGGTGTGCCGATCGTTGCAAGCGTCAAATATGGGCAGTGATCTCTGTCTCTCGGGTAAAATCTCCAAAATGCTCCAGAATGCTCCAATTACTCCAATTATGCTCCAAACGTGTCTAAACCTGTAAACATACTAAAAAGACTCCAAAACATAACATAAGACTCGATAAATAAGGCATATACCATGGTAAAAACCGGTAAAATCCATGGTATATCAGTTTCCTAAGCTCGAGGCGAAAGCAGAGCCTCCTAGTTGCCTCGGCCGGATATTAGAGTTATTCAGGAAAGGTGGTGGCCCGGGTAATGGTCGGTTTCCCGATACGGTTGGATCTGTGACCATTGAACTCGAACTGAATGGAGTCGGTATCGCGATAGGTGTCATTATAGGGCGGAAGCCGCTACTTGACGTATTAGCAAAATTTCCCGACGCTCCCGGGGGAGTTACTACCGGGGAGAAGTCCAAGCGTGTCCACGGTGGAGGACATATGGGGGTTCGTGGATCACGTGTTGATCTACCCCCTGGTTTTGGCTGGCGAGCTCTTCAAGACGGTAGTTAATGCGCCATTCCTATTCATCGAGCTGCGCGGCCAGAGAATGGTTTGCGATCTCTTGGGCCCGTGCACTTGCCTCGTTGTTTCTCGTTCGGTTTACCAACATGCTTAACATCAAACGGATTTCAGCGAGGTCATATGGGCCTTGTCGCTGCGGAGCAGAAGGCAGTGGCGAATTAGGTCTGGTTATTCCAGATCCACCTCCTGAGGTGGGGGCGGAAATGGAATCATTCCTCATCCACACCCAATTTCTGCTCGGATCGTTAGTTCCTGACAAAACATTTGTCGGAGTCTGGCTCGTCGTGACCATTTGAGCGACTGAGCCGGCTGGTGCCGAAGTCGTGGAGACTGAGGCAGAGCTCGTCAACACGCCATCGGTCTGACCCATGATTCTTACCCCGATGGGGTTCTGAGGAACGTTGTCAACCGTTTGAGGGTGGTCGACTGGTGGTGTGGCGCTGGGAGAGCCAGATTAGTCGGGATTCATCTTGATCTATCGGATCTAAGATCTGATTCTTAAGACAGGAAAAGCTATATATAGTCCCCACAGTCGGCGCCAAATGTGAGATCTGAGATTCACACCAAGAATTTGTAATCGTGGATTTGGACTTTTGGATATAGAAATGATATAGATTTCCTATGAATCAAAGACTTTATTGAGATTGATCGTCGAGATAGAACAAACACAGTCGAAAAAGAGAGTACAAAGTATGATAATCGAGCTATCTAGTCGAAGTGTTCTTAATTAGGTTTGGAATGTCTTGAATGAATCACCACTTCTTCTTTAAATACTCTCGACTTTGATCTTCTTGTTCCGATATTTAGGCCTCGTCGTGATAACGATCTCCGAGATTTGCGTGGATCTGTTGAACTGACGAAGAACGGGTTGCTCTATCTCCGCATCGTCTCCTATCGAGCTCGAGCTCGATCGCCTCTCAATTCGGCGTTGCTCTGGCCTTGTCAGGATGTCAATCGTATGGGCCCAACAAAGGAATCGACCGATCTCTCTGTCTTTGATTTTGGAACGGGCTCATGAATATGGGCCTTTGTCTTATTTGTTTATGGGCCGGATTTCCTAGAGGGAATTCCAGTACCAACATTAAACTACTTAGACATGACAATCATAACAAAAGACATGTATGAAATAAAAAGCATAAAGAGATCAATAGAAGAATAAAAGGGGTTTGAAATCTTCTCTTTGTTGAGTATCTGATCAGCCCCAAAAGCTACAAAGATCCCTCTCTAAACTCTCTGAATGTAGAATCTAATATATAAGTTAAATCACGTTTTGGGCCCTTTTGTAAGTCTGAGAAACTTCTGGGCAAAAGCTGTAATTTTCCAAAAATGCAGATTTTTGTGCGTAGAATTCTAGAATATTGACTGCGTCGATCGACGCACAAACTGCGTCGATCGGCGCACTACGCAGACGTAGCCAGTGAACTCTGTGAAATCTCCATATAGTGCAAAATTGCTCCAAATGCTCCCAAAACGTCCAATGAAGCTCCAAATGTACCTAAACTTGTAAAACACCTGAAAAGACTCCAAAACACATTGAAAGACTCGATAACAAAGACTTATATCATGGTCAAAAGCCCTAAAAACCATGATATATCAAGACTGAATTGAGTATGATTCCAACCCTCCAGGAGAACTCCAGTGGAGAAGAAACAGAGCACTTCTTCTGTGACTACATGCCCCACAATGTGCAAAAATTTCTGGTAAAAGACCCCAGTTAGTCCGTCTTCACCAGGTTCACTACTTCCTTTAACTTGAAAAGCAGTCGACTTGGTATTTTCTGGTGTAACTTGTCTTGTGAGTGCTATATTCATCGCATTTGTTACACGCCTATTGTGAGATCTGAGATTCACACTAAGAATTTGTATTCGTGGATTTGGACTTTTGGATATAGAAATGGTATAGTTTCCTATGAATCAAAGACTTTATTGAGATTGATCGTCGAGATAGAACAAACACAGTCGAAAAGAGAGTACAAAGATTTATGATCGAGCTATCTAGTCGAAGTGTTCTAGGCTAGGGTTGGAATGTCTTGAATGAATCGCCACTTCTTCCTTAAATACCCTCGATTTTGATCTTCTCGTTCCGATATTTCGGCCTCGCCGTCACAACGATCTCCGATATTTGCGTGGATCAGTTGAACTGACGAAGACCGAGTTGCTCTATCTCCACGTTATCTTCTGCCGAGCTCAAGCTCGATCGCCTCTTGCTTTGGCGTTGCTTGGGCCTTGTCAGGATGTCAATCGTATGGGCCCAACAAAGGAATCGGCCGATCTCTCTGTCTTTGATTTTGGAACGGGCCCATGAATACGGGCCTTTGTTTTATTTGTTAATGGGCCGGATTTCCTAGAGGGAAATCCAGTACCAAAAATAGCCCCCAGCCCATTAGTTTTAATAAGTCGAGGTTAATGGGCGGTGGACGTTCCTGGGAAGACGCGCGCGTGCCCTGGGCAATAGAGAAACCCTAATGGTTGTTTTCGCCTCGTTCGCGGATCTTGTTTTAATCCAACGGTCAAGGGTGGGCGCGTGGGACGAGTTGAACTGCTTTTTAGCGCGTCGACAGTTGTGGCGTGTATTCGTTTGAGAATTTCATCTCCCATCGTGGATCTGGTCGATCATCGACGGCCGAGATCCGAGGGTCGCGAAGAGTCTTTTCAGGGTCGTTCTTTCGCTGATGTGACCTAATTTTCGTGCATTCGTAACCGTTGATCTTAAATCAACGGTTAAGATAGAGGGGGGAATGAGGAGTCCTGAACGCCTCGATCTTCTCGTAATTATTACGGGCCCGAGATCGTACGGTTAAGATTTTGCACGATTCCCACTATAATTTTATATATTTGCCGAGGGTTGTCTCTCTCTTTCCCTCTTTTACTTCTTCTTTTTCCTTGCTCTGATTTTTATCGTCGGAGAAATTTCCTTCTAAAGCTCTTTGCTTTCTTTATTCCGATACACCGCTTCCCATGGCTCTCAAAGATGCGACAGGAGCTAGCACGAGTACAGCGGCGGGATCGTTCGGTCCGCATCCGCCATCCGCCTTAACCGAGAATCATATTCGCCGGTTTCGAACGCAGTGTCGGATTCCTCTAGAGGTGGAGATAGTCGTTCCGTCTCCGGCAATCTCGCCGGAGACAGTCGTTGATGGCTACTGCTGTGCCTCCTACACATACTTCGAGAAGTGTGGGCTTTTCTTCCCCATTCCTCGCCTGGTTTCCTTGGTACTGGCCCAGCTCCAGTTGGCGTTCCATCAGATGACGCCGAACTTCGTCCGACACGTTATCGGACTCGGAGTCAGGGCCGCGGAAGAGGGAATTGAGTTCGGGCCCGAGGAACTTATGCGAGTTTGCTCGGTAAAGCAAAATACTCGTTTCCCGGGGACATACTATCTTTCTCCCCGTTTCGGTCGTGTCCTTGAAGACGTCCCGACTATGGACGTATGGAAAGACCAATACTTTTTCTTCAGGATAACTCATCACTCGGTCGGGGAGTTCGACTATTCAGTCATTCCTTCTCAGTGGTCCTCCAGTGTAGGTAAGGCTCAAAGTTCCGATGTTCGGTTCCTCTTACTGTTAGGTTGCTTCTTACCCTCTTTCTTTTTTTTATCTTACAGACGCTCCCGAGTCACTTGCCACCAATCCGATCACTGAGGCTTTGATAGCCAGATTGAGGGGAGGCACTATCAATTGGGGCAGTTTTTCGGTAGAGCGCGTGCAAGCCGCTCTGCGGGTCAACCCCGAGCGGGCTCCGATGGATCGTCCGCAGGTTCTTTGCAACCTGGCGCCTTCTTCCGAACCCTCCCGGGCTCTCGTGGCTCAAGCTGCTCAGCCCCCACTCCGTATTTCCGAGCGGACAGGAGAGAGTGAGTCGTCTGGTTGCGAGTTTTTTTTTATATATCGCCATTTTGGTTTGTCTGACTTTCTCCTCTTTTTATATACGTAGCTCGACCTCTTCCGGGCGACGGCTCGACTGCTAACAGTCATCCTAGCGAGAGACTGTCTCGTAGAATGAGCAGTCGCCGCCACGGGAAAGATCCGGTCGATCTGGTCGACAAGATGGAGGTGGGTGACCTTAGCAATGCCCTTCTCTTTGCCTTTGGCCGGGCCCCTCCCCCTCCTCCAGCCAGTCCCCCTCCTCCCGCTCAGACCTTGCTTCCTTCGGAGACGGGACTAGAGGGAACAGTTGCGGAGGCTGCAAACTTGTCTCAACCTTTGATCGGTCGAGAGGGGTGTTGGATCGTTTAGTGTTTCCTGATTCAATTCTCAGATTGATTCATCCTACTAAACATGCAGATCTAGGTTCTCTTGAATAGAAACATAATAGATCTCACCTGTTACCTTGTTAATGCAGCGGAATGGGAGGTAAGGGTCAGAGATCAGCAGAACCACCAAGAGATGGATCCTCCAAAGGCTCACACACGCACACTCGGGAAATTGGCTGCTAGACCAGCTGAGAGAGGAGGCGCAGAGAGAGAGGAGGGAGGCGCAGAGGTGTTGAGAAAATTAGAGAGCTAGGTCTGATTTTAGTCATTAAAATCCCTTCTAGTTCTCATGGGCTTTTGGGCCCAATTCTCAGTTCTGATTAAATCCCTTGGATTTAATCAGGCCCTTTAGTCTCTCCAAGTACCGTAAATGCCTAGCACTTTTACCGTACTTCTGCTAAACCGTTCCTTCGTATTCTCCCGTTAGCTTAGGCGTGTGACCCATATGGGATCATATAATAAAGGCAATAAGTCCAAAACTTATAGATCATGAGCGGACTCTAGCAAGCCATCATGACCCCCAGTATTATATGACTTATGTCTGATCATTGACATACTCTTACTTTCTAGAGACAGTACCGAGATTACTGGACACAATTCCAACAATCTCCCACTTGTACTGGAATCTCTGTATTCATAATCCTTTTGTCTCAATATCTCGATTAGTCATAAGGCAAGATTAGTGTCATCCTTATAAAGCCTAATCTTGTTCATCGGACTCTGATTTGATACTGACAATCCAAACGACTCGGGAAAGTCCGTTTGAGCATGGCCATGCATTTTCCAGTATTCAAATCTCCGATTGGCCTAGAGATATTCACTCCATTTATATTGGAGGGACAAATCCCGTCTTGTTCCATCACTGTAAACTACTCATTTCGTAATACACCCAAACAAGGTCCTTATAACTATCGCTTAACGACAGCACTAGACAATGATCAAAGCGCATTAGTTCATGTGCAGTCACATGCATGCGAACTCAGGTCTAAGGACTATACTCTATAGTCGTAGTAAGAATCTCTTATGACACAGATATAAATATCCTGAAGAGTTCTTATAATCGGGTCATGTCCGGTCGTATGTTCCCAACATACACCTATGTACTGACTTTGATGCCGCGCATCTATGACACCATGAAACTTGGTCATAAGTCACATACCAATCTAGTCTCACACGGTTGTTGGTGTTCCAATTTCAACAACCTTCGACTAGGGACTGAATGATATAAGCCATCTATCAAATATAGGGTCTCATGATCAAGCTAAATGACTTTGATAACTCAAGATCAAGTCATTTACTTCGATGACCTATAAAATGGTTCATATCACTTTGGAACGATTATTTCATCACAGTTAAAATAATCTTGAAATAATAATTTCATTAAACATAAAATGTTTTACAAGAACATATCAAATAACTAAATAAAGCCCTTGAACTCCCACTCAAATTTAGATTACATTTCAATGTTTCTAATGCCTACAGCTTCAGTCAGGAACTCGAGCTTAGGTCTTGGGAGTGGCTTTGTCAATGGATCAGCGACGTTATCATCTGTCTGAACTCGGCTGATCTTGACTTCCTTTCTATTAATGATGTCACGTATCAAGTGAAATATTCTTAGAACATGCTTGGATTTCTGGTGTGATCTTGGTTCCTTTGCCTGAGCAATAGCACCATTGTTATCACAAAACAGTGCCAGAGGCTCAGTCGCATTTGGTATCACACCTAGTTCAATAATGAACTTTCGTATCCAAACAGCTTCCTTCGCAGCTTCTGAAGCGGCGATATATTCAGCTTCTGTAGTGGAATCAGCAACGGTGTCTTGCTTGGAGCTTCTCCAACTGATTGCACCGCCATTCAGACAAAAGATATAACCGGACTGTGACCGGAAATCATCTTGGTCTGTCTGGAAACTTGCGTCCGTGAATCCACTGACTTTAAGCACATCACTTCCACCGTATACCAAGAACTTGTCCTTAGTATGTCTTAGATACTTCAGGATATTCTTGACGGCAATCCAATGGTTTTCACCTGGATTTGACTGGTATCTACTCGTCATGCTCAATGCATAAGCAACATCAGGACGAGTACAGATCATGGCATACATGATAGATCCTATTGCAGATGCATAAGGAATATTCTTCATGCGCTCAAGCTCAGCAGCCGTCGTAGGGCTCTGCTTCTTGCTTAGCGTTGTGCCATGTACCATTGGCGTGAAGCCCTTCTTGGAATCTTTCATGCTGAATCTTTGTAGGACTTTGTCAATGTATGAATCTTGACACAAGCCTATCAGCCTTCTAGATCTATCCCGGTAGATCCTGATTCCAAGAACGTATGCGGCTTCACCCATGTCTTTCATGGAAAAACAACTTCCAAGCCAGTCCTTTACTGACTTCAGCATTGGAACGTCGTTTCCGAGAAGCAGTATGTCATCGACATACATAATAAGAAATACTATCTTGCTCCCACTAGTTTTCTTATACACGCATTGTTCTTCTTCGTTTCTGATGAAGTCAAATTGCTTGATCGCTTCATCAAAACGAAGATTCCAGCTCCTCGATGCTTGCTTCAATCCATAAATGGATTTATGAAGCTTGCATACTTTTCCAGCATTCTTTGGATCTATGTAACCGTCAGGTTGTGTCATATACACATCCTCTTCCAGAATACCATTCAGGAAGGCGGTTTTCACGTCCATCTGCAAAATTTCATAATCATGAAAAGCTGCAGTTGCTAGTAGAATCCGAATAGATTTCATCATTGCCACTGGGGAATAGGTTTCATCGTAATCCACACCGTGAACTTGTCTGAAACCTTTTTCCACCAACCTGGCTTTATAAATCTGGACATTTCCATCCACGTCAATCTTCTTCTTGAAGATCCATTTGCACTCGATGGCTTTTACACCAGCGGGTAAGTCAACCAACGAAAACACTTGGTTGACCGACATGGAGTCCATTTCGGAATCAGTGGCTTTACGCCACTTAGAGGAATCTGGGCCCATCATGGCTTGATTGAAGTTCGATGGTTCATCACCATCAATGATCAGAAGATCATGACAGTTAGTCACGAGGAATCCTTGATATCTCTCGGGTTCGTGACGGATCCTCCCGGATCTTCGAACTTCAGGTACTACAGGTTCAGGCTCTACAATTTCTTGTAGGTCCTCCTGCTGCTCTTCCTCATTAGGTTGAGCAGTATCCTGTTCATCTTGAATTTCTTCAAGCAGTACCTTACTCCCACTGTCTTCTTAGAGAGAAACTCCCTCTCAAGAAAGTTACAATCCCGGGCAACAAAAATCCTGTTCTCGGAACGCAGGTAGAAGTAATAAGCCTTGGTTTCCTTTGGATAACCAATGAAGTAGCATTTATCAGACTTTAGTGTAAGCTTGTCTGAGATTAATCTCTTGACATAGGCTTCACAACCCCAAATTCTAAGATAAGACAGCACTGGAGCCACTCCAGTCCATAATTCATATGGTGTCTTTGCTACTGCTTTCGATGGCGCTCTATTTAGAGTGAACACTGCTGTTAGCAGAGCATATCCCCAAAGGGATATTGGAAGGTCTGTGTGACTCATCATAGATCGAACCATATCCAATAAGGTCCGATTTCTCCTCTCAGACACACCATTCCATTGAGGTGTTCCAGGAGGAGTGAGTTGGGACACGATCCCACACTCTCTTAGATGATCACTGAATTCTTGGCTTAAGTATTCTCCTCCTCGGTCGGACCGAAGAGCCTTAATGCTTTTGCCAAGTTGGTTCTGTACTTCATTTTGGAATTCTCTGAACTTCTCAAAAGATTCAGACTTATGTTTCATTAAATAAACATATCCATACCTACTGAAATCATCAGTGAAGGTAATGAAGTACTGATAGTTTCCTCTTGCATTTGTGGACATTGGGCCACACACGTCAGTGTGTATCAGGCCCAATAAGTCACTGGCCCTCTCGTTAGGTTTATTAAAGGGGGCCCGTGTCATTTTGCCCATCATGCAGGATTCGCATTTCTCACATGACTCAAAGTCAAATGAGCCAAGAAGTCCATTCGAATGGAGCCTCTTGATGCGTTTCTCGCTGATGTGCCCTTAACGACAATGCCATAGAAACGTTCGGTTCTCCTCATTAGGTTTGAACCGTTTGGTATCAATGTTATAAATTGGCGCGGATTGATCAAGTATGTAAAGCCCATTCGTAAGAGGGGCACAACCATATAACAAATTGTTGCGATTGAAGGAACATAATTTATTCTTAACTGAAAAATCATAACCTTCCAAATCCAACAAAGAAATTGAAATAATATTTCTGCTTATCGCAGGTACAAAATAACAATTATTGAGTTCTAAAACCAATCCCGAAGGTAAAGACAACAAGTATGTGCCTACAGCTAGTGCAGGAACTTTCGCTCCATTCCCAACTCGTAGCTCCACTTGTCCTTGCTTCAGCCTTCTACTGTTGCTGAGTGCCTGCATATTAGTACAAATATGAGCCCCACAACCAGTATCCATAACCCATGAGGTATTATCAGAAGTAGTTGTATTAACTTCTATAACAAAAATACCTGATGAAGAAGTCTCGAGAGTCTTCTTCTTCAATTCCTTTAGACCTTCTTGGAATTTCTTACATTCTCTCCTCCAATGCCCTGGTTCTTTACAGAACCTGCAGATGTCAGTAGGCCCAGCCTTAGACTTGGGCTTGGGCTTTGGCGTGTCCTTGTCCGAGACTTGGACAGCCTTAGCCTTTCCCATATCCTTAGCGGAGGATTTCTTAAAGCCCTTGCCCTTCTGTACCATAAGCACATTGGGGTCCTTGGCGGTTTTCCTCAAGTTGGGCTCTGCAGTCTTGAGCATTCCGTGAAGCTCAGGCAATGTCTTACTCAAGCCATGCATATTGAAGTTCAGGATGAACTGATCATAGCTTGCAGGTAAAGACTGCAGAACGATGTCGCAGGCAAGTTCCTGGCTGATAGGGCAGTCGAGTTTCTGAAGATGATCGAGATAACCCATCATCTTCAAGACATGAGGACTCACTGCCGCATTTGCAGCCAACTTACAGTCTAAGAGGTTCTTAACTGTCTGAAACCTCTCAGTCCTTGCTTGCTCCTGAAAAAGCGATTTCAGGCTTGCCATTATCTCGATGGGTGACAACACACTCTCGAACTGCATTTGCAGCTCAGCAGTCATTGTCGCCAACATCAGGCAATAGACATCATTTTCATCTGACGAATGCTTTTCCCAAGCATTATGCAGAGTCCTGGCGGCATTGTTAGGAGGCCTCTCGGGGAGGGGATCACGAAGGACATAATCCTTCTTCTCCTGCTTGAGGACCAGCCTCAAGTTCCTTGACCACGTCAGGAAGTTCGTTCCAGTCAGCTTCTCCTTTTCGAGAACAGACCGGATTGAGAATGTGTTTTGAGTGCTTGTAGTAGTCATAGCTGAAATATAAGATAAAAGGTTATTAGTTAATATGTTCAATATGATTAATCTCGTATTAAATTTAATATGATTAATCACGCATTATATTCAATAACATAAGTTACCCTCAATAGAATATAATGATTCCAAGATCCACATATAACTAAGATCAAAGTGGGCCACTGGCCATCACCCAACCTTAGCTTATATCGGTAAGCCCTATGTCGGCTAATTATATCCGTGATATAACTCTTGGTTGTGAATCTGGGCCCGAGGCCCAATCCACTCTGATGTCTCAAGGCCCGGGACTCCCGATGGCCTAGTCAAGAAAACCAGACTATACAGTCATGTAATCATTAATGTCTGGGACTCCCAATGACATTTATGAATCACAAACCGTCTTATCCACGCAAAAGTAGACACCCTCACACTGTAAGGCCATGAGTACAATTGAATGGGCTTCGACAGCTGACATAGACTGGACAAGACATCCAACGCTTGATATTATTTGAGGTTTGTAGGTTTATTAAAATTTTATCCCAAAATAGAAGATTACTATTTTGGGAAACTTTCCCTTTTGGGAAACCTACTAATTTTGGAAACTTTCTAAAATTGGAAACTTCCTAATAAGGAAACTTTCTAAAATTGGAAACTTCCTAAAATTCAAAACATGCAAATCTAGAAACTTCTAATTTAAGAAACTTTCTAATTTCAGATTTTTGAAAACTTATTAATTTAAAATCGATTTTATAATTTTATAAAAATAAATTTTAAATTAATTCTGAAGAAAAGACTCAAATAATTGGCCCAATTGTTTTAACTTCTTGGCCCGAGGCCCAAGAATTGGTCTATGTCCAAGACATAACCCAATTGCCCAATTAAATGACATAACCGGTCTGGTTCATTAAAATTGGTCTTAACCAAAATTAATTACTACGATGACCACAATTGTCAACCGGTTATTTACTAAACCGGATTTTCTCAATTTATTTGGTCCAACCAAATCAAATTAGAAAATCACTGGTTTAGGCACAAAATCCAATTTTACGACTTTGGATTTCTTATCCTGGTTTAACCAGAACTTAATAAATTTATTAAGTCTGTTTATTAAACCAAGACGATTAATTTTTAATCAGTTTTAAACCGAACCATTAACCGAACCGAACCGATTGGTCACGAACCGATCACGGTGTGACCTAGCTTCGCGATCGAGAAACGATCGTCCAGCCGCAAGCCATCATGCTTCCGCGGCGGGTCGATGGTCGGGACGGGATGGGACGGTCGGGCCGTGTGATCGGGACGAGACAGCCGGGCCATCTCTCGCGATCGGACGGGATAGTGCTGGACGATGCACGGCTCTCGGTCACAACTGGACGGGCAGGACGCGACGCAAGCATCGATCCATACCATCGATCTGCGATCAATGTATGCGATCGGCTCGGTCACGCAACCTGCGATCGTCTCAGCCGAGCATCTCGCGGTCCATTGCAGCCGATCGGTCCGACGCATACCGATCCATGATCGGATGACGCGACGTGACTCGATCCGGACGTGTGATCCTTTGGCGATCAACACTCCGACGCATACCAATTCATATAGATTGGATCATGCGATTTCTTGTTTGTTTAGGTTTCAATTCTTTGTTTCTTAAGTGTTTTTCCTTATCAGTAGGTTGATTCAAAAACACTTCTTAAACAATCCTAAACATGATTCTAAACAAGAAAAACCACAGAACCAATATCTCTGATACCACTGTTGGATCGTTTAGTGTTTCCTGATTCAATTCTCAGATTGATTCATCCTACTAAACATGCAGATCTAGGTTCTCTTGAATAGAAACATAATAGATCTCACCTGTTACCTTGTTAATGCAGCGGAATGGGAGGTAAGGGTCAGAGATCAGCAGAACCACCAAGAGATGGATCCTCCAAAGGCTCACACACGCACACTCGGGAAATTGGCTGCTAGACCAGCTGAGAGAGGAGGCGCAGAGAGAGAGGAGGGAGGCGCAGAGGTGTTGAGAAAATTAGAGAGCTAGGTCTGATTTTAGTCATTAAAATCCCTTCTAGTTCTCATGGGCTTTTGGGCCCAATTCTCAGTTCTGATTAAATCCCTTGGATTTAATCAGGCCCTTTAGTCTCTCCAAGTACCGTAAATGCCTAGCACTTTTACCGTACTTCTGCTAAACCGTTCCTTCGTATTCTCCCGTTAGCTTAGGCGTGTGACCCATATGGGATCATATAATAAAGGCAATAAGTCCAAAACTTATAGATCATGAGCGGACTCTAGCAAGCCATCATGACCCCCAGTATTATATGACTTATGTCTGATCATTGACATACTCTTACTTTCTAGAGACAGTACCGAGATTACTGGACACAATTCCAACAAGGGGGACGTGCCTCAGCCCGAGATGATTATCTCGCACGACCCTCGCCAGAATAGCTCCGGGGGGTCGGACCGTCGGAGTCGGGGAGAGTCCCTTCCTCCTTCTCCGAAGCGTCGTAAGATAGATGTGGGAGGGAGCCCGGGAGAGTCGGATCAGGAAGAGCGTTCGGTCGCCGACGACCCAGAAGGTGTGGTGCGTCTGCTGAGGTGCTTTAGGCCTGCGGGTACTCAGCTCCCGGTTTTTGGGGAAATGATTTTTGGTGGCCCGTATTTCGAGATGATGTCTTTCGTCGGAAAAGTGATACATTTTTGTTTTGGTCCCTTTTTCTCTTGATTGTTAACTCTTTTTCTTTCTTGCTAACTTGACGTTCTTCGCAGGCTGTCGAAGCTGTGAATACGTATGCGGCTCGGTCCGAGAACGAGGTGATAGAGGCTCAATCTTACGAGCTGGCGTATGCTCGGGAGGCTGCCACCCAGGTGAACGCCGAACTCCAGGAGGATTTGGCTAGGGAGGAGCGCTTAAAGAAAAGGTTGCGGACCATGCTGCCGCGGAAGCTAGAATCGCGCAGCTCGAGAGGAGAGAAGAGGAGCTGTCTCGTCGGCTCAGCGTCGCCGAGGCTCGGACTCGAACCGTCGAAGAATCGAGCCGGGTCGAGCTCCGTAGGGCTCAAAAAGAGCTTAATGACCAGTATTTGGTGGTCCTGGCCGGTATCAAGGAGAAGGCCGAGAAGAGGAAAATCGAGACTAGTGCCGAGATTCGTCTTCAGGAGACTCTGGCCAATATCGAGCTTATCGCTGAGACTGGTCCGGGGATGCTTGATGAGGCTGAGTCTCGGCCAAGGAGGGAGGCAGGCGACGAGGCGGAGGGCCAGGCCGGGGAGTCTTCTTTTGCTGCTTTTTAAGCAGCTTATCATTGTTGCTGCCCAAGAGGACTTTTAATTTATTTTTTGGACTTGCGTTGCCCAAGGGGGCTTTTGTTATTATTATTTTTTTGTGTTGCCCTTGGTGGGTTTTTGTTCGAATTCGAGGACATCGCGTCCTCTTTTTTTTTTTTATGAATTGCTTTTCGAATCTTTCATGCCTTAGCATAGATTTTACTGTTTTGATGCCTTAGCATAGAGTTTGGCCGTTATGGCAGCTCGAACCTCTTCAGAGAGGTCGAGTAAATAACTTGTCTCTGGTTGCCTTAGGGAGTTCTTTGCGAACTTTCAGGTCGATTGTATTTGAGCTCGAGCTCTTTGTTGAGAATTGTCCGAGATTCAACTCTTTCGTAAAGTTCGAGCTTAAAGCTGAATTGAAGTGAGAATTGCTAAGTATAAGAATGAATCGAAGTAGACTTACAAAGATCCGTTTTGAGTACGCGCGGAGGTTATTTTGCGATTGTCTCGACTTCGTTGTTTTTTGCTTGGAGGGAGGGGGTAGCTCCCCAATTCTTCTAATACATGTAAGGTTAGAAGAATTTTGCGATGTTTGATGGACCGTTTTTAGGTCGCTTGTTTGGGACGACCATTTCAGCTTGGTCTGCCTAGAGGGACCATTTCATGTCGCTTGTTTTAGGGACGAGCATTTTAGTTCGTTCTGTTTTGTGGCGAGCATTCCAGTTCGCTCGTCTCGCTTTATTTTAGGAGAGGCCATTTCTGGTCGCTTATGAAGGGATAATTTCATATCACTCGTCTTTTGAAGAGATAATTTCATGTCACTTTATTTTAGGAGAGGCCATTTCAGGTCGCTCATAAGGGATAATTTCATATCACTTGTAGAGATATTTTCATATCACTTGGTTTTGAGGAGAGGCCATTTCAGGTCGCTCGGGGGAGTATAGCTTGATACCGTTTGTTTCTGAGGAGATGATTTCAGATCGCTTTAACTTTTGAAGAGATAATTTCATATCACATTGTAACGACGAAGTATTTTGCGATGACTCTGACTTTTAAGACAGAAAGAGACATTGATCGGGGGACTTATTTTGATTTCACAAAGATAAGCTAGTAAGACTTCGTTTGAAGTTGTTGAGCTCGGTAAGAGCCTTGTGTTTGGGGGTGGCTGCGCTCGAAGCCGAGCTGCCAACGTACCCTTTTAAGGGGATCAAGCCATTTCGTAGTTCGATTATGTTGGTGTACTTTTAGTGAAAGTACTTTTTGAGGTTGATGATGTTCCAAGGTCGTAGTTCAGGCTTCTGGGTTTCTACCGATTTGAGTCGGTAGACCCCGTCCTTCACAACATCAGTGACCTGGTAAGGACCTTCCCACTTTGCTCCTAACTTTCCAGCGTGTTCTTCCTTTTTATGGTCGAACACTTTCCGTAAGACGAGCTCGCCTACTTGAAACCTTCGAGTTTTGATCTTGGAATCATAGTAGCGAGCTGCAGCTTGTTGGTAGTTTTGGATTCGAGCTAGTGCGAGGTTCCTCCTTCCGTCGACGAGATCGAGCTCGTCCGTTATCATCTTGTTGTTAAGTTCCTCTTGTCGTGGGCATTCTTCTTTGCGGATGCTCGACACGAGGATTTCGGCTGGTACTACCGCCTCGATCCCGTAAGCCAGCGAAAAGGGAGTTTCGCCGGTGGATTTGCGAGGGGTAGTCCGGTGAGTCCAGAGTACGGCTGGGAGCTCGTCGCTCCAGCTCGTTTTGCACTCATTGAGTCTTTTCTTAAGGTTGTTCATGATTTCTTTATTAGCTGCTTCCGCCAGTCCGTTTCCTTGAGGATAGCGGGGCGTTGAGTAGGTCAGCTTTATGTTCCAGGTTCTACAGAACTCCTTGAACACGTTTGATATGAATTGCGACCCGTTATCGGTGACGATCTCGTGGGGTAGTCCATGTCGGCACACGATGTTTCGCCAGACGAACTCCTTAACGTGGACGTCTTTGATCTTTTGGTATGACTCTGCTTTGATCCACTTAGTGAAGTAGTCTGTCATCACCAATAAGTGTGTAGCTTTCTTTTTTCCGGATGGGACTAGAGGCCCCACGATGTCCATTCCCCATCGCATGAATGGGTATGGTGATGAGATAGAGGAGAGTTTCTCCGATGCTTGATGGATAATCGGGGCATGCTTTTGGCATTTGTCACATTTGCTGGAAAAAGATTTGCATTCGGTGGCCATTGTTGGCCATAAATAGCCTTGCCTTTTGATTCGCACGGCCAGGGCTCGTCCTCTAGAATGGCTTCCGTAGGATCCGTCGTGGGCCTGCGTGATCACGTCTAGAGCTTGCTTTTTATTGAGGCATTTGAGGTAAGGTCCAGAGACACTTCTCTTGAAGAGCTCTCCTTGCGTGATGCAGTACTTCGCACTTTGTGTCTTGAGTTTCCGCGCCTCTCATTTATCGTTGGGGACTTCGCCATTTGTAATGTATCGAATTATCGGAGTTCTCCAATCTTCGTCATCATTAGGCTCGGGTCCTCGACTAGCGGGTGTGGCTTGGATTGGTCCGTCGGGGACGTTGCGACGTACACGGCGCTTCTTGGATCGAGATTATCATCAATCTCGATGATGTCGCGACTGGCGTCCTTGGGACGTTCCTTGTGTTCGACCCCGTCCTTCGTGGTGGACTCGTCCTCTTTCAAGGATAGAGCTTTCAGGGCTATGTCGATACTTGGTTTTTCGATCCCCTCGACTGGTATGATCCTTTTGAGGTTAGGATCCGATGTCGACCCTAGGGCAGCCAGGGCATCGGCTGCGGTGTTTTCCCCTCGCGGGATCCGTGTTAGATCAAAAAATTTGATCTGTTCGGCGGGCGTATGGACTACCTGTAGGTATGCTTCCATGCGTTTGTCTTTAACCTCATACTCGCCATGATATTGGCTCGTGACTAATTGGGAATCGCTGAAGGCGTCTACTTCTCGGGCTCCTATCGCTATTGCTAGTCTGAGTTTGGCTATTAACGCTTTATATCCTGCTTTGTTATTTGATGCCGCGAAGCCCAGTCTGAAAAACTGTTCCAATACTTCGCCAGTGGGGGAGACCAGTTTTACTCCGACTCCGGATCCTTGCCTCGAGGAAGCTCCATCGACGTAAAGTTTCCATTTCTTGGCGGAGGTCGGGTCTAGTTCTATGGTCGGGGGGATCTCGATTATGAAATCTACCAGCACTTGCGCTTTTAGACACGTCCGAGCTTTATATTCTATGTCATACTCGCTGAGTTCGATAGCCCATTTGACCAGTCGACCTGACTGGCTTGGACTATGAAGGATGGTTCTCAGTGGCTGAGAGGTCATCACTATAATTGAGTGCGATTGGAAGTATGGTCGGAGTTTCCGAGCCGATGTGACCAGCGCTAAAGCGAGTTTTTCCATGGCGGGGTACCTGGTTTCAGCATCGATTAATGGTTTACTGATGTAGTACACCGGCCGTTGCTCGTTTTGTTCTTCGCGAACCAGGACTCCACTCACTGCTGCCGTGGAGACAGCTAGGTAGAGGTAGAGGGGCTCCCCTTCTACTGGTTTTGCCAGTATATGTGGTTCGCTTAGGTAAGACTTGAGTTGGGTGACTGCTTCCTCGCATTTTTCGTCCCAGAGGAACTTCTTGTTGGCTTTGAGCAGGTGATAGAAGGGTAGACATTTATCAGTCGACCTTGAGATGAAGCGGTTCAAAGCAGCTATTTTGCCATGTTCTGGGAGATTTCATCTCTATAAATGTTGCGATGGGGTTCGCTTCGATCCCTCTTTCGGTCACTAGGTAACCAAGGAATTTTCATGAGGGGACCCCGAATGTGCACTTCGCTGGGTTGAGTTTCATCCCGTATTTATTGAGAATGATAAAGCAATCTTTTAGCTGTGGGATATATATGGTCTTCGTACTTGAAAGATTTGACCAGCATATCGTCGATGTAGACTTCCATGGTTTTACCCAGGAGTCCTGAAAACATCTTGTTGACGAGGCGTTGGTAAGTTGCTCCTGCATTTTTCTTCTCGAAGGGCATCACTTTATAGCAGTACGTTCCTCGATCAGTTATGAACGAAGTCTTTTCTTGGTCCTCGGGGTTCATTAGTATTTGGTTATACCCCGATAAGGCATCCATGAAGGATTGCAGTTGGTGTCCGGCGGTAGCTTCGACCAGTCGGTCGATGTGCGGGAGTGGGAAGCTGTCCTTCGGACATGCTTTGTTGAGATCTGTAAAATCTACACAGACTCTCCACTTCCCGTTCTTTTTCTTGACCACTACGGGGTTCGCGAGCCAATCGGGGTACTTGACCTCTCTGATCGATCCGATTTTTAATAACCGTTCGACCTCGTCGTTGACGGCTCGAGCTCGTTCCGGGCCTAGTTTCCGACGCTTTTGTCTTACCAGTTTGTAGGTTGGGTCGACATTCAGCTCGTGGCTGGTTACGTCGATGTTGATCCCTTTCATGTCTGCTGAAGACCAGGCAAAGGAGTCAACATTCTGATTAAGGAAAGAGACCAATTCGTTTTTGACTGGTTCTGATAGGTCAATTCCAATGCCAACAAGTCTTTCGGGGTGAGCATCGTCTATGCAAACTTGGGTCGTGAGGTCCTTTGGGGGTCCTATTTGACTCGGGTCGTTCGACCTTTTGGTCTGCATAGTGGCGAGCTCCTCCTCTTTCCGTAATTGCTACGCGGGGGATTTTTCAATCTGCTTATACCCGTTCATAGAGCAATGTCGGGAAATCTTTTGACTTCCGTAAATGGTTTTTACTGTTGGGATAGTGTCCTGAAATCACACTCGTACTCACTCCTGATGATAGTTGTGTGTCGAGATCAGACATTCGTATAATACTGGGCGGTTGCAATGTTTTGCTAGAAGCCTCTTGCAACCTGTAAGTTATAAACTTACTGCCAGTATTATATGATCCTATAGGGTCACACACCTAAGCAAACTGGAAGCTACGACATGGGAATGATCATTATGGTAATGATCATATTAATGTGTATTGGATACACATTATTATCGACAAAATGGTCTTGTGTCGATCGACACAGCTTGTGTGTCGGTCGACACAGTTCAGGTTTTCGGAAAGGCTTTTCGAAATATGACTTAATCTAGTCTGGCCCGTTAAGTGGGTTTTAGGTCGAATAAAACATGATTATCTCGACCTAAGAACGTAGCCGTCGAGTTTTTCTTGGTAAGAAAAGCAGAAACACCAGAAACATGCGATTCCCATTGATCCGGTACTAGCATCCCGTTTCCAGCTTGTGTGCGTGTGTATCTGGTAGAGGCAAGGCATCTGCGTTGCTCAACTGATCTCGTTCACCAACTCATTCTGATGCCAGTTCCAGGTAAGAACGAGGTTGGTTGTTTTCAATATATCAAACCCTAGATCCTAGGAGATCCAACAGTGGTATCAGAGCGTTGTTAGGGTTTAGCTATTGAATCTGATGCAATTAATTTGAAACTTGTTGTTGTTGAATTGGAAAATTGCCTGTTAAAATCATTTTTCTTATGATAATCTCGGTTTGTATGCATGTTGAAAATCGATGAACTGTTGATATCGCACTGTGTCGATCGACACAAAGCGTGTGTCGGTCGACACGCCGCGAAATATCGCGTAAAATATTTAGGGTTTGTCGCAGAGTGTCGATCAACACAAAGCGTGTGTCGGTCGACACAGAGCGAAAACTCGCGTAAAATATTTAGGGTTTGTCGCAGAGTGTCGATCGACACAAAGCGTGTGTCGGTCGACACAGAGCGAAAACTCGCAAATAATTTTAGGGTTTCGATCTGAGATCGAGTACCCATATTCCTGCTGTGTCGATCGATACACTGGGTGTGTCAGTCGACACATGCATAGCGATTAGAATGATCGGCTCAATTGGATTGAACCGGTTATCTCGCTCGGTTAATTTTAATTAACCAATTGGTTCTGGTTTGGTAATGTCGATCGACACAGAGTTGTGTGACGATCGACATGGACCATTAAACCGAACCGGTTCAATTGGATCGAATCGGTTAAGCAAATTCGATCCGGTTTGACCGGTTATCGAAGACCGGTTTAAATTGGGTTGCGTCGACCGATGCCAATGGTTGGCGTCGATCGACACGACATTCGCAAACATGCTGGTTGGACCACAAATTTGCATATACCACTTTAATCCTAAAAGTTCTAGATGAATCTAAACTTAATAAAACTGAATGTTTTAATTAAATTAATAACTTCTTGAATGTATATTGGATGTACATCAAGATTAAATAATTCTTTTCCTCAACCAAATATCAAGTGATCTTGATGTCTTGCCCGATCTTGTCTACTGTCAGGACTCGTGTTGTTGTTGGATATCCTTGGAGTCCCTGGTATCCACAACAACGTGGGTAATGCAGGTGATCAGTAGTAGATTTGCAGTGCAACTATTAGTGATCACAAGACAGAAGAGATTGGTTTTACTTGACTAGGCTGTCAGAAGTTCTGGGCCCAGAGACATCAGAGTAGATTAGACATAGTTTGTCTCATCTACGACCAAGAGTTGTACTGGGTACAATTAGCAATGATTTGCTTACCTAAATAACTAAAGTTTGGGTGATGGTAAGTTGCCCACTCAGATTTTGGTGAAGTATGGATCTTGGCTCATTGTATTCATCTGAGGAAACATAGTTTTGAATACAATGCGAGTTTTTCTTATTAGATAAGAATTCTCATTCCTTGAGCATTATAACTAAAACCTCTACCTCTTTTAATTACAGCTATGTCTGTCTCAACTCACATCAACACTTTCTCACTAAGATCCGTCCTTGAGAAGGACAAGTTAAATGGGTCTAATTTCTTGGAATGGTATCGGAACCTGAGAATATTTCTCAGGCAGGAGAACAAGGAATATGTCCTTGAAAGAGTTCTCACCGAGAGGCCACGTTCCAATGCCCCGCAGACTGAAAAGAATGCTTGGGATAAGCATTCAGCTGATGTCAAAGATGTTAATTGTCTAATGCTGGTGACTATGAACTCTGAGCTGCAAAAGCAATATGAGGACGTGATGTCACCCATTGAGATGATTAACAGCCTGAAAGCTTTGTTTCAGGAGCATGCTCGCACAGAGAGATACCAGACGGTTAAATCTCTCATGGATTGCAAGCTGGCTAAGGACAGTCCAGTAAGTCCTCATGTCCTTAAAATGATGGGTTACATTGATAACCTGGGGAAACTGGACTGTGCCATTAGCCAGGAGCTAGCCACTTACATGATTCTGCAGTCTTTGCCGTCGTGTTTTGATCAGTTCATCATGAACTACAACATGCAAAACATGACGAAGACATTGACTGAGTTGCACGGCATGCTGAAGTCAGCAGAGCCGAATCTCAAGAAGGCAACTCCCAGTGTACTGATGGTACAAGGGGGTAAAAGGTTTAAGAAACCTAAGAAGGATAAGGGAAAGGCCCAAGTTTTCCAGACTGAGAGTCAGGACAATCCCAAGCCGAAGCCCAAATCCGGGCCTTCTCCTGAGGATAAGTGCAACTACTGCAAGCAGTTAGGGCATTGGAAGAGAGACTGCAAGAAGTTCATGGAAGATTACAAGAAGCTGAAGAAGACGTATGATGCGTCTGATTCAGGTATTTATGTTATCGAACTTAATGTTATATCTTCTAGTTCTACTTCGTGGGTATTGGATACCGGCTGCGGTGCTCATATTTGTACTAATATGCAGGCACTAAGAAACAGTAGAACACTGAAGAAAAGACAAGTGGAGCTACGGGTCGGGAATGGAGCTAAAGTTGCTGCACTGGCCGTAGGCACCTACGAGTTGTCCTTACCTTCGGGCATGGTCTTAATTTTAAGTAATTGCTACTTTGTACCTGCGATAAGCAGAAACATAATTTCAGTTTCCGTTTTGGATTTGGAAGGTTTTGATTTTGCTGTTAAGAATAAAGTTTGTTCTTTTAATCGTGATGGAACGTATTATGGTAGCGCCCCATTAGATAATGGGTTATATGTTTTAAACCAAGAAATGCCTGTCTTTAACATAAATACAAAGCGGTTTAAGTCCAATGACGAAAACCCGACCTTCTTATGGCATTGTCGTTTAGGCCATATCAATGAGAAACGCATCCAAAGGCTCCATCGAAATGGGCTTTTGGGCTCATTTGATTTTGAATCATGTGAGAAATGCGAATCTTGTTTGATGGGCAAGATGGCTAGAGCCCCTTTCAACAAACCAAATGAAAGGGCCAGTGACTTATTGGGCCTTGTTCATACTGATGTATGTGGGCCGATGAGTACTGTTGCCAGAGGAAATTACAAGTACTTCATTACCTTCACTGATGATTTCAGTAGGTATGGCTATGTCTATTTAATGAGACACAAGTCAGAATCCATTGATAGATTCAAGGAATTCAAGAATGAAGTACATAACCAACTTGGCAAAAGTATCAAAGTTCAGCGATCGGATCGCGGAGGAGAATACTTGAGTCAATAGTTCAGCGACTATCTGAGCGAGTGTGGAATAATTTCACAACTCACTCCTCCTGGAACACCCCAATGGAATGGAGTGTCAGAGAGGAGGAATCGAACCTTATTGGATATGGTTCGGTCTGTGATGAGTCATTCAAATCTTCCATTATCCTTTTGAGGATATGCTCTAGAAACGTCTGCGTTTACACTGAATAGGGTACCATCTAAATCAGTGGAAAAGACACCACATGAACTGTGGACTGGGAATGTTCCTAGTCTGTCTTTCCTGAGGATTTGGGGTTGTGAAGCTTATGTCAAACGTTTAATCTCTGACAAGCTTGCACCCAAATCAGATAAATGCTACTTCGTTGGTTATCCTAGGGAAACCAAGGCATACTACTTTTACAACCAATCTGAGAACAAAATATTTGTTGCTCGGGACTGTTCTTTTCTTAAGAGGGAGTTTCTCTCTATGAAAAACAGTGGGAGTAAAGTACATCTTGAAGAAATTCGAGATGCACATGAGACTGCTCAACCTGCTGAGGAAGAGCAGCAGTTGGATCCACAGAGTTCTGTGGAACCGGCGCCTGTGGAGCCTGAAGTTCGCAGATCCGGAAGGATCCGTCACGAACCCGAGAGATACTATGGATTTCTCGTGACCAATTCAAATGATCTGATGATCATTGATAGTGACGAACCAGCGACCTTCGCGGAAGCAATGATGGGCCCGGACTCCGAAAAGTGGCTTGGAGCCTCTAAATCTGAAATGGGATCCATGTCAGAAAACCAAGTATGGGCCTTGGTCGATTTACCTAATGGTGCAAAAGCCATTGAGTGTAAATGGATCTTCAAGAAGAAGATTGACGTGGATGGCAATGTACAGATTTACAAAGCGAGGTTGGTGGCTAAAGGTTTCAAGCAAATTCATGGTATTGACTATGATGAAACCTATTCCCCAGTCGCTATGCTTAAATCCATTCGGATTCTTCTAGCGATTGCCGCTCATTGTGACTATGAGATTTGGCAAATGGATGTCAAAACCGCATTCCTGAATGGTATTCTGGAAGAGGATGTGTATATAACACAGCCTGAAGATTTTGTTGATCCTAAGAACGCTGGGAAGGTATGCAAGCTTCATAAATCCATTTATGGATTGAAGCAAGCATCACGGAGTTGGAATCTTCGTTTTGATGAAGCAGTAAAACAATTTGGTTTCATCAAGAACGAAGAAGAACCATGTGTATACAAGAAGACTAGTGGGAGCAAAATTGCGTTTCTTGTACTGTATGTCGATGACATACTCCTCCTCGGTAATGACGTTCCGTTGCTTCAGTCTGTTAAGACTTGGCTCGGAAGTTGTTTTTCCATGAAAAACATGGGAGAAGCCGCGTATATTCTTGGAATCAGAATCTACAGAGATAGAATGAACAGGCTGATTGGATTGTGCCAGGACACTTATATTGATAAGGTACTGCACAGATTCAGGATGCATGATTCCAAGAAGGGCTTCATACCGATGTCTCATGGCACTAGTCTCAGCAAGAAGCAGTGTCCGGCGACACATGCTGAGCGAGAACGCATGAATATGATTCCTTATGCTTCTGCAATAGGATCTATTATGTATTCCATGCTCTGCACTCGTCCAGATGTAGCTTACGCGTTAAGCATGACGAGTAGATACCAATCTGATCCAGGTGAAGTTCACTGGACAGCTGTCAAGAATATTCTCAAGTATTTGAGACATACTAAGGATAAATTCCTGGTGTATGGAGGAAGTGAAGAACTTGTGGTGAATGGATTCACCGATGCGAGTTTTCAGACGGACAAAGACGATTTCCGATCACAGTCTGGATATGTCTTCTGTCTAAATGGCGGTGCAGTGAGCTGGAAGAGCTCTAAGCAGAATACCGTAGCTGATTCCACGACGGAAGCTGAATATGTTGCTGCTTCAGAAGCGGCAAAGGAAGCTGTTTGGATCAAGAAGTTCATGACTGAACTTGGTGTGGTTCCTAGTATCTTGGAGCCAGTGGCTTTGTTTTGTGACAACAATGGAGCCATTGCTCAAGCAAAAGAACCCAGGTAACACCAGAAGTCCAAACACGTGGAGAGGAGATATCACCTGATTCGTGATATCGTCAATAGAGGTGATCTAAATAATGGTCCCAAAATAAGTTTATGACATATTATAGGTCATCAAGTTGAGGACTTGATCATGAAACCCTATAAGTTAATAAATTATGTTTTGTCCCTGGTCGAGGCTGTAAAAGTGGGACACTGACAACCGCGAGAGACTAGATTATGAGGTGACTGTTGGCTAAGTTTCATGGAGCCAATGATATGATTATCACAGTCAGTCACATAGATATATGTTAGTGAACATATGATCGGACATGACCCGCTAATGAGAAGTCTACAAGATAGTTATATCTGTGTCATAAGAGGTTCTCATTACGACTATAGAGTATAGTCCTTAGACCTGAGTTCATCATGCTTTCTTGCATATGAATTGGTACACTTTGACTTTGTCAAACGTCGACCCGTAACTGGCGACTATAACGGCACTGTTCAAGTATATCATGAAGTGTGCGTTGAAATAGGGATGGAACAAGATGGGATTTGTCCCTCTTGTATAACGGGAGACAAATATCTCAGGGCCTATCGAAGATTGAATACTGAGAGAATGTGTGGCCGCACTCAAACGAACTGTAGTTCAGTTGTTTGTAATGTTTCAGTATGAGATCAGGAGTTCGATAAACATGATGTTGGCTTAATAAGGATGACACCAATCTTGCCTTATGCCAAGTTGAGATATAGAGACAAAAGGATTATAGGAATTGATGATTCCAGTACAAGTGGGAGGTTGTTGGGAGAGTGTCCTGAAATCACACTCGTACTCACTCCTGATGATATTTGTGTGTCGAGATCAGACATTCGTATAATACTGGGCGGTTGCAATGTTTTGCTAGAAGCCTCTTGCAACCTGTAAGTTATAAACTTACTGCCAGTATTATATGATCCTATAGGGTCACACACCTAAGCAAACTGGAAGCTACGACATGGGAATGATCATTATGGTAATGATCATATTAATCTGTATTGGATACACATTATTATCGACAAAATGGTGTTGTGTCGATCGACACAGCTTGTGTGTCGGTCGACACAGTTCAGGTTTTCAGAAAGGTTTTTCGAAATATGATTTAATCAAGTCTGGCCCGTTAAGTGGGTTTTAGGTCGAATAAAACATGATTATCTCGACCTAAGAACGTAGCCGTCGAGTTTTTCTTGGTAAGAAAAGCAGAAACACCAGAAACAGGCGATTCCCATTGATCCGGTACTAGCATCCCGTTTCCAGCTTGTGTGCGTGTGTATCTGGTAGAGGCAAGGCATCTGCGTTGCTCAACTGATCTCGTTCACCAACTCATTCCGCTGCCAGTTCCAGGTAAGAACGAGGTTGGTTGTTTTCAATATATCAAACCCTAGATCCTAGGAGATCCAACATTTACTCCTTTGGGAGTTGGAAATTTTACGCATTGATGGTAGGTCGATGGTACCGCTTTCATGTCGTATATCCATGGTCGACCTAGAATTGCGTTGTACGGTGCTGGCTGGTCTACTACGACGAAATCTGTCATCCTTCGAACTCCTCCAGCTATTACTGGGGCGAATACAGAGCCCATTGAGTATGTTGTTTCACCGGCGAACCCTACTAGTGGTGTCTTTTCTTCGACGATTTCGGAGTCGTTGAAATCCATCTTTCTGAACGCATCATAAAAAAAGGACATCCACCGAACTCCCTGTGTCGATCATTATCCTCGAGAGTTCAACATCTCCAACTACTAGACAAACGAGGAGAGCGTCGTCGTGTGGTTTGTCGAGATTACTTGTCTCACTCTCATGGAAAGTTATTTCGTGGTCTGGACCTAACATTGGGGCTTTCCCCCTTTGTCGGTTTCGACTCTTCTTTGGAGAGCCTTGATTGAATTGACCGAGTCTCGGCATAGCTTGGAGCCGCCGAAGATGAAGTTGAATCGTTTAGGGGGTATGGCCCGTACACCCCCCCCCCCCGCAGAGGCGGGGGAGATTGATCCGAGAACGTAAGCTCTTGACGGGAGCTGGGGGTGGAGATAACGCCGAACCTCCCAGGGTGCCGTTCAAGCTGATTTCGCCGAGATTAAACTCGACTCGCTTTTGCGACCCCTGAGGGAGTGTTTCGGGAGATTACGGCTCCTTTGACCGTTCTCGTTTATTCTGAGAAGGCTTTTTGGTGTTCGACTCTTTGGTCTGTTTACTTTCCTTTTTGTCAGATGGAGTTTCCTCCTCGACTTCTGACTATTGTTTGCTCTCGGACTCTCGCTTTTGACCCTCAGCTTTAGCTCGAGTATAGCAATCTTCCGTCGAGTGTCCTCTTTTGTTGTGAAAATCACAGAATTTTTCCTTGTCGAACTCGAATTTCTTCGAGCTCTTCGGGATCTCGACCGCGTTGACGTTTCCCGATTTACGGAAATCTTTTTTTGAGTTCGAGTTCTGCGAGCCCGACGGGTTCTTTTCTTTTCGATGCTTTTATTCGAGGGCTGTAGTTTCGTCCTCGAGGCGAGCGAAGGCCGATGCGCGATGAAGGGCGTCATCGAGTGTTTGTGGTTCGCGGACCGTTATTTCCTCGCGGAATCTGGTCGAAAACCATAGTCCGCGTCTCAATGCTTCTATAGCTACTTCGTCTCGCGGGTTTGCGATTTTGGATTTTATTTCTTTAAATCGGTCGATGTACGAGCGAAGTGACTCGTCGGGTTTCTGGGAGACGATAAATAGAGCTGCCTCAGTAGTCTTTTCTTCGATAAAGACGGAATATTGTTTGAGGAAAGCCATCATGAACTGGGTGAAGTTGTCAATGGACCTTTCCTCCAGTCCGGCAAACCATTCTAGGGCGGAGCCCGATAGGTTTTCGGCGAAGAGCCTGCAGAAAGCCGGCTCTCTCTCCTCATCGGTAAGGTATACCCTCGCCATTGCCAGTCGGAACGCCCTGATATGGGCTTTCGGGTCTGATTTTCCAGAGAACTCCGGAAAATTTGTTTTCTTTATTTCACGGATTCGTGCAAAGGCGATCCGGTCTGTGAACGGCGTTTGTCGCGTTTCTTTGATCACTCGATCGTTGTCGGGCGCCGCGCTTGTTGCCATGTGAACTTTGGAGCTCAGACCAACGAACTAAGCCTTAGCTTGTTCAATATACTGTCTAAGCATGTCGTGTTCATCGCCTGTCGTTGGCGCGAACTAGGCTAGTGTTTGATTGGACGCTTGTCCAGGGAAAACGGGGTCGAGAAGATCGATTGTTGGAAACGATCCCGTCTGGTCGACCTGCGGCGTTCAGAACTGTACCGTATTTGATCCGTTAGGATGTACCGAGCTCGAGGCGAAAGCAGAGCCTCCTAGTTGCCTCGGCCGGATATTTGAACTATTCGGGAAAGGTGGTGGCCCGGGTAATGGTCGGTTTCCCGATCCGGTTGGATCTGTGACCATTGAATTCGAACCGAATGGAGTCGGAGTCGCGATAGGTGTCATTATAGGGCGGAAGCCGCTACCTGACGTATTGGCGAAATTCTGCGACGCTCCCGGGGGAGTTACTACCTGGGAGAAGTCCAAGCGTGTACACGGTGGAGGACTTATGGGGGTTCGTGGATCGTGTGTTGATCTACCCCCTGGTTTTGGCTAGCGAGTTCTTCAAGACGGGCGTTAATGCGCCTTTCCTGTTCATCGAGCTGCACAGCCAGAGAGCGGTTCGCGATCTCTTGGGCCCGTGCGCTTGCCTCGTTGTTTCTCGTTCGGTTTACCAACTGGCTTAACATCGAACGGATTTCAGCGAGATCATCTGGGCCTTGTCGCTGTGGAGCAGAAGGCAGTGGCGAATTAGGTCAGGTTATTCCAGATCCACCTCCTGAAGCGGGAGCGGAAATGGAATCATTCCTCATCCACACCCAGTTTCTGCTCGGATCATTAGTTCCTGACAAAACATTTGTCAGAGTCTGGCTCGTCGCGACTGTTTGAGCAACTGGGCCGGTTGGTGCCAAAGTCGTGGAGACTGAGGCAGAGCTCGTTAACACGCCGTCGGTCTGACCCATGATTCTTACCCCGGTGGTGTTCTGAGGAAAGTTGTCAACCGTTTGAGGGTGGTCGACTGGTGGTGTGGCGCTGGGAGAGCCAGATTAGTCGGGATTCATCTCGATCTGTCGGATCTAGGATCTGATTCTTAAGACAGGAAAAACTATAGATAGTCCCCACAGTCGGCGCCAAATGTGAGATCTGGGATTCACACTAAGAATTTGTATTCGTGGATTTGAACTTTTGGATATAGAAATGGTATAGTTGCCTATGAATCAAAGACTTTATTGAGATTGATCGTCGAGATAGAACAAACACAGTCGAAAAGAGAGTACAAAGATTTATGATCGAGCTATCTAGTCGAAGTGTTCTAGGCTAGGGTTGGAATGTCTTGAATGAATCGCCACTTCTTCCTTAAATACCCTCGATTTTGATCTTCTCGTTTCGATATTTCGGCCTCGCCGTCATAACGATCTCCGATATTTGCGTGGATCAGTTGAACTGACGAAGACCGAGTTGCTCTATCTCCACGTTATCTTCTGCCGAGCTCGTGCTCGATCGCCTCTCGCTTCGGCCTCCCTTGGGTCTTGTCAAGGTATCGTTCGTCTGGGCCCAACAAAGGAATCAGCTCGTCTCTTTGTCTTTGATTTTGGAACGGGCCCATGAATACGGGCCTGTGTTTTATTTGTTAATGGGCCGGATTTCCTAGAGGGAAATCCAGTACCAACACCTATCAAAACCCCTGAAGAAGGATTCTAAGTCAGTAGGATTTGAGCTCATGAAAAGTTTTCTGAAATAATCAACGACTATACTTCTTTTCACACCCTCTGAAAAATGCTCATTCCACATGTCTTCAAGGAGCATCAATACCATGTTCTGCAACTTTTTCCTTTAACATAGTTGTAAAAATACTTAGTATTCCGGTCACCAGAACGAAGCCATTTCTCTCTGCACTTGTGGCGCCAGAAGAGTTTCTCTTGGCGGTAAGCTTCCGCAAGTTCTAGCTTCAGCTGTTTCATAATTCTGTAACCAGGGTATACTTTGGCATCCTCCAACTCCAAAGCAAACTTAAGACGTGTAATGGCATCACGTGAGTTAAGGTCGGACCTTCTCTTCCATTTAGATATAGCTCTTCGACATCTACTAATACGATTTATCAGGTTAGTGTGTGGACCATTGGTATCCAACCAGCCTTGCTTGACAATCTCTTCAAATCCCACCTTTTCTATCATTCTCTTGTCAAAGTAAAAATCTCCCTTTGCTCGGGTCATCTCTTTCCAACGCAAAACTTATACGATTGGCCTATGGTCAGAGGCCCATATGTCCAAGTAGTCCATGTGAAACCTTGGGAAAAGGCGAAACCCTCCATTATTACCAAAACTTTGGTCTAACCTGCATTGTACCCAAATCTCATCACGCCAACCACCCTAAGAGAAACTATTGCCCGAGCTCCTTATCTCTCTAATTTTGCTGTTTTCTGCCATGTTTCTGAAACCCCAAAAGGTGGATTCAGCCCTTATTGAGCCATCCAACTTCTCATCATTCAACATCAACTCATTAAAATCTCCTGCAAGGATCCACGCTTCATTCCTCCGCAGGCCAATCTCCACCAAACGATCCCAACCTCCTTGTCTATTTGCTCTAACCGGAGCTCCGTAGACACAAGTAAGAAAGAAGGAGATAGAACAACAAGTAACCTCATGTAAATGATTCTTTTATCACAAATTAGAACCTCAACATTATAACTTTGTTTCCACATCACCGCTAAACCTCCACTAAGACCGAGAGGCTCAACAGTAACTAACTTATCGTAACCCAAAATTTTTTGTAAAGCAGAAATGTAATCAATATTTTGTTTAGTTTCCATGAGAAACAAAAAATCCGGAAAATACTTCCTATGCATTACCCAAAGATGACGAACTGTCTCGGTGTTTCCCGTGCCTTTACAATTCCAAAACAGTATACTCATTGGGATGGTAGCGACTTCAAACAGGAAGCCACCGTACTATTTGATGTTTTGGGAGATTTGTTTGAGGAGTGAGGAGAAAAAGGGGATGCTTTTCGCTTAGAAGAGCCTTCCGTAAACACCTCCAGTTGGGACAGAGTACAAGGAGCATATGTCTAAGCTTTCATGAGCTTACGGGTCCAAGAAGATGGACGTTTTCTTCCTTTATTACCCGTAATTATGGCTCCGAATGATGAAGCTCTTGATGAAAGCCCCATCTTAAAATCCGTAGAGACAAAGCCGGAAAAGGAAGAAGATTCATTCACTGGTAGAGGAGCAGATTCTGCTTCTTCTTCTGGGTGCAGGTTTGTACCAGGGGTTGGTAGAGAAAGACGACCATTGAAAACTTGGCTTCCCTTTAATAACAGCAGCATCTTTGTAACCAAAGACAAGGCCCTTTCCCTTGTCGACATCCAATGTTATTCTGATAAGGTGTGCCACAGATTCATCATCTTTATTTTCAATAGACTGGCGCACCCGTTGGATCCTTCCCTGCCATTCAATAGCGTATGCGTGTGAGATGTATAGCAGAGCCATACATTTCACATCTTTGGTAAGCTCAGGAAAGAGATGAGGGAAGTCTGGAGGTCCCGCCAAGATACCAACTACCATTGGGCTAGGTTGAGCTCTCGCCTGACTCTGATCTTCTGCCGGTATGCTTCTGTTAGACGAGCTCTTCTGGTTTCCAATGCCATTTTTAAGCAGAGGACATCAAGTTTTCTCATTGGTTAGCCGAAAGCAGTGGAAACACCTTTTGTGTGTTTTCTCATACTCATACTCGATCAGCACCGATTCACCCGAAGGTAAGTTTTGACGGCGTGACTCCTTGGCAGGTTTATCGACATCAAAGGTGATCTTGGCTCTGATGTACTCTTTAGTTTGAGACACTTTGGGATCATAGGAAATTTCCTCAACTTTTCCTACTTGTGTTGCAAGCCTTTTCCATTGTGTATGTGGTGAAGTAGTTCACATGGATTATACGCATATGAATCCATACCTTAAAGGAGCTCAGGAAATTTGCCGGAGAATTTGGCACCCATCTCTCAATTACCATGGTCCAGTGATTATACGAACATGTCCTATACTTCAAGACAGTCTGGAGATCTTCCTCCATTTGGAAGATAAACTGGAAACGATCTCTGGAGATAGTTATTCCTCTCACTCTGTCGTACACCCTCCAAGCCGTGGGCATGAACTCGATCACCGTGGCATCGGCTGGCATTCTCTGTGTGACTTGAGATCTGGTGTGAACCTCATGTCATACTTTGTTGCTGTAAGGTTGGGGTTGCTGGACTTCAAACGAACTAGGATGTCTCTGATTCTAGCTGATCAATCGAAAAAGATTCCATAAGGCGTGCTAGAGGACATCCCTAACAGAGTTGGAAACTATCTGATTCCAACAGACTTTGTGGTGCTGAAATATGAGGTTGAACCGGATGATCCTCTGCTGCTGTTTAGTAGATTCTTTTTAGATACAGCTGGAGCAGTTATTGTTGTGAGGCGAGGTCTAATTGATCTCCATTTGGGAGATAAGCCTCTAAACTTCACAATGGACAAGCTGCGAAAATCCACAATTGATGGTCATACCTTCAAAGTTGAGGTGGAACAAGAAGTTTATATTGGTGAGGCTAAAGTGTTTGATATTGTAGAAGAGAAGATGGTGATTTATCCTGAACCTACTCTAACATCTTAAAAACGTACAACTGCTATTAAGCAGAAAGCTCCAGACATCGCACTTCCGTCAAAGAAAAGGTACGCATCCTCTAGACCCACACCTCCTAACCACATTACTTTGAATGCAGGGAAACGATGTATTCCACCCACGCTTCTCTCCCACCCTGGATCTCTTCAATCATTCCTTGGAAATTCTCATGCCAAACTTCTTACACACCACCTTCGATGATAAGATTTTCGCGGAGCTACTCATTACCTTTGTTGAACCTCTCAAGAGCCTGATCTCCATCCATAGTTAAGCTAATGACTAAAAACAAGCGCTTAGTGGGAGGCAACCCACTGGTGAGTCTGTACATACTCTATTTTCTTTTTCTTTTTGTTTTCTTTGATTTTTTCTTTCTTTGGTGTGTCAAAAGCGTGAAGAACAGGTCACAGACGTTCAGTGCCGGTCGACACTTATATGGTGTCGGTCGACACCATACTCGAATAGGGGGACGATAATCGAGGAAGCTCGACCCTGCACAATTATATGTCGACCTAAGACTGGTGTCGATCGAAACCAGTATTTGTGTCGATCGACACCACTCTGTGTGTCGGTCGACATCCATGCAACATATAGGTAAGGTTTCTGATTTTTATCAGTTTCTTTTTCGTTTTGACCTTGTTCTCCTGAGCCCAAACTTATATAACATTGGGGACAATGTTGTTTAAGTGTGGGGGAGGTAGTTACTGACATACCGTTTTCTATTTTCTTAAATTCAGTTTAAGTCTGTTTTATCAAGTCAAAACCTTTGTAGGAAACTATGATTTTTCGGGGAACAACCACATCTGCAGGAAGCTAAGTGACCATTGGAACAAGCTTGACAAGCATCTGAAACTAATGAAAAACCCCAACACCGATTGACCTACCGAGAACACCCATATCCTCTTAGGTATTCAGAGGATCTATTACTGGCTTCACACCTAACCTGACTTAATTCTTCTCACCCATGGGCTTTATATACTTTGGATCGGATTCCTCCTTCAGTTCTGAAAGACTTGCCTGTGTGAGTTCGGTTTCCCTCTCTCTTCCCTTCAAGCTTATAAAAAAAAGAATAACTCTGAGGAAAAGCTAATAGCTTTGAAGTGATCATGAAAGTGGTTTTCTGTTTGCTTGAGGACAAGCAAAATCTAAGTGTGGGGGAGTTGATATATCATGGTTTTTACACGTTTTCAAGCCATAATATAAGTCTTTAACTAGAGTCTTTTCGGTGTTTTTGGAGTCTTTTGAGTCTTTTATAGGTTTTGGCATGATTGAAGCTTAATTGGAGATTCTGGGAGCTTTTGGAGTAATTCTGCAGCACATATGGATTTCAAAGAGCTCACTGCTGCATCTGCACCTGATTTCAGTCGACATCACAAAAGGACGAAATTCATGCGCGTCAAAATTAGAGATTTTGAAGATTTGCAAGTTGACCCATAAGTTTCTCATATTTATAAGAAGACCCAAATCATGTTTTAAACTATTAATTAGGTTTTACAGCCATTGTTTTAGGCTATCTTATCATACTTTTGACTTAGAGAGTTTTGGAACTTTTTGGGGCTGATCTGTTGGATCGTTTAGTGTTAATCCTGATTCAGTTCTTCAGATTAAACAGTCCTAAACATACAGATCTAGGTTCTCTTGATTAGAAACATTATGGATCTCACCTTATACCTGTTTATGCAGCGGAAAGAGATGGTATAGTTCAGAGATCAGCAGAGCCACCAAGTGATAACTCCTCCAGAGGTTCACACACGCACACCAAGCAGGAAGAAGGCTGCTAGACCGAGCTGAGGAGGCCGCAGAGAGAGAGGAGGCTGGCGCAAATGGCTTAGGGTTTTTGGGACTCAGACTTAAGTTTTATTTATAAAACTTGTCTAGTTCCTTTTGGGCTTTTGGGCCCAAATACCAATCTGATTAAATCCCTTAGATTTAATCAGACCCATTAATCTCTCTCTAAGTACGACAAATGCCTGGCACTTTTACCGTACTTCTGCTAAGCCGTTCCTACACATTTTCCTGTTAGCTTAGGCGTGTGACCCATATGGGATCATATAATAAAGGCAATAAGTCCAAGACTTATAGATCATGAGCGGACTCTAGCAAGCCATCATGACCCCCAGTATTATATGACTTATGTCTGATCATTGACATACTCTTACTTTCTAGAGACAGTACCGAGATTACTGGACACAATTCCAACAATCTCCCACTTGTACTGGAATCTCTGTATTCATAATCCTTTTGTCTCAATATCTCGATTAGTCATAAGGCAAGATTAGTGTCATCCTTATAAAGCCTAATCTTGTTCATCGGACTCTGATTTGATACTGACAATCCAAACGACTCGGGACAGTCCGTTTGAGCATGGCCATGCATTTTCCAGTATTCAAATCTCCGATTGGCCTAGAGATATTCACTCCATTTATATTGAAGGGACAAATCCCGTCTTGTTCCATCACTGTAAACTACTCATTTCGTAATACACCCAAACAAGGTCCTTATAGCTATCGCATAACGACAGCGTTAGACAATGATCAAAGCGCATCAGTTCATGTGCAGTCACATGCATGCGAACTCAGGTCTAAGGACTATACTCTATAGTCGTAGTAAGAATCTCTTATGACACAGATATAAATATCCTGAAGAGTTCTTATAAGCGGGTCTAGTCCGGTCGTATGTACCCCACATACACCTATGTACTGACTTTGATGCCGCGCATCTATGACACACTGAGACTTTGTCATAAGTCACATACCAATCTAGTCTCACACGGTTGTTGGTGTTCCAATTTCAACAACCTTCGACTAGGGACATGATGATATAAACCATCTATGAAATATAGGGTCTCATGATCAAGCTAAATGACTTTGATAACTCAAGATCAAGTCACTTACTTCGATGACCTATAAAATGGTTCATATCACTTTGGAACGATTATTTCATCACAGTTAAAATAATCTTGAAATAATAATTTCATTAAACATAAAATGTTTTACAAGAACATATCAAATAACTAAATAAAACCCTTTATTAACTCCCACTGAAATTGAGACTACATCTTAATTTCACTTATCCTACAGCAACAGTCCGCGACTCGTGCTTAGGCCTAAGGAGTGGCTTCGTTAATAGATTAGCAACGTTCTCATTCGTTGAAACTTGCTGATCTACTTAACATCTCTGTCATTTATCTCACGGAATAGGTTATACTTATCCTCAAGGTGTTTGGACCTCTGATGTGCAGCTAGTCTTATCTATGCTGGGAATCACATCGAGTTCAGTGATGAACTCTTCTTTCCAAACAACCTCTTTCGCCGCTATCCAAACTGCGAAATGTTCAGCTTAAGTCATGGAGTCAGCAACAGTGCCTTGCACCGCCAGACAGACACAAGATATAACCGGACTGTGACCGGAAATCATCTTTGTCTGTTGGAAACTTGCCTTTCAGACTCTACTGACTTGTAGCACCTCACTTTCTCCGTAAATCAAGAACTTATCCTTAGTATTCCTTAAATACTTTAGGATATTCTTTACGGCAATCCAGTGATTCTTTGCTGGATTTGACTGGTCTTTACTTGTCTTGCTTAATATTAAAACAACTTCAAACAAGTACGTTTCATGGCATACATGATAGATCCAATTGCCGACGCATATGGAATCTTATCCATGCATTTAAGCTCAGCAGTTATCGTAGGACACTGTGTCTTGCTTAACGTAATGCCATGTGACATTGGCATAAAACCCTTCTTGGAATGCTGAAAACGTGTAGGACTTTGTCGGGATAAGAATCCTGACTTTGTCCTACCAGCTCTTTCGGATCTCTATCTTTAGATCCAAAATCCAAGAACATACGTGGCTTTACCCATGTCAATCATTAGAACCAACTCCCAAGTCAGTCCTTTACCGACTGCAGCATTGGGACGTCCTTTCCGAGAATCAGTATGTCATCGACATACAATATGAGAAATGCAACATCGCGCCCACTTATCTATTAGTAAACGCACAGTTCCATTTCGTTCCTGTTCAAGTCAAAACCTTGACTACTTCAACAGAACGAAGATTCCAACTCCGATATGTTTGCTTCCATCCATGAATGGATCAATAAAGCTAACTTACACATAGTGTAATTTTTCGGAGTCCGGGCTCACTTTCGCTTCTTTGAATTTCGCAGATTCGTCGCTTTCAATGATCATCAGATCATGCGAACTTTCAATGATCATCAGGCTCAACTAATGACGAGAAATCACTCTCGGATTAGTGACTGATTCATTCATGTCTGCGAACTTCAGGCTCCACAGGTGTAGATTCTACAGAAATCTGTAAATCCTTCCGCTGCTCTCCCTCAACAGGTTGAGCAGCCACTTGTATTTGTCGAATTTCTTCGAGTCATACTTTTACTCCCACTGTTCTTCTTGGAAATAAACTTCCCTTCTTGAAAACAGAATGGACGTAAAAGATAACAAGCCTTGGTTTTGTTGGAATTGTGTCCAGTAATCTCGGTACTGTCTCTAGAAAGTAAGAGTATGTCAAAGATCAGACATAAGTCGTACAATGCTGGGGGTCATGATGGCTTGCTAGAGTCCGCTCATGATCTATAAGTCTTGGACTTATTGCCTTCATTGTATGATCCCATATGGGTCACACGCCTAAGCCAACAGGAAAACGTGTAGGAACGGTAAAGCAGAGGCACGGTAAAAGTGCTAGGCATTTACTGTGCTTAGAGAGTTTAAAGGGCTTGATTAAATCCATGGGATTTAATCAAATTGGGAATTGGGCCTTAAGGGCCCAACAGAGCTAAAGAAGGGTTTTATAAGCTGAAGCCAAAAACCCTTCTCTCTAACCCTAATACCCACGGCCGCGAGTCACTCTCCCCTGCGCCTCCTCACTCTCTCGGTCTAGCAGCCTCATTCCTGACGGTGTGCGTGTGTGAGCCTTTGGAGGATTCATCCCTTGGTGTATCTCCCTGATCTCTGACCTGTTCATCAATTCCGCTGCAACAAACAGGTAAAAGGTGAGATCATAATGTTTCTATTACAAGAGAACCTAGATCCATGTTTAGGACTATTAATCTGATGAACTGAATCAGGATTAATCAACTGAACTATCCAACAGTGGTATCAGAGCCATTGGTTCTTAGGATTTCTTGTTTTAGATTCATGTTTAGGTTATTTAATCTGTTTAGAAGTGTTCTGAATCAACTACTGATAAGAAAAACACTTAAGAAACTGAATTAAATCCTGAACAAACTTATGAAAATCGCAAACCGAGCTATATGACTCGGTATGCGTCGGATCGTCAGACGTGCGGTGAACCGATCGCAAGGATCGATCGATCGCTTGGATCAACGCACGCTCGCGTCTCGTTCCGGTCGATCAGAGTGCGCGAGAGGATCGCATGGATCCGCTGGTCGGATCGCATGGATCGAGTCATGAGTCTCGGCCAAGCCTCGTCCCACGATCGTCTCGGCATCGTCCCGGTTGCCTCGTCGTCCCGATCGCGGGAGTTGGTCCGATCGGCTGATGCGATCGCATCGCGTCTCGGCAGCTCTCGGTCGTCTCCGTCCCGCGTGATCGAGGCCGAACCGCGAGCCGAACATCGTCCCGCCTGACCCGAGCATCCCGTCCGGCTGCCGTGTCGATCTCGGATCGATTACGTGCGGCTTGACGGCTGACGTGATCGCGTGAAACTTACGATTAGGTCGTAATCGGTTCACTTGGTCAATTGGTTCGGTTCGGTTTTAAGGTTCGGTTTAAAACTTGATTAAAATCAATTCGTTCTGGTTTAATAAACAGATTTAATAATTTTATTAAGTCTGGTTAAACCGAGATAGGAAATCCAATGTCGAAAGAAATATTGGATTTAGTGCCTAAACCAGGAATTTCTAATTTGATTTGGTTGGACCAAATAAATTGAGAAGTTCCGGTTTAGTAAATAACCGGTTGACAATTGTGGTCGTCGTAGTAATTAAAACTTGGTTAGACCAGTTTTAATGAACCAGACCGGTTATGTCAATTAATTGGACAATTGGGTCATGTCTTGGACATGGACCAATTCTTGGGCCTCGGGCCAAGAAGTTAAAACAATTGGGCCAGTTAATTGAGTCATTCTTCAGATTAATTTAAAATCTATTTTATAAAATATTAAAGTCGATTTTAAATTAAGGTTTCCGAAATTTTAAAATTAGAAAGTTTCTTAAAATAGAAGTTTCTGAATTTGCGGGTTTTGGATTTTAAAGAAATTTCTAAAGTTAGAAAGTTTCCGGTTTTAGAAAGTTTCCAATTTTAGAAAGTTTCCAAATATAGTAGGTTTCCAAAATAGAAAGTTTCCCGAAATAGTAATCTTCTATTTTGGGAATGAAATTTTAATAAACCTACAAACCTCAAATAATATCAAGCGTTGGATGTCTTGTCCAGGCTATGTCAGCTGTCGAAGCCTATTCAATTGTATTCATGGCCTTACAGTGTGAGGGTGTCTGCTTTTGCGTGGGTAAGACGGTTTGTGATTCATAAATGTCATTGGGAGTCCCAGACATTAATGATTACATGACTGTATAGTCCGGTTTTCTTGACTAGGCCATCGGGAGTCCCGGGCCTTGAGACATCAGAGTGGATTGGGCCTCGGGCCCAGATTCACAACCAAGAGTTATATCACGGATATAATTAGCCGATATAGGGCTTACCGATATAAGCTAAGGTTGGGTGACGGCCAGTGGCCCACTTTAATCTTAGTTATATGTGGATCTTGGAATCATTATATTCTATTGAGGGTAACTGATGTTATTGAATATAATGCATGATTAATCATATTAAAATTTAATACGAGATTAATCATTTTGAACATAATGACTAATAACCTTTTATCTTATATATTTCAGTTATGACTAGCACAAACAATCAAAACACTTTCTCGATCCGGTCTGTTCTTGAGAAGGACAAACTGAACGGATCAAATTTCTTGACTTGGTCGCGGAACCTGAGGCTAGCCCTCAGGCAGGAGAGAAAGGACTATGTTCTTGAGAGAGCTCTCCCCGTGAGGATCGGGTCCAATGCCTCCCATGCAGTATATAATGCTTGGAATAAGCATTTTAATGATGCGGTAGATGTGCGTGATCTGATATTGGCCACCATGGACTCAGACTTGCGGGAGCAATATGAGAACATAGAGTCGCCAATAGAGATGATCAGCAGCCTGAAATTGAAATTTCAGGAGCAGATAAGAGTGGAGAGATACCAGTTGGTTAAGTCTCTCACTAGCTGCAAGCTACCAAATGATAATCCAGTGAGTCCTCATGTCAGTAAAATGATGGGTTACATTGATAACCTGAGGAAACTGGATTATCCAGTTAGCCAAGAATTGGCAACTGAGATCATTCTGCAGTCACTGCCGTCAAGCTATGATAAGTTCAGGAAGAACTATATCAAGAAAGGCTTAACGAAGACGCTGACTGAACTGCATAATATGCTCAAGACGGTTGAGCCAAACGTGAAGGGTAGGTTTATGAAACCTAGTACTGACAAGGGTGAAGACAAAGTTGTCCAGATTTTGAATCATGGCAAGCGTGTGTCTTCTGAGCTCAAGTCAGATACCTCTTACGTTGGTAAGTGCTGCTACTGTAAAGAGATAGGGCATTGGAAGAGAAATTGCATAAAATTCATGGAAGACGATGAGGAGTTAAAGTTAATGTATGAGACTACTTCCTCAGGTATTCATGTTATTACTTCAAGTTCTACCTTGCAGGTATTGGATACTAGTTGTGGCACTGATATTTGTTGTAATATGCAGAGCCTAAGCAACAGTAGAACGTTGAAGGAAGGGCAAGTGGAACTGCATGTCTGGAAGGAGCTATGGAAGCTGCCTCAGTCATAGGGTTTTCACTTGTAGATACCTTCAAGGCTTGGTTTTGTATTAAGTAATTGCTACAATCTACCTGCTTTAAGCAGAGTTGTTTTTCATTTTCTTGTAAGAATTTGAATGTTTTTCATTTTGATAAAAGACAAGGTTTTGTTCTTTTGATCTTAATGAAATATCAATTGTAGCACCCTATTCAAGGAATGGGTTTTATATCTTAAACCGAATATAACATAAATACCGAATTGGTTTAAATCTGATGAATTAAACCTGAATTTTCTTGGTATAAAAGTCTTGGTCACATAGAGTAAGACGGATTCAGAAATCCCATAGTTATGGACTGTTGGGCTCATTTGATACGATATCTTATGAGACATGAATTCTGTTTACTGGACCAAAAGACAAAGGGCCCATCTTAGCCGAGCTAGAGAAAGGCCCAAAGGCTTATTGGAGATTGAACATACTCATGTATGTGGTCCGATGAGCAGAAATGCCAGAGAAAAATTTCCTATACTTCATTGTCTTGACTGATTAATTCAGTGAGTAAGACTGTGTTCATTTGATGAGACACAAGTCGGAATTCTTTGACATGGTCGAAAGAGTTCCAGATTGAGGTATAGAACCTAAGTGACAGAAGTATTAAGCCTCTGAGTTAAATCAGAGTAAGAATACTTAAGTCATTGATGGTGTGATCATCTGAATGAGTGTGAAGTCGTTTCACAACTCAATTCTCCTGAAAAACCAGGAGGTGTTTCTAAAGAAAGAATCAGATCTTATTAGAAATGATTAAAGATGAGTCACACGAATCTTCCATGATATTATTGAAGAATAACGCTCTAAAATATCTAAGTTTACGCTGAAATAGTTCCACAAATATCAGTTGAAAGACACCACGTTAATGTGGATTGAAATCGATCCAAATTTGTCTTTACTGAGTATTTGTAGTTGTGCTACTTCGCTGGTTGTCCTAGAGAAACTAAGGCTTGTTACTTTTACGTCCAATCTGTTTTCTAAGAAGGGAAGTTATTTTCCAAGAAGAACAGTGGGAGTAAAAGCATAACTCGAAGTTTTCTTAGGGAAACCAAGGCTCGGTACTTTTACGACCATTATGTTTTCTAAGAAGGGAAATTACTTTCAAAGAAGAACAGTGGGAGTAAAAAGTATTTTTACGACCATTCTGTTTTCTAAGAAGGGAAGTTACTTTCCAAGAAGAACAGTGGGAATAAAAGTACAACTCGAAGAAATTCGAGAAATACAGGAGGCTGCTTAACCTATTGAGGGAGAGCAGTGGAAGGATTTACAGATTTCTGTAGAATCTACACCTGTGAAGCCTAAAGTTCGCAGATATGAAAGAATCAGTCACTAATCCGAGAGTGAATTCTCGTCACTAGTTGAGCCTGATAATCATTGAATGTTCGCATGATCTGATGATCATTCAAAGCGACGAATCTGCGAAACTCAAAGAAGCGAAAGTGAGCCCGGACTCCGAAAAAATTACATTAGTGTAAGTTAGCTTCATCGATCCATTCATGGATGGAAGCAAACATATCGGAGTTGGAATCTTTGTTCTGTTGAAGTAGTCAAAGTTTTGACTTAAGCAGGAACGAAATGGAACTGTGCGTTTACCAATAGATAAGTGGGAGCAATATTGCATTTCTCAAAATGTATGTCGATGACATACTGATTCTCGGATATAACGTCCCAATGCTGTAGTCGGTAAAGGACTAGCTTGGGAGTTGGTTTAGTGATTGACATGGGTAAAGCCACGAAAGTCTTGGATTCTGGATCTAAAGATAGAGATCCAGAAGAGCTGGTAGGACAAAGTCAGGATTCTTAAATTGACAAAGTCCTACACGTTTTCAGCACTCCAAGAAGGGTTTTCAAGCAAATGTCACATTGCAATACGTTAAGCAAGAAGCAGTGTCCTACGATAACTGCTGAGCTTGAATGCATGGATAGGATTCATATGCGACGGCAATTGGATCTACCATGTATGCCATGACACGTACTTGTTTTGATATTGCTTTAATGTTAAGCAAAACAAGTAAAGACCAGTATTCTAAAGTATTTGAAGAATACTAAGGATAAGTTCTTTAGGTAAAGAAGAAAGTGAGGTGCTACAAGTCGATAGAGTCTGAGAGGCAAGTTTCCAACAGACAAAGATGATTTCCGGTCACAGTCCGGATATGTCTTGTGTTTGTCTGGCGGTGCACGGCACTGTTGCTGACTCCATGACTTAAACTGAATGTTTCGCAGCTTGGGAAGCGGCGAAAGAGGTTGTTTGGAAAGAATAGTTCATCACTGAACTTGATGTGATTCCCAGCTTAGATGAGACTAGCTGCACATCAAAGATCCAAACACTTAGTGGAATAACCTATTCCATAAGATAAATGACAGAGATGTTAAGTAGATCAGCAAGTTTCAACGAATGAGAACGTTGCTAATCTATTAACGAAGCCACTCCTTGAGCCTAAGCACGAGTCGCGGACTGTTGCTGTAGGATAAGTGAAATTAAAATGTAGTCTTAATTTCAGTGGGAGTTTGTAAAGGGCTTTATTTAGTTATTGATATGTTCTTGTAAAACATATAATGATGTTTAATGAAATTATTATTTCAAGATTATTTTAACTGTGATGAAATAATCGTTCCAAAGTGATATGAACCATTTTATAGGTCATCGAAGTAAATGACTTGATCTTGAGTCATCGAAGTCATTTAGCTTGATCATGAGACCCTATATTTGATAGATGTTTTATATCATCCCGTCCCTAGTCGAAGGTTGTTGAAATTGGAACACCAACAACCGTGTGAGACTGGATTGGTACGTGACTTATGACAAAGTCTCAGTGTGTCATAGATGCACGGCATCAAAGTCAGTACATAGGTGTATGTTTGGGAACATACGACCGGACAAGACCCGCTTATAAGAACTCTTCAGGATATTTATATCTGTGTCATAAGAGATTCTTACTACGACTATAGAGTATAGTCCTTAGACCTGAGTTCGCATGCATGTGACTGCACATGGACTGATGCACTTTGATCATTGTCTAACGCTATCGTTCTGCGATAGTTATAAGGACCTTGTTTGGGTACATTATGAAATGAGTAGTTTACAGTGATGGAACAAGACGGGATTTGTCCCTCCAATATAAATGGAGTGAATATCTCTAGGCCAATCGGAGATTTGAATACTGGAAAACGCATGGCCATGCTCAAACGGACTTTCCCGAGTCGTTTGGATTGTCAGTATCAAATCAGAGTCCGATGAACAAGATTAGGCTTTATAAGGATGACACCAATCTTGCCTTATGACTAATCGAGATATTGAGACAAAAGGATTATGAATACAGAGATTCCAGTACAAGTGGGAGATTGTTGGAATTGTGTCCAGTAATCTCGGTACTGTCTCTAGAAAGTAAGAGTATGTCAAAGATCAGACATAAGTCGTACAATGCTGGGGGTCATGATGGCTTGCTAGAGTCCGCTCATGATCTATAAGTCTTGGACTTATTGCCTTCATTGTATGATCCCATATGGGTCACACGCCTAAGCCAACAGGAAAACGTGTAGGAACGGTAAAGCAGAGGCACGGTAAAAGTGCTAGGCATTTACTGTGCTTAGAGAGTTTAAAGGGCTTGATTAAATCCATGGGATTTAATCAAATTGGGAATTGGGCCTTAAGGGCCCAACAGAGCTAAAGAAGGGTTTTATAAGCTGAAGCCAAAAACCCTTCTCTCTAACCCTAATACCCACGGCCGCGAGTCACTCTCCCCTGCGCCTCCTCACTCTCTCGGTCTAGCAGCCTCATTCCTGACGGTGTGCGTGTGTGAGCCTTTGGAGGATTCATCCCTTGGTGTATCTCCCTGATCTCTGACATGTTCATCAATTCCGCTGCAACAAACAGGTAAAAGGTGAGATCATAATGTTTCTATTACAAGAGAACCTAGATCCATGTTTAGGACTATTAATCTGATGAACTGAATCAGGATTAATCAACTGAACTATCCAACAGGTTTCCCTAGGACAACCAGCGAAGTAGCTCAACTACAAATACTCAGTAAAGACGAATTTGGATCGATTCCAATCCACATTTACGTGGTGTCTTTCAACTGATATTGGTGGAACTATTTCTGCGTAAACTTAGATATTTCTAGAGCGTTATTCTTAAAAATATCATGTAAGATTCGTGTGACTCATCATTAATCATTTCTGATAAGATCTGACTCTTTCTCACAGAAACACCTCCAGGTTTTCAGGAGAAATGAGCTGTGAAACGACTTCACACTCATTCAGATGATCACACCATTAATGACTCAAGTATTCTCACTCGTGATCTGACTCAGAGTCTTAATACTTCTGTCACTTAGATTCTATACCTCATTGTGGAACTCTTTCGACCATGTCAAAGAATCCCGACTTGTGTCTCATCAAATGAACACAGTCACACTCACTGAAGTAATCAGTAGAGACAATGAAGTACAAGAAATTTTCTCTGGCATTACTGCTCATTGGGCCACATACATGAGTATGTTCAAGGTCCAATAAACCTTTGGGCCTTTCTCTAGCTCGGCTAAGATAGGCCCTTTGCCTTTTGGTCCAGTAAGCAGAATTCAAGTCTCATAAGATATCTTATCAAATGAGCCCAACAGTCCATAACTATGGGATTTCTGAATCCGACTTACTCTATGTGACCAAGACTTTTATGCCAAGAAAAATCAGGTTTAATTCATCAGATTTAAGCCAATTCGGTACTTATGTTACATTTAGGCACTCTTTGGTTTAAGATATAAAACCCATTCCATGAATAGGGTGCTACAATTAATATTTCATTAAGATCAAAAGAACAAAACTTGTCTTTTATCAAAATGAAAAACATTCAAATTCTTTAAAGAAAATGAAAGACAACTCTGCTTAAAGCAGGTACATTGTAGCAATTACTTAATACAAAACCAAGCCTCAAAGGAATCCATAAGTGAAAACCCTACGGCTGAGGCAGCATCCCAAGCTCCTTCCAGACATGTAGTTTCACTTGCCCTTCCTTCCGCTGCATAAACAGGTATAAGGTGAGATCCATAATGTTTCTAATCAAGAGAACCTAGATCTGTATGTTTAGGACTGTTTAATCTGAAGAACTGAATCAGGATTAACACTAAACGATCCAACATGATCTTGTACTTCGACATACATATTTCGAACCACATTTTCTCACTCTTTTATGTTAATGAGTTTTCTATTCATCATGTCTTGTGTTTCATTCACCATGTCTGAGTAGTTCACTTGTTTTGGTTTAGGGATTCTCATTAGGGATTTATGGAATTTTAGGTTGATTGATTAATTGGAATTCATAACTTCAAGTTCTTTATCTAGGTTGATCATAAATCTTAATCTGAATTAGCTACTTAGATTATTGATATCAGGTTGATTAGCGCAGCGAGAGTTGGTTAACTAGCTAGAAAATAACCTAGGTGATCAATTTGTCTATTCTCAAAGAGATTTGGTTTAGGAAAATTGTGAACGAACGAACATGAATTAATGCATGTTTAGAACTCTTGGATTGCAAAGATATTGGATTTCTAGGTTGGTAGACATAGTTAATATTCACAGCGAGAGTTGGTTTGTTATAAGTTAGTGATTCTAGTTCTAGAACATCGATAATTTGGTTTCCCGATTTATTGATTAGCTTATATTCCTGATTTCCCGAGAACTTTCATGGACCTTACGCTTTCTTATATTGATCTTTACACCGTTTACTTTCTTGCTCTGCTTATTCATTTACCATTATTCGCTTAGCGTGATTTGAATACGGTAAGTCTATTGAGTAATATGAAGTTCTTTGTTTGATACCCTAAATACTACAATACAATACACTGTGCATTTGTATTTATTTCTTAGGGAAAACTAAGATGTATCATAGATCAAGAAGAGAAATAGTAATGTAACTCAATGATATGTTTTCCATGGGCTCTGATACCGTGAAAGCAGAAATAAAACCTCAAGAGTAACTTGAATGAAGAACATGAAATCTAATTTTATTTGGGAAAAATGCCAACCAATACCCGAACTATTTCATTCTGGCCAAAAAATATCTGAACTATAGAGCTGGCCGAAAAATACTTCAACTTTGATTGACTTTTCGAAAATACCCAAACTTGTAGTTGACTTGGCCAAAACAGCACACCGTTTTCTCATCCGTTAAGATGAAACAACGAGCCGTTAACGGTTCCGTTAAGACAAAACGACGTCGTTTTATCCAAAGTTTTTTTTTGGGAAAATTACAAAAATATACCTGAACTTTTTAATTTTGGCCAAACAATACCTGAACGTTTTTAGTTTTGGCCAAAAAATACCGAAACTATAGAGCTAGCAAAAAAAAAATACAAACCCCAAAATTGGGTTTGAAAATAATTTCACACCACAAGCCTTTGAACTCATATGTTGCATTGAAAACGTGCTTTACCACTAGACTATCTCGATAATTCGAATATTATTTAAAACAACTAATATATAAACTTAATAGTTCATATATAAATAAGAACACAATTAATTGAACCCAAGATTAATGAGATCTTCCGGTATACTTCCCAGTTGACTGTAATACTTTGTCTCAAGATATGTTCAATGGGCAATTCAAATGTCAATGGAAAGTCATTAGAGGTTATTTGTGCAATTTTCAGAAAGAAGACTGAAAATTTTGACGGCCCAAGTGATTCTCTTTTTATTTGAAAAAAGTTATTTAGAAGACGGAGAATGCAAAAAACGGAAAATCTCATTAATCTCGGGTTCAGTTAATTGTGTTTTTATTTATATATGAACTATTAAGTTTATATATTAGTTGTTTTAAATAATATTCGAATTATCGAGATAGCCTAGTGGTAAAGCACGTTTTCAATGCAACATGTGAGTTCAAAGGCTCGTGGTGTGAAATTATTTTCAAACCCAATTTTTGGGTTTGTATTTTTTGGCAAGCTCTATCGTTTAGGTATTTTTTTGCCAAAACTAAAAAAAGTTCAGGTATTGTTTGGCCAAAATTAAAAAGTTCAGGTATATTTTGGTAATTTTCCCAAACAAAAACTTTGGATAAAACGACGTCGTTTTGTCTTAACGGAACTGTTAACCGCTCGTCGTTTCATCTTAACGGATGAGATAACGGTGTGCTGTTTTGGCCAAGTTAACTACAAGTTTGGGTATTTTTGAAAAGTCAATCAAAGTTGAGGTATTTTTCGGCCAGCTCTATAATTCAGGTATGTTTTGGCCAGAATGAAATAGTTCGGGTATTGTTTGGCATTTTTTCCAATTTTATTTCATTAACTTCGTCGATGACAAAGTGATAAGAAGAGTTTTTATACATAAATGATAAACCCTAATGTCTTGGGACACTTGTCGCTAATCATACCATTTGAGCTTGATCAAGGGCTTGAAAACGGTTTTACGTCTTGACCAGATAAAATTGTTCCTCCGTGCGTATTTGGTCGATCTTATCAAGATTGGCTCCTATGCTTTTGTACGGCGAAGGTAAAGTAGCTTTTATAGGAAAGTTTCGCGCCTTGGACTCGGATGGATCAATCGTATTGGGCTCGATGTCGCCTTGGCTCAAGATCGATTTTCCTTTGAGTGGTTGTGTCGTTTTGCTTGTTCATCTATGTGGGCAAAGACGAGACGCCAGCCTTTTGAGATATGTCTTCGGATGATGAAGACTCCTTGTTAATAATTACTTATTACTCTGATTGGTTGTTGAACTACATCGCAACTGCTGAAATCGATTACAAATTTACAACATACAAAAAACTATAATTTGTATCTCTTAGTACGTATGAAGAGTTGAAGACCATATGAAACATTTCATGACCAATTAGCTAACATGTATGTACGAAGCTTTATTAAAAAAACGTCTATTTGTTTAGTTTCTTGGGCTTCCAACCAAAAACCAATCGGTGATAAGTGGATTGGCCCAAGTCCCTTATATATTAGTTATTATCATTCCCAACTTCCAATGTGAGACAATTACCACACACTCTCTAGAGATTAAGGCCATGTGAGAGACAATTACCACACACTCTCTAGAGATTAAGGCCTCATGGCTCATTAATCCCTACAATATCTCAATACCTCCACTCGAGATAATGGCCCTTCTAGCCATTAATCTCGACACACCATCAATCCTAGGGTCCGAAGGCACTGACCACTTTCGGGCCGGGTTACGAGAGTGTGTGGGTTAGGCTCTGATGCCATGTTAAGTTTCCAGGACTTCCAACCTAAAACCAATTGGTGATAAGTGGATTGGCCCAAATCCCTTATATATTAGTCATTTTCATTCCCAACTTCCAATGTGAGACAATTACCACACATCTCTAGAGATTAAGGCCTCATGGCCCATTAATCCCTACAATATCTCAATTTATTGGGAGATCGATGAGATCGACCTAAACCGAACCAAATCAAAAACCGACGGAAATCCAACAGTCGAGATGAATTCAAGATTATGGAAAAATCTAGAAGATAGAGATAAACTCTATCTATATTAGATAAACATGTATCTTAGATTCTCCTAATTTATGTAGGATTAGGATCTCTCGTATGATGTATTATATAAAGGCACAAAGACCTAATGAATCAAGAACAAAAAATCTTTATTCGATTACAAAACTTGTCACTATTGATTTATTTCCCAATTAACTGGAAAGTACTGTAATTGTCTAGCACCAATTAATATTTGTCTTCGTGTCCAAATTTCACCCAAAGCAACATTGCCTAACTTGTACTATGAAATGAAAATAAGAATTACCTATACTACCACAAAAACATAGGGAAATTATTATAGTAGCATATTTTTTTTTGTTAGGAAAATGTTTAATTTTTGGACAATGATATCCTTATTAGTCCTTTTTAGGAAAAAACATATTACAGAATTGCCATTATTTTTTTCCACGTCAAACCGAAATCCACTTATTTACGAAAATGCCACCGCATTTTCAAAATAAATCCGCAAGTATTTTTTGAACAAATCTGCATTCCTTGTTTAGGATTTTTTTTTCCAGGTTTATATCTACTTTAAACAAATCCGCATAATCTTGTTGTGGATTTATTTTCTTTGTTACGGACTTAATAAATCTGTAACACGCAAAAAACGTTTCAAAAATTACTATATTAGCACATAGTGTTGCAGATTTTCATACGTTTTGCAGATTTATTCCTTAATGTTCCATATTTTTTGCTATTTTGCTGACGTGTCATTTCATGTGTTACAGATTTTTGAGTCACTCCGGATTTGTTTTCCAGATTTTTTTATAAATCGGGATATTAGTACTCCGGATTTTTTTTATGTGTTGCGGATTTAAATAAATCTGCAACACATAAAATTGATTTTGAAAATTACTGTGTTAGCACCCTTTGTTACAGAGTTATGCGTAATGCTGCAGATTTGTTCCCTTTGTTATGGAATTGTTTTAAATTTAGGTTACAATACAGTGTTGCGGATTTTTGAAAGCTCGAAAATCCAGTTGCCATATTTACGCGATTTTTGGAGATATTTAAGAAAACTAAATATTTCCTCTAAAAATCGAAATATTTAGCTAAAGTGCACGTTTAGGTAACTGTTTTTTGTCGTTTTGGTTTCTCTTCTACCCTTTTCTTCCCCACCTTCGACGAAGAAACTTAGCCCTCTTCTTCATTTTTTTTTACTTCAAGCTTTTTACTAAAAACATGGTACAAGTGCATCTTATTTCTGGAGAATGGAGGTTTGAAGACAACAAGTGGTTGTTTTTTGCTGATGCAAGAGGAATTGTAGAAGTTGATGTTGATGGAAACACATATTTCAACCAATTCTGTCAAACAATGTATGAGCAGTTTGGAGTTAGTAAGAAAAGGTATCAAATCGAGCAGTTGGAGTTAGTAAGAAAAGGTATCAAATCGAGTTGACTTACATGTATCCAAAGAAGGTATTTTCTAACTTACCCACTGAAAGTCGCCCTCCTGGTGTTAGTAGCAACGATGATTTGAAGGTGTTTTCGGAACATTATAAAGGAAAGACTTGTAGGTTGTGTGTATCGATTTCAGAGATATCAGCACGTTATGATAATGTAATGCTTGGGAACCCTAAAAAACGACCATGGGCGGATCAAAAGTGCGACTTTGACACTAGAGACAGTTTTATAGATGAACAAAATTCGGACATGTCTGCCATGGAGACCGAGGAAGACTCGGAGATATTCGATTTTTGTGAGGATTCTGATGGTGCTAGCTCTGGTGATGAGGATTATGATTTATATGGGACGATTAAACAAGAGGAAGCAAGGGCAGCAGAAGACCAAGAGTTCATAGATGACGTCAAACAAAGTGGCAGAGTTATCAATTACTTGAATCCAAATTTCGCATCATTGGACATAGTCGTGGGGCAGCGGTTTGAAAACAAGAAGGCATTGCTAATGAGTCTGCAGGTGCTTTCAGTTGCTCAAAAATTTGATTTTGACGTCGAGTATTCACGACCAGACTTATTAACGCTCAAATGTTGGTTAGAAGGTTGCACATGGAGAGTTAGGGCCGCAGCAGTGGGGGCGTCTCCATATTTCCTGATCAAAGTATATGTGAAAGAACATTCTTGCTCTGTAACAGAAAGGAGTTCCCGTAATCGACAAGCAACGAAAGAGATTTTAGGAAACTGTATTACGATATTGTCGGTAATGTTGGACCGAATGTGCGACCAGAATACGTATCTACGGCTCTCAACCATGGGTACGGTATTAAGGTGTGTTTGGTTTGCTTGCATTTATTGTACGTTTTCGGATTTTCTATTTTTTTCTTCAGATTTGTTACCGATTTATTTTCTAGATGTTGCGGATTTATTGTGCTGTCTTATTTTGACAGATTGATTATTGGAAAGCCCATCGTGCTTTGAGATGTGCACGACTACTGGCTACAGGTTCACATGAAAGTGGGTACCAGCAGCTGCCTTCGTACTTGTATTTGATAAGAAAGGCTAATCCCGGTACTCATACAGCCCTTGAAGTAGATGGTTTAAACAGATTCAAGTCTCTATTCATCTAATTTGGTGCATGTAATTCCGGATTCCAGTACATGAGGAAAATTGTAGTTGTGGACGGAACCTACTTTAAAGGGAAATATAAAGGGACCTTACTTGTTGCAGCCTCTCAAGACGGTAATTTTAGAATCTTTCCAATTGCTTTTGCAGTGGTTGACACGGAGAACAATGAATCGTGGGAATGGTTCTTCACGCAGCTGAAGTTAGTGATCCCATATGATGGTGGTCTATCTATCATTTCTGATAGACATGGATCAATTGCTACAACAATTGGTAAAGTCTATCCCTTGGCAAGCCGTGATATTTGTACATATCATATGTACAAAAACATACACACAAGGTTTAAAGGAGGAGATGCATTTCGGTTGGTGAAAAAGGCAGCAAACGCTTACAGGATATCTGATTTCAATTCCTTATTCAATGAGATCCAAGACCTTAATCTAGCACTCCATACATATTTGCAAAACGCTGATGTGAAGGTGTGGAGCCGTGTTCATTTCCCAGGGCATCGGTACAATATTTTAACCTCGAACATAGCGGAATCGATCAACAAAGTCCTTTCAGATGCTAGAAGTCTTCCAACTTATAGGTTGCTAGACGCGATACGATCCATGTTAACAAGATGGTTTTCAGAGCGGAGACGTGATGCAAGATGAATGAGGACCGTACTGACTAGTGGAGCCGAGAAGATGATAGAGATTCTGGCACATTGCACGTTTAGTAAAATTGTTCTGTTCTTAACACCCTGAATTTTGCAGCCTCGAGTCTCTGAAGCAAGGATGTTGGCAGCTCAAGAAATCGATGCAGATCAAGTACAAGTGGGTAGCGGGAATCATGTACATGTAGTAAACGTAAGACAAAGGAGATGCACATGCCGTAGATTTGACTTACTAAAAATATCGTGTGTTCATGCTATAGCGGCAGGAGAAGCCAAGAAGAAAACTACGGTTCGTCTAACTTCGCCTTATTATTACAAGACGTATCTTTGTCATGCGTACGAGCAGTCTGTAATACCAAGAGATGTATCTCAACCTTTTCCAGCCCATGTTGCTGCGAAACTGTGTCTGCCACCCATGGTTGGCCAGCCTCCAGGGAGACCAAAAAAATCCAGGTATAAGTCCGCTTTGGAGAAAGCCTTGGAGAATAAACGTCCTAGGAAGAATCACATATGTTCGATTTGTGGCATTTCAGGGCATAATCGACGTACTTGTCCTCGTCGAAATGTTTTTTAGTTGTTTTTCAATCTTTCCTATTTGATACTTCTAATTAATGTTGTTGCTATGAACTTGGTTTTTAAGAGAAAATACTAACTTCGTTTCCCAACTTTTGTACTTTCATTTCCCAACTGTTAACTACATATATCCGCAACATCGAGAAAACAAATCCGCAATAACACATAAATAAATCCGCAACACCTAATGTATACTTGCAAATCAAATTAGAGTTTAGGGTTTAGGGATTAAGGTACATCGATAAACAATATTTATATATTTTTAGAGTTTACAAATTAGAGTTTATGGTTTAGGTGAATAATGATTCGGGTTGAAGCCATTTAGGGTTTAAGCCATTTAGAGTTAAGGTTTAGGGATTAGATATTTTATAAAAAATATATATATATATATATATATATATATATATATATATATATATATATATATATTTTTAGAGTTTACAAATTAGAGTTTAGGGTTTAGGGATTAAGGTTTAGGATTTAGGGATTTAGGGTTGGTGTTTATGGATTAGGGTTTAAGTATTTTGGGGTTTATGATTTATGGGCCCTTTGGAGTTTAAGGTTTATGGATTAGGATTTAGGGTTTAAATCCTCTGGGGTTAAGGTGAATCCATTTGTTCACTACTTTTTTAACCAATCAAAATATGACTTCTAGTACCATCTTAAATAAAATTACAAATTAGAGTTTTGGGTTTAGGGAATAAGGTTTAGGATTTAGGGTTAGTGTTTATGGATTAGGGTTTAAGTATTTTAGGGTTTATGGTTTAGGGGACATTTGGAGTTTAGGGTTTAGGGATTAAGGTTTAGGGTATAAATACTCTTGGGATTCCGTTTAGGGGTTAGGGGGTGAACAAATGTAATCATTTGATCCGCAACACCTAATATACACTTGCAAATCACAGCGTCAACAAATCCGCAATAAAACCGAAATAAATCCGCACTAGCATACATAAATCCGCAACACAACCTACTTAAATCCGCACTACTATAAATAAATCCGCAACATAACCTAACTAAATCCGCAATAGCATAAATAAATCCGCAAAAATGCATGACTAAATCTTCTTCCTAACGTGAAATTAATACTAGAAAAAGATGGAGTGTTGACTAGGGTTGTGTGATAGGGCGTGGTTCATGTCCTTTGTCTGCACCTCGAACTGGGTCGGACATCTGCTGTTTAAAATCACCACACTCGTCAAATATCTCAGCTGTGAGCTTTAGTCTCAAATCTCCGATACTCTCATCGTTTAGTCCATCCATTTGTACACCAAGAGTGAGGCACTCAATGAATTTAATCGAGTAGACGCCACAGTCTCCAACTTGATAGTTCTGTGGATGCCCTTCTTTCTTGAAATTAACTTGGTATGGTTGCCATCTCAATCCTTTGCGTTTCTCTGCATAATGAATTAGAAAATTTTAGAGCTTTCATACAGAATCATCTCAATCCTTGTTCACTCACTTTCTTCTCACTATACTCGTTGATTATGCTATCATAAACGTCAATCTTCGAGTTTGGTAAATCGATTTCACATGCCACCCAATGGTTGCCATCCACGTTGTGGCAGAAGTATACCAGATCGATGTCATCGACCCATTTCTTGTTCGTGCTAGTTCCTTCATGGATGCCCGCATACGCATCTTTATATCCGCTATCGAACAAGAATTTGGTTGGCTTCATCTTGAACTGTTTGTAGTCTATATACATACAGTCGATGAATAACTGGTCAAGAAAAGCAATCCGATCTGAATTGTAAGGGGTTTCAGGCTTTAATAACCTCTTCCGGAATATGTTCATCGCCACAGTTATGTGCTGCAAAGAAAGACAACAAATTTTTAAGTAATCTGCGATCTGTTATTAATAAATCCGCAACACTTCATAATAAATCCGCAACACAGCCTGTTATTAATAAATCCGCAACACTTCATAATAAATCCGCAACAAAGTCAAATAAATCCGCAACACAGCCAAATATATCTAAAAAACAGCGACCTGTTATTAATAAATCCGCAACACTAAATATTAAATCTGCAACATAATCAATAAATCTGCAACCAATTGAGAGTTTTAATAAGGTAATAGAGATAGTGTACATGTTCGCCTATCCAGCCGTAATCGTTTTCTGTCGAAGGCCAATATTGTTTTGCTGTCATCAGCCTCTTGTAGAAGTTCACTTCCGAATTAAACGTGCAAAGTGGCTCTTCACTAAAAAAATAAAGAAACAAGGACAAATGTTAGTAGTTTAGATTGTAACTATAATTCCAAACAACAACACATGTTTTCCAGCACTTACTCATCTACTCGTATTAATTCCAACAACTTCTCCACCTTGTGATCTTCAACTATTTCGAAAGGGTCATATACGTAATCACTTGTAAATGATCCAAAAGCGGGTTTCACCTGATGGATGCGTTTGATAATTGAATTATTAACATATGGAGATTTACACGTGTTTGCCAACAGCCTTGGATGCACCTTCTCGTCAGCTGTTTCAAGCGTTTGCAACAAAAGATCCAATCCTTGGGATAAAACTGCTTCTTGCAAGTTTTCTGGAGAGTTTGAAGCCGAATGGGTTGGTTGCACACCTCTTGATGAGTCTCCTTCACTTTAGGTGAAATCATGTCTCTGTCAGTCTCCTTGATGTCGATGTTTACCGGCTTTGCATTTTTAACCTTCTTTGCTTTCTCCAATTTAGCAGGCTTTGCCTTCATAACTTCCTTTTCCCTCTCAGCATGACCTGCTTTCGGATTGAGATAATTCTTTGCCTTCTCCAATTTCGTAGGCTTTGGCTTCATAACTTCTTTTTCCCTCTCAGCTTGAACCATTTTTGGATTCAGATCATTCTTCGGCAAACTAAATTTCGCAGGCTTCGACTGCATAACTTCCTTATCCTTCTCAGCTTGACCGGACTCGAGATTCAGATCCATCTTTGGCTTCTCAACTTTATTCAGTTTTGGTTTCACAACAGTAATAGGCTTTGCTTTCACAACCGCCCTCGGCTTATGAGCCGCTTTAGGTTGAGGGTCTTCCTTGGGCTGTCTTAACTTCACAGATTTGGCTACTAGAACTCCTTTCTTTGGTTGCACAACATTCGATGGGTTCGCCTTCGTAGCATGTGCTTTACTTGCAGCCTTTGAGTTAGCTTCCACATTTTTCTCCTTTTCCTTGTTTACTAACCAAGGCTGTCGAGTGAAAACAACAACACACCAAATTAGGAAAAACTATTATAAACACACAAACATGTAACTAAAAATCCGAAGCTTGAATGATTTACCGGAGTAGATTGTGAGGAGGTTGTTTCTATCTCATTCTCAGGAAGTGTTTCTTTATCCACCTAAAGAACAAAAGTCAATAAGACAGTCCGTCACTTTGAAACCAAATAAATAAATCTTAAAGTATGAAGTAGTATACCTGTTTCTTTATGGAAGTTGAATATCCAACTTCTTCTCGGAACACAGTTTTTTTGGGATCTAACTTAGGGGGGTCATTTGCTACGGTTATCCTTCAAGTCCAATCTACCTCCCATGGTAGACAACATCTTATCCATCAATTCTACTTTCGATGACACCTCTTGGTAATTCTTATCCATCTGACTGAATTTCTCATTTAGATCTGTAAGTAGTCTAACAACCTCTGCATTTGTAAAAGAGCCAACCTTCTTCTTCTTCTTCTTCTCTTCGGCGATGACATCCGTGTTCTCCAGCTTTCTCTTGTTTGCCGACACAAGTCTCTTATGCATCTTATCGAGACAACCTCTTTTACTCCATCCTTTTTTTCCAAACAACCATTGAGTATGTCCTTAATCATGTTATCTAGTTTCTCGTCAAGACTATCCTCATGCCAGTAGGGATAAATCTCTTCAATTGGCTTTACAACCATATGGATAAGACGTACCTGCACCACAGTAAAACGAATTCGGAACTCAGAAACTAATAAATCCGCAACTACATAAAGAAAATACGCAACACAGAAACTCATAAATCCGCAACCACGTTAACCGCATAATAGATACAAAAAATCCACAAGGCCTAAATAAAAATCAGCAACAAACCGCTACTAAATCCGCAAATAAACTAAATCTACAATAACAAGAACATACTGGATTTTCTTCCTTCTGGGCTTGCGATAGTACATCTTCAATGTTGTATCGCTGTCGAGATCCTCTCCAACGCACAACTGGTAACCCTTGTACGTTCTCTATTCTTTTTCCTTACATTTCCCCCAACTTTGGAAAGTACTCGTATGACCAAGATGAGTAGTGCATGAACAAAACCTTTCAGTGTAATAGTAAGCTTCGATAGATTAGCAGCTTTGATTGAATCTATCAAAGTTTCAAACGCTAGGCGCCCCCACTGAAATCTGTTCAGAATGTCAGGATTGAAAGCTTTTTGGGATACTTGAAACTAATCCGGCAACCCTTTTGGAATCCAAATACTCCTAGGGCGATGAGGCATAAAAAACCCACGATTCTTCTTTGCAAGAAATCCCAGCCCCCGCAAATTTTCAACACTCGTGCCAAATCGTTCCAATGAGGTCCATCCCCTATGGCCAGACTCATTTTAGCCCATAAACTCGTATGATCAAGATCTTCTTCATCCTCAGCATCATAAGGAGCACATCTCAGACATGTAACTTGCGCAAATTCGTACAGAGAAAATCTCATCGGATCATCACTGATCAAACACCACATCTCCTTCGGCCTATGAATTTGCAGCTGATGAGTGAGAAAGTAGTGAGCCGTCTTCGCACACCATGTAAAATTGTTCTCGGCCATACACACAATAGGGCCGAGTGCAGAAGCCTTCATCTCAACCCACACGTCATTACCGAGTGTTTCTTTTGCTTTCAGCAAGTAGTGAATGTAGCTTCCATTGATTCAAGCTTCTTTCTTGTACGGGACCGTTATCTCCATACAAACGAGGAGGGTAATCCTTTTTCTCAGAACCGTCCATAGCTAAAAAGGCGAAGTAATGTTAGTTTTAAGTTCGTATAAATGTCATTGTCAATAACAAATAAGAAAAAATAACAAAACAATGTCAACGAAAATTCGCAATGTATTACAATAAATCTGCAATGAAGATAAATAAATCTGCACCGAAGATAAATAAATCTGCAACGATGATAAATAAAATCCGCAAGGAAGACAAATAAATCTGTAGTTAAGAGAATTAAATCCGCAATGAATACAATTAAACCCGAAACACACACAAAGCCAATGAAATTCAAATAAACAAATCGATGTCAACAAACCCACATATGACATATCACACTTGATAACTAATCAAGGAAACAAGAAACCCACAACGATTCGCGAAGTTAAATCTCTCGAAATATCAAAACCCATAGAGACAAAACGTATTCTTCTATTTGAACGTGCAAAAACCGCAGATTCATTCACAAACTCTAATAAACTGTATGCGCTTAGAGACGAACCCGGAAAAGTTACGAAATAGATGAAGCCGTGATGACCGAGTCCGATTATCTCTCTCGACGGCGACAAGAAGCAGAACTGTCGGTTTCAAAACACGGCAAGTATGAAGAAGAGTATTCGACAGTGTATCAACGGCGGCGAGCGGGAAGCGTTGCGAACTGATTGTCTCGACGTCGACGAGAATGGGCTCGTCAATTTCAGACGACGGCGACGACGAAGAAGCGGCGGGCAGGGTTCGTCTAGACGGCGGCGAGGAGGAAGAAAGTTCAACGAAGTGTTTCCAAGTCTGTAACTCCGACTGATTATATCTCTCGTCGACGAAAATTCAGTTAGGAGTGGTGTTTGACTATCGTCGGCGATGAGAGGGGGAGAAAGAATGACGACTAGGAAGGAGGAAAAAAATGGGGATTAGGGTAAAAAAAAGGTATCTAGGATAAAATATGGTTGGAGAGGTTTTCTATTTTCTGATTTTAATTTATTTTAGTATTTTTTCAAATAAATTATATTGTTTTTAAAAAAAATTAAAAGAGATAAATGAAGGTTAACAAGGTCATTTTAATCACATAGGCATGCTACTCTATTAAACATTACTCTCTATTGCTAGTGCAGAAATTAAGTATAAGATTAGTGCGACTAGGAGTAATTTTCACTTAGTATTTTACATAATTTCATAATCTAATTAGATATCAAGTGTGGATCCTAAAACCCACACTCAGATTTTAGAGTGTTTAGATGAGCTGATTTATAAAATAGGTGGGCTAGATTCTTGGTTGAACGAGATCAAGGAGCTTAACAATGGTGAAAAATAGATTTGTATTGATTTCAATACAAGAACAGTAAGAACTCGAGCTGGATAGCGATTACAAAGTCTTAATGCTAGGTTAGAATATAAAACGAATGATCGGATCCCTTTGTGAGTCGTCCGAGCTCTCTATTTATAGCCTTTCTCCGTCTTCAACCGCTTTCCCCTTCTCTCGGAGTCCGTTCCAACGCCCTGCACTTTTCTCGGGATCTTCTTGTTGCGAGACTCCTTCTTCTCCGGCTCCATGACCTCAAGCTTGACTCTGTCGCCATCTTATCGGGTCGCCTCTCGGAGTCGAATCTTACATGCGGGCCTCTGGTAAGTTGGGCTTGGTTGCGAATGCGTTGGGCCTTGGCCCTTTACTCAGCTGAATTCACTGTGGTGGATTCTGGCCCAAACATTTGCCCCCCAGCCCTTTAAGCGAGTTTCCGAGCTTGAAGGGCGGAGTATATTCGCGAAAGGCCCACAGCATTCTTTCGGATATGGCCAAATCTTGTTTGCTTGAGCTATATCCGAGATACGCGAACGCTTCGCCTTCTAATGTGAACCGTCAGATGACGAGCAAGTGAAAATCCCGCCAAATCGAGCGGCTAAGATGAGAGCATGGGATGAATGCCACGCGTAATCGCGGCGCGTGAGGAGTAGCGAGGAGATCGAACGGTTTAGATCTCGGAGATCTCAAAAGATCTTTGGAGTCCCGAGGCTGTGCAATTATGATTGCTTTATATTTCACCTCTTCATGCACCCACTCTCCAAGGTTCAACCGTCAACTCAAGGTAACTCCTCCACTCCTCTTTATAGCGATGTTTCTTCTCTTTCTTTTGCAGTTTTCTTTCCTTTTCTCGCGATAAAGAAATTTCGTTCTTGAAAGCTTTAAGCGATGTCGAAATTGAGTCTGGCTAGGGTTAAGAAAGAGAAGCAGGTGGTTGAAGAAGAGGAGTTCGAGTATCCCGTCCCGAATACAAAGGTGGAGGACATCGAGAACCTATACTCGTCGCACGGCATACCGAGGTCGGTGGAATTGAGGCTGCTCGATCCTGGAGAGACGCCGGAGTCGGTCAGACCAGGCTATTGCTGTGCCTACAAGGCTTACTTCGAGAAGTGTAACCTGATTTTTCCGATCCCTCGGCTTCTGTTGGATGTGATAGGCGAGCTTGGGATAATGCTTCCGCAACTAACACCGAATTTCATCCACTACCTCATCGGCCTGCTGGTTAGGGCTCGAGAGGAGGGGATTTCGTTTGACTTATCTGTTCTTCACGCTTTGTGTTCGATCAAACATAACTCGGTGATGGGGCTTTTCTATCTCTCTCCTCGGAGGAGTTTGGCGATTTTGGTGGCTGTGCCGAACCGGGAGGATCGTTGGAGAGAGTGACCCTTTTGGTTCAAACTCGACCATCACTCGATTGGAGATTACGATCCCTCTAGAGTCGCGACCGCGTGGTCGGAATCTGTTGGTTAGAGATAGTGTTTAGCTAGGGTTTCTTCTATTGCATGTCGATTTCGGACTTATCCGAAGATATCTGAGCGTTTATTTTTCAATGTTTGCAGAGATCCCAGAGAGGTTCGGAATAACTCCTGCAGTTAGAAGGCTAGCGGCTACTCTAGGCTCCAGAGACGTACTCTGGTCATCGTTCACTGTTGACAGGGTCAAGCGTGCGCTCGAGCTTCCGGAGGTGGTAGAGCCGCTGGAGATTCGTCATGCCCCGGTACTTCTTGGTGAGTATATGCATGTTTTTTTTATTTTATATATTCTCTGTATATACAGCCCGGGTGCGAGCCTTGACTACTTTCCTTCGTTTTGCAGCTTCCCGAGAGAACTCGCTTTCTGACGCTGCTTCGTCAAGCACAACCCAGACAAAGAAAAAGATGAGGAGACGCCCCACTGTTCGAGAGTCATCCAAGAGGCCTTCTGAGAAGGCGACGTCTGGCGGATACGCACCCATCCGTGCTGGCCAGCTGAGTGATGCTCTAGCTGGCGCAATTAACGATGGGAGGTTTGGAGGCGTTCCGCCGCCGCCTCCGCGTCGGGACACGGAGTCTGGGAAGGGCCCGAAGGCTGTACGCCCCGACCAAGTGATTCATCTGAGTTCCAGGGCCACCGGAAGTGATTCCTCGGTGCAACCTTTGAACAAGAAGCCTCGATATGAAAAGGAGGCAGTTGTTGGGTCGGGCTCGTCGCATGCTCCGGGGTCCAAACCGTTTCGCTGGAAGTTTGACCACCTGAAGGATTTTCCGATTACAGACGATCCTGAGGGACTCGCTCATTTGCTCCGCCATTGCAAGGCTGCTGGATGCTCGCTCCCTTCGGTGAAGAACCTGATAGGCCGGGAGCTGTACATCAAAGCAATGACCGCCAAGGGAAAGGTAGCTTCGAGTCTTCGCTTCTTCTTTCCCTTTCTGGTTTTTAATGCCCATTTTCTGTTTCAGTCTCTGGAGGCGGATAACCAGCTCATGGCCTTCTATGAGCAGAGTCTCAGGTGTGTCTCTCGTCAGGAGGAGCTCGAGCAAGCTCAGAGTGTCGTGCACCAGTTGACCGCGAGCCTCAAGAGTTTCCAGGAGGAGGTGAAGCTTTTCGAGGCTCAGCTTAACGTTGTGAAGTCCGAGCGCTCGATTTCCATGGAGAGGACAGTTGCTCTGGAGCAGAAGGTCAAGGAACTCTTTGAGAAGGCGGAGGGTGCAATTCTCTCGGCTAGGCACGATGGAATGAGGATAAGGTACGGTCATTATTATGACATGTTCAAATCTCACAAGGACAAGTTCGAGAGGAAGAAGAAGGAGACGGACTGCGAGATGAAGGTCCAAGAGGTGGAGGCTAATATCGAGCTGATAAACCTTCTGCAGAGCGGAGTGACGACCATCGAGGAGGAGCTTCCCAAGTTGTTGGAGGAGAGGGAGTCTTTCGCGAAGGAGTTCGAGGCTGCGCAGGTGTCTGACTTCTCTCTGAGTGCCGAGCTTCGTGCCATTCCTCAGATTTCCGAGGACTCGGTGATGCGCGTGGCTCGCTCCGCAGGCTTCAATGAGTTTGGATCGAATGCTGAGATGATGGCAGGACCTGCGAGTACCGGAGCGACCAAGGCGGCGGAGATCGGAGTTCAGGAGGAACAAGGTGGTGAAGGCGAAAAGGCTGGAGGTGAGGAGCAGGGCTGATGGCTGCTCCTTTTTAATTTCTGTTTTTTTGGAATCCCCTAAAGCCCCCTTTTGGGCTAAAGTTGAACTCTTTTTAATTTTGCTTTCGGTGTTGCCCGGGAGGGCTTTTATCCATAACTCTTTTTGGCTCGGGTGAGCCTTTTTAATGCACGCTTTTATGTTTATGTTTTTGTTCGAGTTTGGACCTTTTAGTTTAGCAAAATATCGAGGTTTGCTTATGCGTTGTCAGTTAGCATGTTTAAAACTTTAGGTCGTACGAACAGAACTCTTGGTTTAATTGCTTAGTCTGGCCAGACGTTCTTTAGTTTTCAGAGTTCGTTCGATGACTTGGAGCCTTTAGTTCGCATTAGTTTTGGATACCAGTTTGACTCGTGCAAAGTCGTTTAGGGTTTACTTCCAGGTTTGGTCGCGGTTGTAGGCTATGGAAGACTACTCTGGGCGAATCTTCTAGAGTTATACTTCGCAGTTGCTAAGGTTTCAGGACTTAGCGTTTTTGCGATTTGTGATTATTTATAGCCTGAGTTGGCTGTGACGAAGACTCGAAGTAACTCGTATAAGGTTGTACTTTATTAATACGTACTTCGAAGTTTACAATTGCTAAGGTTTTAAGACTTAGCGTATTTGTGCTAACTTATTTCCCAATGTAAACTTCAATGTCGACTCGTCGTATGACCCAGAGCTTGCATTGTCGTATTGGGTGATAACCCTGTACTCCCCCCCTAAAAAACGAAAAGGAAGAATGAAAGGATTTCTGAGTTTTTGGGTGGAGTGGCTGCACTCGAGGTTCGAGCTGCCTACGTACCCTGCCAAGGGATCAAGCCTAACGTAGATCGATTTTTGTGAGTACTTATGAGTTGTATAGCTTGAGGTTCATGGAATTCCATGGTCTCTTCACAGGCACTCCGTTTTTGACTTTCGGGAGCTTGTAGACGCCGTCGCGGACTATCTCGGTGACTCTGTAGGGTCCTTCCCAGTTTGTCCCGACTTTCCCGACGCCTGGCTCTCTGGTGTTTTCGTAGACTTTGCGCAATACTAAGTCTCCCATGATAAACTTCCGAGGTCGGACTCTAGAGTTGTAGTATCGGGAAGTTGCTTGCTGATAGTTTTGCATTCGTATTAGCGCTCGGTCGCGTTGTTCCTCGATCATGTCTAGACGATCTCGGAGCATTTGTTCGTTTAGTTCCTCGTGTCTCGGGCTCAGGGCCCTTCTGATAGTCGGAACTGATATCTCTGCAGGGACTACTGCTTCCATCCCGTATGCTAATGAGAACGGAGTCTCACCAGTCGCGCTGTGAGGTGTAGTGCGGGAGGCCCACAGGACTCTTGGTAACTCTTCAGACCACGCGGACTTCTTAGAGTCAAGTCTTTTTTTGAGGCTACCGATTAGTCTTGTTCGCAGCTTCTGCTTGACCATTTCCTTGGGGGTACCTCGGAGTTGAGGTGGTCAGGCGTATCTTCCAAGTTTTGCAGAAGTTTCTGAAAGTTCGGGAGATGAACTGTGAGCCGTTATCGGTTACTATTTCGTAGGGAAGCACGGGTCGGCAGACTATGTGTTCCCAAACGAAGGGTTGAACTTCGATTTCTGTAGTCTGCTGGTAAGCTTTAGCTTCTATCCACTTGGTGAAATAGTCGGTTAGGACCAGGAGGAATTTTAGCTGTTTTGGTCCTGAAGAAACGAGAGGCCCCACTATGTCCATTGACCACCTCATGAAGGGGTATGGTGCAGATATCGAGGACAGTTTCTCTGCAGGCTGGTGAATAATCGGTGCGTGCCTTTGGCATTTATCACACAGCCTGGTGTAGTTCTCGCAATCTGCGATCATAGTTGGCCAGAAGAATCCTTGTCTTTTGATGCGGATGGCTAGGGCTCGCCCTCCGGAGTGGTTACCGCAGGTGCTTTCATGGGTGTTACCCATTATGGCGAGGGCTTCCACTGCGTGCACACATCGCAAGTAAGGTTCCGCGGTGCTACGTTTGAATAGGCAATCGTTGATTATGCAATATCGGGCGCTTCAAGCTTTAAGCTTTCTGGCCTGCCACTTTTCGTCGGGGACTTGGCCGTGTCGGATGTAGCTTAGGATTGGTTCCCTCCAATCCGGCATGTTCAAGAATTCTGCGTCCGGTTCTTCGGTTTCAGGCTCGGATTCCTCCTCCTTGGCGGGAGGTTCAGGAATTTGTCGGCCGCTACAGAGACCGATGTCATAGACTTCGTGGCATTTCGAGGCCGTTTCTGCCCGAACTTCAGGTTCCGGGGTCTCCGTTAAGTTTTTTGTCTGGACCGTCGCGGACTGATCTGCGGTATGCGCCTTGAGTGCCACGTCGATGCTTTGTTTTTGTTGGGAATGTCCTGAAATCTACCGTACTATCTCTAGAAAGTATGATAAGTGTCGAGATCAGACATAAGTCATAAATACTGGATGATCATGATGGCTTGCTAGAGTCCGCTCTTGATCTATAAGTTTAAGACTTATTACCAGTATTGTATGATCCCAAAGGGTCACACACCATAGCTAACGGGAAAGTTAAATGGAATTAATACGGTAAGATGCAATGGCATTTATTGTATTGGATCAGAGTTTTGGGCCAGACAAATACAGGCTTTTGTCTGATTTGTATTTTGGGCCCAAAAGATTAATGAGCCATTAGTCTAATGACTTGGGCCCATTAATGAGATATAAGAGAGTTAGAAAGCCCTAAAGGAAAAATCTCTCCAGCGACTTTTTTCTGATTTTGGCGTCATCTCTCTCTCTCTTTATCTCTCTCTCTGATTCTTCCAGCTCTTTGGTCTAGCAGCCGTCCCGTGCTTGTAAGAGTGTGGATACACGAGGAGGAGCCGATTCTCATCAGCTCTAATCTGATCTCGACATTACCACCAATTTCCGCTGCAAAGGTAAAGATCAGGTTTGTTTTATGATTCGTTTGCCAAGAACCTAGATCTGTTTAAGGATTTGTGTTAGGTTGCAATTGGGAATTAAACCTTGGAAAACACCCATAATCCTTCAGTGGTATCAGAGCCAGGTTTTAGGTTTCTTGTGAAATTGGATCATATGAATGTTTGAATTAATTTTGAAAGAAAAATTGATTAAACTAATTAAATCCAAATCGTTTGAGATCTTGTTAATCATCGGCTGCAATTTTTTTTTTAATGAATCGATCATTATTAATAATCGAATATGTGGCCGAATGTTCTTGTTATTGATAGAATAGCGCTTTCAATATTGAAACCCTAAACGCTTGTATTGATCCAATTAATAAATGCTGTATTGATTGGTTGACGTTGCTAGTTCGATGCAATTAAAGAATGATCAAGCGTGTGCGTGTGCCGAGAGCCTTATTTGATAATTGAATTGATAGTTGAATTAATCGCTTGTTTGTGGCCATGTGATGTGTGAAAATCCAATGATTGCAATGTTGACTTGGTTTTGTCCTCTTGTGAAAGAGCAAATCGTTTTGTTTAAAGTGATCATCACGTGATGTTTGTTGATTATTGAATTGGATATAAGACAAATTCGTTTTGTTTAAAGTGAATGAGATGGGCCATCGATTGATTAATGGGCCAAGTTGGATCATGGGTTCATGATTCGATCATGGATCCGATCGTTTGGCCCGTTAAATTTTACGTCCTGCGAATAGTCAATCGGTTAAACCGAGCTTCGCGGTTCGTTGCCCAAAACCACACCAATTTAACCGGTCCATTTATTTGGCGGTTAATTGTGTGTTTAAAGCCTAAAACCGCAAGTTAAATCAAATTGGCTAAAACACTAGGTGTTTCTTCCCGGTTTTGGATTTAACTGAACCGATCCAATTTAATTGGTGGTTCAAGCGGTTAACCCAAATCGCGGTTTGCTGGAAATAATTTTATTTCTGGTTAAACCGGATTTAAATTCATAAAATTGAATTTTAACCTAAACCGAAGGCTGGTCTAAGTTTGATTTGGTTGGACCAAATAATTTAGAGCTGGTCTGGTTTAGTAAATAACCGATGGTTTTGATAGTTAATTTTGGTCTTGGACCAGAATTAATAAACCGGATCGGTTATGTCAAATTATTGGGCCAGCTGGAATTCTATGGTCTTGGGCCAAGAATTGGGCCTATAATTTGTGACTCAACCCAAAATATTTATAAAATATTAAATTAGAAATTTCTAATTTTAGTAAGTTACTAAATTTAGAAAGTTTCTAAAATAAGAAAGTTTCCCAAAATAGTAATCTTCTATTTTTGGAAATAAAATTTAAAAATCCTCAAAAACAATATCAAGTTTGGATGTCTTTCCAATCTTGTCAGCTACTTAACGCTTATTTGATTACAGATATGGCTTACAGTGTGAGGTGTCTGTTTTCGCGTAAGTAAAGTAGTATATAGTCACTAATTTCATTGGGAGTCCCAGACTTTAGTGATTATTTGGCTGTAAGAGATTGGTTTCCTTGACTGGGCCATCGGGAGTCCCGGGCCTTGAGACATCTGGTGAATTTGGGCCTCGGGTCCAATTCACAACCGAGAGTTATTGGTTATAACTAGCTGTGTGTATGCTTACCAAGTAAAGCTAATTCTGGGTGACGGCCAGTGGCCCACTTTGGATTTAGCTAAACATGGGTCTCGGAATCATTGTATTCTTATGAGGTTGAACAAAGAAATTTTGAATACAATGCGAGTTTTCTTATAAGTTGTTAAGATTACTCTTTTATGAACTTAATAACTAAAACTCTATTTATCTCTAAATTTCAGCTATGACAAGCACAAACAATCAAAACACTTTCTCGATCCGGTATGTCCTTGAGATGGACAAACTGAACGGATCAAATTTATTGACTTGGTCGCGGAACCTGAGGCTAGTTCTCAGGCATGAGAGAAAGGACTATGTCCTTGAGAAAGCTCTCCCCGAGAGGATCGGATCCAAAGCCAGTCATGCAGTATATAATGCTTGGAATAAGCATTATAATGATGCGGTAGATGTGCGTGGTCTGATATTGGCTACCATGGACTCAGAGTTGCGGAAGCAATATGAGAACATGGAGTCGCCAATAGAGATGATCAGCAGCCTGAAATTGAAATTTCAGGAGCAGGTAAGAGTGGAGAGATACCAGTTGGTTAAATTTCTCACTAGCTGCAAGCTACCGATTGGTCATCCAGTAAGTCCTCATATCAGTAAAATGATGGGTTACATTGATAACCTGAGGAAACTGGATTATCCAGTTAGCCAAGAATTGGCAACTGATATCATTCTGCAGTCACTGCCGTCAAGCTATGATAAGTTCGTAAGGGACTATATCAAGAAAGGCTTAACGAAGACGTTGACTGAACTGCATGACATGCTCAAGACAGTTGAGCCAAACGTGAAGAATACCCTGTACAATCTCATGAAGGAGAAGGGTAGGTTTACTAAACCTAAAGCTGACAAGGGTGAAGACAAAGTTGTCCAGATTTTGAATCATGGCAAGCGTGTGTCTTCTGAGCCCGAGTCAGATACCTCTTACGTTGGTAAGTGCTGCTACTGTAAAGAGACTGGGCATTGGAAGAGAGATTGCATTAAATTCATGGAAGATTATGAGGAGTTGAAGTTGATGTATGAAACTACTTCCTCAGGTATTCATGTTATTACTTCAAGTTATACCTTATAGGTATTGGATACTGGTTGTGGCACTGATATTTGTTATAATATGCAGAGCCTGAACAACAGTAGAACGTTGAAGGAAAGGCAAGTGGAACTGCGTGTCTGGAAGGAGCTTGGGATGCTGCCTCAGCCGTAGGGTTTCACTTGTAGATGCCTTTGAGGCTTGGTTTTGTATTAAGTAATTGCTACAATATACCTGCTTTAAGCAGAGTTGTCTTTCATTTTCTTGTAAGAATTTGAATGTTTTTCATTTTGATAAAGGACAAGTTTTGTTCTTTTGATCTTAATGAAATGTTAATTGTAGCACCCTATTCAAGGAATGGGTTTTAATGTCTTAAACCAAAGAGAGCCTAAATGTAACATGAATACCGAATTGGTTTAAATCTGATGAATTAAACCTGATTTTTCTTGGCATAAATGTTTTGGTCACATAGAGTAAGTCAGATTCAGAAACCCCATAGTTATGGACTTTTGGGCTCATTTGAATGGATATCTTATGAGACTTGAATTCTTCTTACTGGACCAAAACACAAAGGGCCCATCTTAGCCGAGCTAGAGAAAAGCCCAAAGGCTTATTGGACATTGGACATACTCATGTATGTGGTCCGATGAGCAGTAATGCCAGAGAAAATTTCCTGTACTTCATTGTCTCTACTGATTATTTCAGTGAGTGTGACTGTGTTCATTTGATGAGACACAAGTCGGAATTCTTTGACATGGTCGAAAGAGTTCCAGAATGAAGTATAGAATCTGAATGACAGAAGTATTAAGACTCTGGATTAGATCACGAGTGAGAATACTTAAGTCATTGATAGTGTGATCATTTGAATGAGTGTGAAGTTGTTTCACAGCTCGTTTCTCCTGAAAACCTGGAGGTGTTTCTGTGAGAAAGAATCAGATCTTATTAGAAATGATTAAAGATGAGTCACACGAATCTTCCATGATATTCTTTAAGAATAACGCTCTAAAATATCTAAGTTTACGCTGAAATAGTTCCACCAATATCAGTTGAAAGACACCACGTAAATGTGGATTGGAATCGATCCAAATTCGTCTTTACTGAGTATTTGTAGTTGTGCTACTTCGCTGGTTGTCCTAAGGAAACCAAGGCTTGTTACTTTTACGTCCGTTCTGTTTTCTAAGAAGGGAAGTTACTTTCCAAGAAGAACAGTGGGAGTAAAAGTATAACTCGAAGAAATTCGAGAAGTACAGGAGGCTGCTCAACCTGTTGAGGGAGAGCAGCGGATGGATTTACAGATTTCTGTAGAATCTACACCTGTAAAGCCTGAAGTTCGCAGATCTGAATGAATCAGTTACTAATCCGAGAGTGATTTCTCGTCATTAGTTGAACCTGATGATCATTGAAAGTTCGCATGATCTGATGATGATTGAAAGCGACGAACCTGCGAAATTCAAAGAAGCGAAAGTGAGCCCGGACTCCGAAAATTACATTTTGTGTAAGTTGGCTTCATCGATCCATTCATGGATGGAAGCAAACATATCGGAGTTGGAATCTTCGTTCTGTTAAAGTAGTCAAGGTTTTGACTTGAACAGGAACGAAGTGGAACTGTGCGTTTACTAAAAGATAAGTGGGAGCAATATTACATTTCTCATAGTGTATGTCGATGACATACTGATTCTCGAAAATAACGTTCCAATGCTGCAGTCGGTATAGGACTGGCTTGGGAGTTGGTTTTATGATTGACATGGGTAAAGCCACGTAGTTCTTGAATTTTGGATCTAAAGATAAAGATTCAAAAGAGCTGGTAGGACAAAGTCAGGATTCTTAAATTGACAAAGTCCTACACGTAATCAGCAATCCAAGAAGGGCTTTATGCCAATGTCACATGGCAATTCATTAAGCAAGATACAGTGTCCTGCGATATCTGCTGAGCTTGAATGCATGGATAGGATTCCATATGCGACGGCAATTGGATCTATCATGTATGCCATGACACATAACTTGTTTTGATGTTGCTTTAATGCTAAGCAAGACAAGTAAAGACCAGTCAAATCCAGCAAAGAATTACTGGATTGCCGTAAAGAATATCCTAAAGTATCTGAGGAATACTAAGGATAAGTTCTTGGTTTACGGAGAAAGTGAGGTGCTACAAGTCGATAGAGTCTGATAGGCAAGTTTCCAATAGACAAAGATAATTCCTGGTCACAGTCCGGCTATATCTTGTGTCTGTCTGGCGGTGCAAGGCACTGTTGCTGACTCCATGACTTAAGCTGAACATTTCGCAGCTTGTAAAGCGGCGAAAGAGGATGTTTGGAAAGGAAAAGTTCATCACTGAACTTGATGTGATTCCCAGCGTAGTTAAGACTAGCTGCACATCAGAGGTCCAAACACCTTGAGGATAGGTGTAACCTATTCCGTGAGATAAATGACAGAGGTGTTAAGTAGATAAGCAAGTTTCATCGAATGAGAACGTTGCTAATCTATTAACGAAGCCACTCCTTATGCCTAAGCACGAGTCGCGGACTGTAGCTGTAGGATGAGTGAAATTAAGATGTAGTCTTAATTTCAGTGGGAGTTTGTAAAGGGCTTTACTTAGTTGTTTTGAAAGGTTCATGTAAACATTTTAAAATGTTAATGAAATTTTATTTCTGGATTATTTTTAACTGTGATATAAAATAATCGTTCCAAAATAATTCATGTCATTATATATGGGCCATCGAAGTACATGAGTAGACTTGATCCTGAAACCCCATATTTAACGAAATGACATAAATTATAATGTCCATAGTCGAAGGTTGTTGAAATTGGAACAACAACAACCTGTTGAGACTAGATTGTGTTGAGACTTATGACCAGGTTTCGAGGGGTCATAGATGCGCGGCATCAAAGTCGACACATAGGTATATGTAGGGGAGCATATGACCGGACATGGCCCGCTGATGAGAACTCTGCAAGATATTAATATCTGTGTCATAAGAAGTTCTCATATACGACTATAGAGTATAGTCCTTAGACCTGAGTTCGCATGCATATGGCTGCACATGGAGTAATGCGCTTTGATCATTGTCTAACGCTGTTTCGTAACTGGGAGCTATACGGACCTTGGTTGGGTGTGTTGTGAAGTGTGTAGTTCATAGTGATGGAACAAGACGGGATTTGTCCCTGCTGTTTAACGGAGGTAATATCTCTAGGCCAATCGGAGATTTGATAGCTGGTAAGAGAATGGCCATTCCCAAACGGACTTGCCCAAGTCGTTTGCATTGTCAGTATCAAATCTGGTCCGATAAACATGGTCTGGCTATATAAGGATGACACGCATCTTGCCTTATGCCAGATCGAGATATTGAGACAAAAGGATTAGGGAATGTAGGATTCCAGTACAATCGGAAGATTGTTGGGAATGTCCTTTGTAGGATTCCAGTACAAGTGGGAAATTGTTGGGAATGTCCTGAAATCTACCGTACTATCTCTAGAAAGTATGATAAGTGTCGAGATCAGACATAAGTCATAAATACTGGATGATCATGATGGCTTGCTAGAGTCCGCTCTTGATCTATAAGTTTAAGACTTATTACCAGTATTGTATGATCCCAAAGGGTCACACACCATAGCTAACGGGAAAGTTAAATGGAATTAATACGGTAAGATGCAATGGCATTTATTGTATTGGATCAGAGTTTTGGGCCAGACAAATACAGGCTTTTGTCTGATTTGTATTTTGGGCCCAAAAGATTAATGAGCCATTAGTCTAATGACTTGGGCCCATTAATGAGATATAAGAGAGTTAGAAAGCCCTAAAGGAAAAATCTCTCCAGCGACTTTTTTTCTGATTTTGGCGTCATCTCTCTCTTTATCTCTCTCTCTGATTCTTCCAGCTCTTTGGTCTAGCAGCCGTCCCGTGCTTGTAAGAGTGTGGATACACGAGGAGGAGCCGATTCTCATCAGCTCTAATCTGATCTCGACATTACCACCAATTTCCGCTGCAAAGGTAAAGATCAGGTTTGTTTTATGATTCGTTTGCCAAGAACCTAGATCTGTTTAAGGATTTGTGTTAGGTTGCAATTGGGAATTAAACCTTGGAAAACACCCATAATCCTTCAGTTTTTCTATCCCTTCTACGGGTATGATTCTTTTGACCTTAGGGTCGGACGTCGAGGCTAATGCTGCCAGGGCGTCGGCGGAGGAGTTTTCCCCCCGAGGTATTCTCTCGAGTGTGAAATCTTTTAACTGATCTGCCAACTCGTGAGCTACCTTGACGTACGCTTCCATGCGCTCATCCTTAGTTTCGTATTCGCCGTGATACTGGCTCGTAACTAACTGTGAATCGCTAAAAGCGCGTACTTCTTGTGCTCCAACTCCGATTGCGAGCCGGAGTCCGGCTATGAGGGCTTCATACTCGGCCTCATTGTTGGACGCGCTGAAGCCGAGTCTGAATGATTGCTCGATTATCTCTCCTGTGGGGGTTACGAGTTTGATTCCTACCCCGGAGCCGTGTTTGGATGAGGCTCCGTCTACATGGAGAGTCCAATGTTTGTTTTGATTTTCCTGTCCGGAGCCGTGGGCGGGAGCTCGATAATGAAATCTGCTAGGACCTGGGCTTTAGCGCTCGTTCTGGTCCGGTACTCGATATCGTATTCGCTTAACTCGATTTCCCATTTGGCTAGTCTGCCGGATTGGCTCGGACTATGGAGTATAGTTCGTATGGGCTGTGACGTCATCACTACTATGGCATGTGACTGGAAGTACGGCCTAAGCTTTCTTGCCGCCATTACTACTGTGAGTGCGAGCTTCTCCATTGCTGGATACCTCGTCTCTGCGTCTATGAGTGTTTTACTCACGTAGTATATTGGCTTTTGCTCGTTTTGTTCCTCGCGGACCAGGACTGCGCTGACGGCGGCGGGCGAAGTCGCGATGTAGAGATACAAAGGCTCGCCCTCCACATGTTTAGCTAGTATTGGAGGTTCGCTAAGGTACCTCTTGAGCTCGTTTAGGGCATTTTTGCAGTCCTCGTTCCATTGGAACTTTCGGTTTCCTTTGAGGAGATTGTAAAACGGTAGGCATTTGTCGGTAGACCGAGAGATGAAACGGTTCAGGGCTGCTATCCGTCCTGTTAGCCTCTGTACTTCCCTCGTGTTTTTCGGGGAGGGCATTTCTAGGAAGGTCGCTATTTGCTTTGGATTTGCTTCGATCCCTTGTTCCGTTACTAGATACTCGAGGAATTCACCCGATGGTACTCCGAAGGAGCACTTGGCTGGTTGAGTTTCATCCCGTATTGGTTTAGGATCTTGAAACATTCCCGGAGCTGTGCTATATGGTCGCTCTCTTTGGAGGACTTTACTAGCATGTCGTCAATGTAGACTTCCATTGACTTTCCGAGCTGATCGGCGAACATTTTGTTCACCAATCTTTGGTAGGTAGCTCCGGCGTTCTTTAGCCCGAAAGGCATCACTTTATAGCAATAGGTCCCGCGATCGATTATGAAGGCTGTGTTTTCTTGGTCCTCTGGGTTCATTAAGATTTGGTTGTACCCGGAGAACGCATCCATGAAGGATAGTAGTTCGTGTCCAGCGGTGGCTTCCACCAGACGGTCTATATGCGGAAGTGGAAAGCTGTCTTTTGGGCATGCCTTATTCAGGTCTGTAAAATCTATGCAGACCCTCCACTTTCCGTTTTTCTTTTTAACGACGACCGGGTTGGCTAACCAGTCGGGGTATTTCACCTCCCTGATTGACCCGACCTTTAGCAGTCTGTCGAATTCGTCGTTTACTGCCTTAGCTCGGTCTGGGCCGAGCTTTCGGCGCTTCTGTTTAATTGGCTTGAATGTGGGATCCACATTCAATTCGTGTGAGGTGACGTTGATGTCGATCCCCTGCATGTCTCGTGTGGACCATGCGAACGTGTCTACGTTTTCTTTAAGAAAGTTGATGAGCTCGTTCCGCGTGGAGCTCTGGAGCTCGGAGCCGATGTTTACACATCTTTCCGGATCAGTGTCGTCAATGCAGACTGGGACAACCAGATCTTTGCGGGGGCCTCGGACCGTCGGATCGTTGTTACGTTTCGTCGTTCGGGTCGCGAGCTCTTCCGCTTTCTGTAATTGCAATACCTGCAGAGCTTCTAGTTGTTTAAAGAATGTCAGGTAACATGACCTTGCGGCCTTCTGGTCCCCGTAAATTGTCTTTATCCCCGAGGGGGTTGGGAACTTCACACATTGGTGGTAGGTGAAAGGCACTGCCTTCATGGCATAGATCCATGGTCTACCTAATATCGCGTTGTACGGGGCCGGTTTGTTTACTACTACAAACTCCAGGATTTCCTGTTGCCCCCCAGCGATGGACGGGAGCTTTATAGTTCCCATCGAGTAGGTGGTTTCGCCGTCGAATCCGGTTAGGGGGGTTTTCCCTCCGGTCAACATTGAATCTTTGAAGCCCATTCTTCTGAAGGCGTCGTAGAATAAGAGGTCTACGGAGCTTCCAGTATCAATCATGACCCTTGATAACTCGAATCCGGCTACGTCGAGTCGGATTACTAGAGCATCGTCATGCGGTTTGTCGAGTTTGAAAGTTTCACTTTCAAAGAACGTTATGTGAGTGTCTGGTCCTTCGATCGGGACCATTTCTCTGACTTCGTTCACAACTCGTCTTTGGTGAGCTTTGATCGAGTTAACCGAATTTCGGCAAAACTTCGAGCCTCCCGATATAAAGTTTATCATTTTGGGGAGGTTCGAGTTGCATAGTCCGAGCTTAGGCAAGCACTGGCTAGCTGGTTTCTTTGGAGCTGGGGGTGGTGTGATGACCGATTTCATCGACCCCCCGCATCGAGCTCAGCTGAAAATCGCGTCTATGCGTTTGCGAGAGGGGACCGGAGAGTTCGATCCCTCCTTCTCTGGAGTTCTCTCGCGTTTAGATTGCGAATTCTTCTTGTTTTTCGACTTGCTCTTTCCTTTGTCTTTCTTTTCTGGCTCTTTCTCCTCCGGTTCCGGAGTTTCTGCTACGCCGCTGCCGTTTTTGGCTGCCAGCAGGCAGTCTTTGGACCTGCACTCCTCGGAGGAGTGTCCATTTTTGTCGTGGTATTTGCAATACTTGTTTGCGTCGTAAGGCTTGCGCCACTGAGGCTTGCCATCTACCGCCAGGCAGTGTTGTCCCTTGCCAGAGGATTCCTTTTTGCTGGTTTTCTTCTGGCTTGACTCTTCTTTTGCTGCAGCTACGGTTTCTTCGTATTTTGCGTAGTAAGTAGCTTTGTGCAGCGCATGGTCGAACCGCGAGCTCTTTTCTGAACTCCGACGTGTACAGGAGTCCATTTTCCAGAGCCGCGATTGCTATGGTCTCATTTGGGTCGGCTATACGCGATTTGACTTCTCTGAACCTAGCGATGTAGGCTCTGAGAGTTTCGTCTGATCCTTGCTTCAGAGCCCAAAGGTCAGCTTCCGAGGTCTTCTCTTCGATGAAGATCGAGTATTGCTTTAGAAAAATCGAAACGAGCTGTGTGAAGTTATCGATCGAATTTCCTTCTAGGCTGGCGAACCATTCTAGTGCGGTACCGGTGAGATTTTCGGCGAAAAGTCTGCAGTACCCTTCTTCTTTTTCTTCATCGGTGAGGTGTGCTCGGTAGACCGCGAGCCTAAAAGCTCTAACGTGGGCCTTCGGGTCCGTAGTTCCTGCGTATTCTGGGATTTTGATTTTCCCAGTATTCTGGATCCTCGCGCTAGCGATTCTGTCCGTGAATGGGGTTCGACGGGTCTCCTCGATAACCTGATCGATGTCTGGAGCCGCGCTCGTTGCTGAGTGGACCGCAGCATGTAGACGCTGGAGCCTGGCATATATGCCTTCGTCGTTTATGTCTGTTCGTTGGTCGAACATAGGGAGCCGCGTGCTCCGCGGACGCGTGTTGTTCGGTCCTCTAGTTCCGGCTTGTTGGTGAAGGAACTTTTGAGCCAATTCTACCAGATTCAGAATTGCTGTCATGTTCCCGAAGCCCAGGATCTAGGGTCTAGTTAATTGAATCATAGATCTGACCTCGTGATTACCTGGAGATTGGCAGCGGAAGATAAGCAGGTAAACGAGATCTCTGGAGCGCCTCAGATGCTGCGCCTCTACTGTAGTCCACACGCACACAAGTTGGAATCCGCCGGGATGCTAGTGCCGGGAATCGGATCTCCTGGGAACTAAGTTTTTGAGGTTTCTGCGTTTTTCTCTCTGAGAAAAACTCTCTAGGCGGCGTTCTATCTCACCCTTTTGGGTCAAATCTATAAAACACGTTTATATATTGACCTCGAGGTGAACCGAAACATCAGTTTCGGTTTCGCCCTTGTGTCGACCGACACACCCATTGGTGTCGATCGACACACGTCTTGTATCGACCGACGCACCCAATGGTGTCGATCGATACACATCTTTGAAACTCAAATTCAATGTGTATATAATACACATCGATCAGACCATATGCCAATGATCAATCCCATGCAAAGTGTATCCAACTTGCTTAGGTGTGTGACCCTGTTGGTTCACATAATACTGTCGGGATAGTGTCCTGTAATCACACTTGTACTCACTCCTGAAGATAGTTGTGTGTCGAGATCAGACATTCGTATAATACTGGGCGGTTGCAATGTTTTGCTAGAAGCCTCTTGCAATCTGTAAGTTGTATACTTACTGCCAGTATTATATGATCCTATAGGGTCACACACCTAAGAAAACTGGAAGCTACGACATGGGAATGATCATTATGGTAATGATCATATTAATGTGTATTGGATGCACATTATAAACGATATAATGGTGTTGTGTCGATCGACACAGCTTGTGTGTCGGTCGACACAGTTTGGGTTTTCGGAAAGGCTTTCCGAATTAAGACTTAATTAAGTCTGGCCCGTTAATCATGTTTAGGTCGAATAAAAACTTGAGAATTTCGACCTAAACAGGGAGCCGTCCACTTTTCTTGACAGAAATAGTAGACACACCAGAGAGAATCGATTCCCGTTGATCCGGCACTAGCATCCCGTTTCCAGCGAGCGTGCGTGTGTATCTGGTAGAGGCAAGGCATCTGCGTTGCTCCACTGATGTCGTTCACCATTCTGATTCCGCTGCCAGTTCAAAGTAAGAACGAGGTTGGTTTTAATTCAATACATCAAACCCTAGATCCTAGGAGATCCAACAGTGGTATCAGAGCCAGGTTAGGGTTTAGCTATTGAATCTGATGCAATTAATTCGAAACTTGTTGTTGTTGAATTGGAAAATTGCCTGTTAAAATCGTTTTTCTTATGATAATCTCGGATTGTATGCATGTTGAAAAATCGATGAACTGTTGTTATCGCACTGTGTCGATCGACACAAAGCGTGTGTCGGTCGACACGCCGCGAAATATCGCGTAAAATATTTAGGGTTTGTCGCAGAGTGTCGATCGACACAAAGCGTGTGTCGGTCGACACAGAGCGAAAACTCGCAAATTATTTTAGGGTTTCGATCTGAGATCGAGTACCCGTATTCCTGCTGTGTCGATCGATACACTGGGTGTGTCGGTCGACACAGGCAATGCGATTAGATAGATCGGTTCAATTGAATTGAACCGGTTATCTCGCTCGGTTAATTTTAATTAACCGATTGGTTCTGGTTTGGTAATGTCGATCGACACACAGTGTGTGACGATCGACATGGACCATTAAACCGAACCGGTTCAATTGAATTGAATTGGTTAAGTAATTTCGATCTGGTTTGACCGGTTATCGAAGACCGGTTTAAGTTGAGTTGCGTCGACCAATGCCAATGGTTGGCGTCGATCGACACGACATTCGCAGATATGCTAGTTGGACCACAAATTTGCATATACCAGAACAATTTAATCCTAAAAGTTCTAGATGAATCTAAACTTAATAAAACTGAATGTTTTAATTAAATTAATAACTTCTTGAATGTATATTGGATGTACATCAAGATTAAATAATTCTTTTCTTCAACCAAATATCAAGTGATCTTGATGTCTTGCCCGATCTTGTCTACTGTCAGGACTCGTGTTATTGTTGGATATCCTTGGAGTCCTTGGTATCCACAGCAACGTGGGTAATGCAGGTGATCAGTAATAGATTTGCAGTGCAACTATTAGTGATCACAAGACAGAAGAGATTGGTTTTACTTGACTAGGTTGTCAGAAGTTCTGGGCCCAGAGACTTCAGAGTAGATTAGACATAGTTTGTCTCATCTACGACCAAGAGTTGTACTGGGTACAATTAGCAATGATTTGCTTACCTAAATAACTAAAGTTTGGGTGATGGTAAGTTGCCCACTCAGATTTTGGTGAAGTATGGATCTTGGCTCATTGTATTCATCTGAGGAAACATAGTTTTGAATACAATGCGAGTTTTTCTTATTAGATAAGAATTCTCATTCATTGGGCATTATAACTAAAACCTCTACCTCTTTTAATTACAGCTATGTCTGTCTCAAATCACATCAACACTTTCTCACTAAGATCCGTCCTTGAGAAGGACAAGTTAAATGGATCTAATTTCTTGGAATGGTATCGGAACCTGAGAATAGTTCTCAGGCAGGAGAACAAGGAATATGTCCTTGAAAGAGTTCTCACCGAGAGGCCACATTCCAATGCCCCGCAGAATGCTTGGGATAAGCATTCAGCTGATGTCAAAGATGTTAATTGTATAATGCTGGTGACTATGAACTCTGAGCTGCAGAAGCAATATGAGAACGTGATGTCACCCATTGAGATGATTAACAGCCTGAAAGCTTTGTTTCAGGAGCAAGCTCGCACAGAGAGATACCAGACGGTTAAATCTCTCATGGATTGCAAGCTGGCTAAGGACAGTCCAGTAAGTCCTCATGTCCTTAAAATGATGGGTTACATTGATAACCTGGGGAAATTGGACTGTGCCATTAGCCAGGAGCTAGCCACTGACATGATTCTGCAGTCTTTGCCGTCGTGTTTTGATCAGTTCATCATGAACTACAACATGCAAAACATGACTAAGACATTGACTGAGTTGCACGGCATGCTGAAGACAGCAGAGCCGAATCTCAAGAAGGCAAATCCCAGTGTACTGATGGTACAAGGGGGTAAAAGGTTTAAGAAACCTAAAAAGGATAAGGGAAAGGCCCAAGTTGTCCAGATTGAGAGTCAGGACAAGCCCAAGCCGAAGCCCAAATCTGGGCCTTCTCCTGAGGATAAGTGCAACTACTGCAAGCAGTTAGGGCATTGGAAGAGAGACTGCAAGAAGTTCATGGAAGATTACAAGAAGCTGAAGAAGACGTATGATGCGTCTGATTCAGGTATTTATGTTATCGAACTTAATGTTATATCTTCTAGTTCTACTTCGTGGGTATTGGATACCGGCTGCGGTGCTCATATTTGTACTAATATGCAGGCACTAAGAAACAGTAGAACGCTGAAGAAAGGACAAGTGGAGCTACGGGTCGGGAATGGAGCTAAGGTTGCTGCACTGGCCGTAGGCACCTGCGAATTGTCTTTACCGTCGGGCATGGTTTTAATTTTGAATAATTGCTACTTTGTACCTGCGATTAGCAGAAACATAATTTCAGTTTCCGTATTGGATTTGGAAGGTTTTGATTTTGCTGTTAAGAATAAAGTTTGTTCTTTTAATCGTGATGGTACATTTTATGGTAGCGCCCCATTAGATAATGGGTTATATGTTTTAAACCAAGAAATGCCTAACTTTAACATAAATACAAAGCGGTTTAAGTCAAATGACGAAAATCCGACTTTCTTATGGCATTGTCGTTTGGGCCATATCAATGAGAAACGCATCCAAAGGATCCATCGAAATGGGCTTCTGGGCTCATTTGATTTTGAATCATGTGAGAAATGCGTATCTTGTTTGATGGGAAAAATGGCTAGAGCCCCTTTCAACAAACCAAATGAAAGGGCCAGTGATTTATTGGGCCTTATTCATACTGATGTATGTGGGCCGATGAGTACTGTTGCCAGAGGAAATTATAAGTACTTCATTACCTTCACTGATGATTTCAGTAGGTATGGCTATGTCTATTTGATGATACACAAGTCAGAATCCTTTGATAGATTCAAGGAATTCAAGAATGAAGTACAGAACAAACTTGGCAAAAGTATCAAAGTTCTGCGATCGGATCGCGGAGGAGAATACTTGAGTCAAGAGTTCAGCGACTATCTGAGCGAGTGTGGAATAATTTTACAACTCACTCCTCCTGGAACACCCCAATGGAATGGAGTGTCAGAGAGTAGGAATCGAACCTTATTGGATATGGTTCGGTCTATGATGAGTCATTCAAATCTTCCATTATCCTTTTGGGGATATGCTCTAGAAACGTCTGCGTTTACACTGAATAGGGTACCATCTAAATCAGTGGAAAAGACACCACATGAACTGTGGACTGGGAATGTTCCTAGTCTGTCTTTCCTGAGGATTTGGGGTTGTGAAGCTTATGTCAAACGTTTAATCTCTGACAAGCTTGCACCCAAATCAGATAAATGCTACTTCGTTGGTTATCCTAGGGAAACCAAGGCATACTACTTTTACAACCAATCTGAGAACAAAGTATTTGTTGCTCGGGACTGTTCTTTTCTTGAGAGGGAGTTTCTCTCTATGAAAAATAGTGGGAGTAAAGTACATCTTGAAGAAATTCGAGATGCACAGGAGACTGCTCAACCTGCTGAGGAAGAGCAGCAGTTGGATCCACAGAGTTCTGTGGAACCGGCGCCTGTGGAGCCTGAAGTTCGCAGATCCGGAAGGATCCGTCACGAACCCGAGAGATACTATGGATTTCTCGTGACCAATTCAAATGATCTGATGATCATTGATAGTGACGAACCAGCGACCTTTGCGGAAGCAATGATGGGCCCGGACTCCGAAAAGTGGCTTGGAGCCTCTAAATCCGAAATGGGATCCATGTCATAAAACCAAGTATGGTCCTTGGTCGATTTACCTAATGGTGCAAAAGCCATTGAGTGTAAATGGATCTTCAAGAAGAAGATTGACGTGGATGGCAATGTACAGATTTACAAAGCGAGATTGGTGGCTAAAGGTTTCAAGCAAATTCATGGTATTGACTATGATGAAACCTATTCCCCAGTCGCTATGCTTAAATCCATTCGGATTCTTCTAGCGATTGCTGCTCATTATGACTATGAGATTTGGCAAATGGATGTCAAAACCGCATTCCTGAATGGTATTCTGGAAGAGGATGTGTATATGACACAGCCTGAAGGTTTTGTCGATCCTAAGAACGCTGGGAAGGTATGCAAGCTTCATAAATCCATTTATGGATTGAAGCAAGCATCATAAATCCATTTATGGAATCTTCGTTTTGATGAAGCAGTAAAACAATTTGGTTTCATCAAGAACGAAGAAGAACCATGTGTTTACAAGAAGACTAATGGGAGCAAAATTGCGTTTCTTGTACTGTATGTCGATGACATACTCCTCCTCGGTAATGACGTTCTGTTGCTTCAGTCTGTTAAGACTTGGCTCGGAAGTTGTTTTTCCATGAAAGACATGGGAGAAGCCGCATACATTCTTGGAATCAGAATCTACAGAGATAGAGTAAACAGGCTGATTGGATTGTGCCAGGACACTTATATTGATAAGGCGCTGCACAGATTCAGGATGCATGATTCCAAGAAGGGCTTCATACCGATGTCTCATGGCACTAGTCTCAGCAAGAAGCAGTGTTCGGCGACACATGCTGAGCGAGAACGCATGAATAGGATTTCTTATGCTTCTACAATAGGATATATTATGTATGCCATGCTCTGCACTCGTCCAGATGTAGCTTACGCGTTAAGCATGACGAGTAGATACCAATCTGATCCAGGTGAAGTTCACTGGACAGCTGTCAAGAATATTCTCAAGTATTTGAGACATACTAAGGATAAATTCCTTGTGTATGGAGGAAGTGAAGAACTTGTGGTGAATGGATTCACCGATGCGAGTTTTCAGACGGACAGAGACGATTTCCGATCACAATCTGGATATGTCTTCTGTCTAAATGGCGGTGCAGGGAGCTGGAAGAGCTCTAAGCAGAATACCGTAGCTGATTCCACGACGGAAGCTGAATATGTTGCTGCTTCAGAAGCGGCAAAGGAAGCTGTTTGGATCAAGAAGTTCATGACTGAACTTGGTGTGGTTTCAAGTATCTTGGAGCCAGTGGCTTTGTTTTGTGATAACAACGGAGCCATTGCTCAGGCGAAAGAACCGAGGTCACACCAGAAGTCCAAACACGTAGAGAGGAGATATCACCTGATTCATGATATCGTCAATAGAGGTGATGTGAAGATCAGCCGAGTTCCGACGGACGAGAATGTCGCTGATCCTCTGACTAAGTCACTCCCAAGGCCTAAGCATGAGAGTCACACGACTGCTATAGGCATTAGAGATCTTAAGATGTAATCTTGATTCTAGTGGGAGTTTTAGTTTTATTTTAGTTATAATAAGATGCTCTTGTAAACATTCTTTTGGAAGTGTTTTAATGAAATTTGATTTCAGCATTATTTATTGTGATCTAAATAATGGTCCCAAAATAAGTTTATGACATATTATAGGTCATCAAGTTGAGGACTTGATCATGAAACCCTGTAAGTTAAATATGACATTAATTATGTTTTGTCCCTAGTCGAGGTTGTCAAAGTGGGACAATGACAACCGCGAGAGACTAGATTGTGAGGTGACTGTTGGCTAAGTTTCATGGAGCCAATGATATGATTATCGCAGTCAGTCACATAGATATATGTTGGTGAACATATGATCGGACATGACCCGCTAATGAGAAGTCTACAAGATAGTTATATATGTGTCATAAGAGGTTCTCATTACTACTATAGAGTATAGTTGATATATCATGGTTTTTACCCATTTTAGACCATGATATAGATGTGTTTTAGTGTCTTTTGTGTTATTTTAGAGTCTTTTACAGGTATAATCAGGTTGGGAGCTAAATTGGAGATTATGGAGCATTTTGGAGATTTTTGGAGTGATTGGCCGAGAGATAGAGTTCACTGTCCGAAACAGAGAAAGGTGTCGATCGTTGCACTCTAGCAACGATCGTTGCACCAGCGATATGGGCCAAAAACTCGGCGGTTTAGAAGAGTGAAGAATTTGCACTTTGATCCAGAAGTTCCTGATATTTACAAAGAAGCCCTTGGCCGAGATTATGCCTATATATTAGAGTTTTTAGTGTTTTTATTAGATACGCTTTATACTTTTTACCATATACTTTATAATTAAGAGCAGAGGATTTTTAGAGCTTTTGGGGCTGATCTGAACCTGATTCATCATCTGTATTTGGAGAAGATTTCGAACCCCTTTTACTCTTATTCTTTTATGCAATTTACTTATCATATGATCATGTTCTCATTATCTATGTCTGAGTAGATTCCTAGTTAGACTTAGGGTTTCTCACATAGGATTTCATGACTTGCTAGACTTGTTCAATTTCAGTTAAGGATTCAAACTATATCTGTTCTTCAATTTAATTGTGCTTAAAGCTAGTTCTAACCTGATCAATTAGAATCTAGATCTTAGGTTGCTAAATACGTCACGGAAGTGGGGTTTAGGAATCTGAACTAATTAAATTGGGCAATTAAACTTTGCGCAAACGAAAGTTTGGTTTAGGATAATTGTGAACATATCAAACTCGAACTTATTGCTAGTTTAATCTGTTAGTTCTCGCAAACGGAAGTTTGGTTTGCTGCACTTAGACTTAGAGAATTATCGCAAAGGAATTTGGTTAATTCTATATCCGTGTTTTGAGTTCTAGAACTGTGCTTAATTAGATCCTTGCTGAATGACTGCTAGTCTGATTTCCTGAGAATACCCTAGGTTTGACGCTTTTAATTACTTGCTTTCACAACCAATAATCTCTGCTACTGATTTACTTTCTTGCACTGTTTTCAATACAATCACATTGTTTATTTCTAGTATTCATTCCCTACGGTTTGATTCTCTTGAGACCAAGTGTCCCTGTGGATTCGATAACCCTATATACTACTTTGACATTGCTGTTCACTTGCAGTTTAGTATAGGGATTAATTCTTGACCTATCAAGTTTTTGGCGCCGTTTCCGGGGACTCTTAGAGTCTTCGATAGGACCGAACTTAGGGTTTTACTAGAAATTTTTCGTTTTTCGTTTTTGTTTTTCGTTTTTTTTTATTTATTTTATTTTGCTGACTTTTCTCTGTTTCTCTCTGTCGCAGGTACGAATTTCGCCTTGCGTCGATCGTTGCACCCTTTGCATCGATCGTTGCTGAGCGATTTGAGATTGAATCGATCGTTGCACTGATAGCATCGATCGTTGCTGGACGATTACAGACAGTTTATGCCAACGCAGAACACTCGAAGTAATCCGAACTCGAGCTTAGTTAATCTCAATCTAGAGGAACTTGGACGTCTAGAGAGGACTATCAGAAGAGAAAAGAGAGAGAGAATGGTTCGAGAACGTCTGATCTTGATACCAGATGCTGAAGGTACCCTGAGGGACCGAGATAACAACCCGTACAATGCTGCTGGGCATCGGGTTGATGCTGAAGGGAATGTCATCCCTGACCCCCCTGAACCTGAGCAACAACCGCAAGATCAAGCTCAAGGTAGAGAGATGGTAGTTCATGAGAGGACACTAGCTGACTACAATAGACCTGATGAGTTTCATGCAAACCGAGCAGCTCTAGTGCTTCCTGCCTTCGAGAGGAATGATTTTGAGGTAAAAACCATCTACTACCAACTGATGAGGCAGATTGCTTTTCATGGTCTTCAATCAGAGCAGCCTATGGATCACATTGACAAGTTTGAGGACATAGTCACTGGCATGAAGTATGAAGGAGTATGCCCGGACTATCTGTTCCTTAAGCTATTTCCGCACAGTCTTGCTGGAGACGCTAGTGCATGGCTGAGACAACTGGCACCTGGTCAGTATACTACTTGGACAGCCTTAAAGAGTGAGTTCCTGCGTCACTTCTACGACGCTGCGCGCTCAGATCAGTCCAGACAGGACATACTCACTTTTTCCCAAGGAGCTGTGGAGCCTTTGACAACCGCATGGATGAGATTTAAGCAGTATCAGCGTGATTGTCCACACCATGGATTCACAGAAGTACAGCTGATAGGTATTTTCTTCAGAGGCATAGATCTCCCTTATCAGACTGCTTTGGATAATTCCAGTGATGCAAATTTCAGCACCAGAACTCCTACACAAGCTAAACGGTTGATAGAGAACCTGATTGGCAGCAATAGTTGCAAAACAATGGATGAAAGGAGGAAGAAATCTGGTGGAACCGTAGAGAATTCTGATATAGCTAACATAAGATCCAGATTGGACACAGTTTACAATCTTCTGACAAGTAAAAAAGCTGTCCACTTTGCCCAAGATGTGGAGGTGATTCAGACTGAGGAGGACACTCAGGAAGAAGATGTGAATTTCATAGGAGGTTCCGGTTTCCAAGGTAATAGATTCAACAATCAACAGGGGAACAGATTCTCAAATGGAGGACAATCTGGTGGTTTTCAAAAGACCTATGGACAGGGTAATCAGAGAACCTATGGATCTACATCCTATCAGACTCCTCCTGCACCTACAGCCCATGAGAGCAAAATGGAAGCTATGATGGAACAACTGATGGAGAGTCAAACCAAGCTTTCTGTAGACAACAACAAGAAGCTGGACGCTGTCTATCAAGACCTCAACGGGAAGTTTGAGACATTGAGCACTCACATGAAGCAGTTGGACACTCAGGTGAATCAGATGTCCAGCTCACTGAAAGGAAAAGGAGTTGCAGACACTCATATTAAGGCCTGGTCTGTAATGATTAATGATGGATCTTATCTAGGGGAGAAATTTGAGCTAAGTACAGCTGAGTTGGTGACTGAGGAAGAATTTTCGGATTTCTGTGAAAAACTCTCGGGTGGAAGTTGTGATGATCGCGATGCAACGATCGATACACATCTGGCATCGATCGATGCAGGTCGTGAACAAGCAGAGAATCCGTGGGATGAAAATGAGATTGATGCAGAACTAGCCCGCCTATTCCCTGATACATCTGAAATCACTCCAGAGGATGTTTATGCACGAGCTATTTGGCACTGTCCCAAGGTGTCTGAAGTGATTAAACAAGAGATTGAAGAGCTGAAAAGGCTAGAAAAGAGTGGTGAAGACTTGGAAGGAATTCCATCATCTGATGATCCACCTTATCATCCATGTGTTCAGAAATATTTGAACAAGATGTTGCCATTAGATGAAGAGCTGAGAGAATGGGTGATAGTAGTTCCTCAGCATATTAGTGATGTTCTGTTAACTAAGGTCCCAAAGAAACTGCCTGATCCTGGAGTCTTTGTACTTGATTGTTCTATCTTTGAAGATAGTTTTAGGCGTTCTCTGTGTGATTTGGGAGCTGCTGGAAGCATAATGCCCTACTCTGTGGCTGAGAAGCTGGGTATGTTGGATTTTGCTCCTACTAGGACACGTCTTATCCTAGCTGATCAGTCCATACGAGTTCCTGAAGGACTCCTTATGGATATTCCGGTAAGAGTTGGAAACTACTTAGTTCCAACGGACTTCCTTGTGCTGAAATATGCCTGCGATCCGGATGAAGCTTTATTGCTTGGGAGACCATTCTTGGCTACAGCAGGAGCTGTGATTGATGTTAGACAGAGTCTAATAGACCTCCACCTGGGAGATGAGACACTGCGATATGAGATGGAGAAGCTGCGGAAGCCACTGATAGATGGACAGACTTTCAAGATCTTGGAAGCAGATGATGAGCAGCTGAATGAGACTGTGATAATAGATCCTGGAGCGCATTTTACTCCATCTTTTCTGGGATTGAAGCATTCTGCAGCAGCCTATTCTCCGCCATGGATGAGGAGACTTGAACAGAGACAGAAAAAGTCTCTGTCAGGATCTTCCGGAGCCTGAAAGATCTTGCGCGTCCGGTCAAGCTATTGACCTTAAACAAGCGCTGGGTGGGAGGCAACCCACCATTAGGTACTGGTGTTTTTCTATTTAATTTTTGGTGTTTTTGTTAGGATTTTACGTTTGTTTTTGTTTCTGGTGCAGTCATGTTTGCAGGTCTCGGATTAAATCGCAGTGCAGCGATCGATGCATTTCTGCATCGATCGTCACAACACGAAAGGAATCGCATTGCAGCGATCGTTGCGGTCCTGAGCAACGATCGACTATACACGAAAAATCGCCAAGTAACGGTCGATGCACATAGTGCAACGGTCGTTGCTCGTGCGACAGAGGTAACCCGACAGACATAATTTCACCTTTTCAATTTTTATTTTCTTTTACCGATCCTTCGCTGGACACTACTGGGGACAGTGTGTCTTAAGTGTGGGGGAGGTGCTACTGACGTTTATCTTTCTATTTTCTTAAGAGTCAGTCTGTTTTTCAAAAAAAAAAATTTGTTTTATTGAGTCAAAATTGTTTAAGTAAGAAATTATGATTTTCTGAGGAGATTTACAAGACTTGCAGGAACTTAAGTAACCATTGGGATGAAGTTGCAGGATCTATCTCTGACTATTAGAAAACCCCATCACAGATCAACCTACTGGGAACACCCACATCGCTTCAGGTACCAGAGGATCCTTTACTGACTTCACCCCTAATACTGACTTAGATTTTCTCACCTAAGGGCTTGGTATACTTTATGTCGGATTCCCTGTTAGTTCTGACACAGCCTGTAAACCTGTCCTATTTAGTTCCCTTCTCCCCTTCTATAAAGTAAAAAAAAAAAAAAAAAAAATAATAATAAACTGAGGATGAGTTAGTAACTCCGAAGTGGTCATGGGAATAGTAGCAAACACTATTATCTCTCATGTGATCCATGGAATGTGTCCAAAGTACACCCCATAACGGGAAGAACACTGATAAAAAAAATAAAATGATACCCAGTGGGGAAAAATCAGTTGTTAAAGAAGGGAAAGAGAAGAAAGGGACTAGAGAAAGATAGTATGGTGGTCTAGAGCTGATTAGGTAAGAATCCATGTGCCTTTAGATCGATACTCCTTAGGTGAGACCGCACTTAAATACTTGCAGAAGTCAGTAGGGAGAATTTGAATGCTTGAATGTGATTGTGGAGTTTACCTAGGACAGTTGCTAAGTGTGGGGGAAGTACATGTTGGTCTTGATATCCTGTGATTGATTCTTTCAGTGGTTTACTAAGGGGAATATGAGTATTGTAGCTTCTAAGATGAAATGAGTTTCTGAAGAGTTTTCAAACCTCTTCACCATGTTTTAGTTCTATGTTTTGCTTGAGGGCAAGCAAAGGCTAAGTGTGGGGGAGTTGATATATCATGGTTTTTACCCATTTTAGACCATGATATAGATGTGTTTTAGTGTCTTTTGTGTTATTTTAGAGTCTTTTACAGGTATAATCAGGTTGGGAGCTAAATTGGAGATTATGGAGCATTTTGGAGATTTTTGGAGTGATTGGCCGAGAGATAGAGTTCACTGTCCGAAACAGAGAAAGGTGTCGATCGTTGCACTCTAGCAACGATCGTTGCACCAGCGAGATGGGCCAAAAACTCGGCGGTTTAGAAGAGTGAAGAATTTGCACTTTGATCCAGAAGTTCCTGATATTTACAAAGAAGCCCTTGGCCGAGATTATGCCTATATATTAGAGTTTTTAGTGTTTTTATTAGATACGCTTTATACTTTTTACCATATACTTTATAATTAAGAGCAGAGGATTTTTAGAGCTTTTGGGGCTGATCTGAACCTGATTCATCATCTGTATTTGGAGAAGATTTCGAACCCCTTTTACTCTTATTCTTTTATGCAATTTACTTATCATATGATCATGTTCTCATTATCTATGTCTGAGTAGATTCCTAGTTAGACTTAGGGTTTCTCACATAGGATTTCATGACTTGCTAGACTTGTTCAATTTCAGTTAAGGATTCAAACTATATCTGTTCTTCAATTTAATTGTGCTTAAAGCTAGTTCTAACCTGATCAATTAGAATCTAGATCTTAGGTTGCTAAATACGTCACGGAAGTGGGGTTTAGGAATCTGAACTAATTAAATTGGGCAATTAAACTTTGCGCAAACGAAAGTTTGGTTTAGGATAATTGTGAACATATCAAACTCGAACTTATTGCTAGTTTAATCTGTTAGTTCTCGCAAACGGAAGTTTGGTTTGCTGCACTTAGACTTAGAGAATTATCGCAAAGGAATTTGGTTAATTCTATATCCGTGTTTTGAGTTCTAGAACTGTGCTTAATTAGATCCTTGCTGAATGAACTATCTGCTAGTCTGATTTCCTGAGAATACCCTAGGTTTGACGCTTTTAATTACTTGCTTTCACAACCAATAATCTCTGCTACTGATTTACTTTCTTGCACTGTTTTCAATACAATCACATTGTTTATTTCTAGTATTCATTCCCTACGGTTTGATTCTCTTGAGACCAAGTGTCCCTGTGGATTCGATAACCCTATATACTACTTTGACATTGCTGTTCACTTGCAGTTTAGTATAGGGATTAATTCTTGACCTATCAATAGTCCTTAGACCTGAGTTCATCATGCTTTTTTGCATATGAATTGGTACACTTTGACTTTGTCAAACGTCGACCCGTAACTGGCGACTATAACGGCATTGTTTAAGTATATCATGAAGTGTGCGTTGAAATAGGGATGGAACAAGATGGGATTTGTCCCTCCTGAATAACGGGAGATAAATATCTCAGGGCCTATCGAAGATTTAATACTGAGAAAAATGTGTGGCCGCACTCAAACGAACTGTAGTTCAGTTGTTTGCAATGTTCAGTATGAGATCAGGAGTTCGATAAACACGATGTTGGCTTAATAAGGATGACACCAATCTTGCCTTATGCCAAATCGAGATATAGAGACAAAAGGATTATAGGAATTGATGATTCCAGTACAAGTGGGAGATTGTTGGGATAGTGTCCTGTAATCACACTTGTACTCACTCCTGAAGATAGTTGTGTGTCGAGATCAGACATTCGTATAATACTGGGCGGTTGCAATGTTTTGCTAGAAGCCTCTTGCAATCTGTAAGTTGTATACTTACTGCCAGTATTATATGATCCTATAGGGTCCCACACCTAAGCAAACTGGAAGCTACGATATGGGAATGATCATTATGGTAATGATCATATTAATGTGTATTGGATGCACATTATAAACGATATAATGGTGTTGTGTCGATCGACACAGCTTGTGTGTCGGTCGACACAATTCGGGTTTTCGGAAAGGCTTTCCGAATTAAGACTTAATTAAGTCTGGCCCGTTAATCATGTTTAGGTCGAATAAAAACTTGAGAGTTTCGACCTAAACAGGGAGCCGTCCACTTTTCTTGACAGAAACAGTAGACACACCAGAGATATTCGATTCCCGTTGATCCGGCACTAGCATCCCGTTTCCAGTGAGCGTGCGTGTGTATCTGGTAGAGGCAAGGCATCTGCGTTGCTCCACTGATCTCGTTCACCATTCTCATTCCGCTGCCAGTTCAAAGGTAAGAACGAGGTTGGTTTTAATTCAATACATCAAACCCTAGATCCTAGGAGATCCAACAAATACTAGCAATGAGTTACAACTCATTTCTCATAAGCGGTTTCTAGCAAAACATTATGACTACCTAGAATCACATGAATTGTCCGATCTCGACAATACAACTATCTCTAGAGTTAGTACAATGTGATTTCAGGACATAATCCCAACAATCTCCCACTTGTACTGGAATCACCTATTCCTATAATCCCTTCGTCTCTATATCTCGATATTGCATAAGGCAAGAGACTGTGTCATCCTTATTATAGCCAACATCATGTTCATCGAACTCCTGATCTATACTGATAAAACAAACGACTGACAATCACCTCGTTTGAGCACGGCCATGCATTTTCTCAGTATCAAATCTTTGATGGGCCATGAGATATTTATCTCCGCTTACAGGAGGGATAAATCCCATCTTGTTCCATCCCTGTTTCTACACATACTTCATGATACGCCTAAGCAATGTCGTTATAGCCGCCAGTTACGGAACTGTTGGGATTATGTCCTGAAATCACATTGTACGAACTCTAATGATAGTTGTATTGTCGAGATCGGACAATTCATGTAATACTAGGTAGTCATAATGTTTTGCTAGAAACCACTTATGACAAATGAGTTGTAGCTCATTTCTGGTATCGTGTGAACCTACAGGGTCACACACCTAAGCAAGTTGGATATACTCTGCATGGGATTGATCATTGGCATATGGTCTGATCGATGTGTATTAGATACACATCGAGTTAAGTTTCTAAGAGGTGTATCGATCGACACCATTGGGTGCATCGGTCGATACAGGGCGTGTGTCGATCGACACAACTGAGTGTGTCGGTCGACACAAGGGCCAAACCGAGACTGATGTTTCGGTTCACCGCGAGGTCAATATATAAACTCGTTTTATGTATTTCGACAGAATTAGAGTTACTGTGCGCGGCCCAGAGTGTTTTCTCAGAGAGAAAACACAGAAACCTCAGAGAACCTAAAGTCCCAGGGAGATCCGAGCACCGGTCCTAGCATCCCGGCGGATTCCAGCTTGTGTGCGTGTGGACTGAACAGTAGAGGCGCAACGATTGGGGCGCTGCAGATCTCGTGTTACCACAAACTTCCGCTGCTAAAACTCCAGGTACACACGAGGTGAGATCATGATTCAATTAACTAGACCCTAGATCCTAGGCTATCGGGAACTCGCGAGAATTCTGAATCTGTAGAACTGGCTCGGATTCCCAACAGTGGTATCAGAGCCTTAGGGTTTTATCATTGAATCGCACCTGTTAATCGAATTTGATGATTTAGATTCGCAAACTAGGTTGTTTGAATTAGAACAGGTGAGATCGATTTGATCGATCTGCGAATCTGTGTTTTCGCACTGTGTCGATCGACACACGAGGTGTGTCGGTCGACACAAGGTGGTGAAATCGACAGATTCGGCGGCTAGGGTTTTTCGCGAAGAAAAACCGAAAGCCTTCTGTGTCGATCGACACACTGGGTGTGTCGGTCGACACAGAGCAAACTCGGTCGAGTGTCGATCGACACAGTTTGAGTGTCGGTCGACACAGGACGAAATTCGGCGGCTAGGGTTTTTCTCGTAGAAAACCTAAAAGCCTACTGCGTCGATCGACACAGGTTGAGTGTCGATCGACACAGGCCGAGCGAATGGTTAATCGGTTCAATTGGATTGGACCGGTTATCATGCTTGGTTAAGTCCGAATTGATCGGTTTATATTGGATGAATTGGTTCAATTGGATTGAACTGATTATCTCAATTAGCATGAACCGGTGGGTAAAATCAGTTTGATTGGATAATACGGTTCAATAGAATTGGACTGGTTATCGCAATCAGTTGAAACTGATTAAAACGGTTTAAATTGGTTAAATTGGTTCAATTGGATTGAACTGATTATCCCAATTAGAATAAACCGATTGGTTAAGATCAGTTTGATCAGACAAGTCGGTTCAATTAGATTGGACCGGTTATCAAAACGATCTTCGGTTTAGGTCTATGTCGACCGTCACACATGGGTTGTGTCGATCGACATGACCGGTTCGATGAACCGGGTTAATTGAATTAACTGGTTATTGAAGTCTGGTTTTGTTTGGAAGTGTCGATCGACAGACATTGTCTGCGTCGATCGACACAGTATTCGAAATTCTGGTTATTAAACCTTGAATTTGCAGAAACCAAACTAGACTTAAACATTGATCGAAGATTAGCTTCAATATGGTCAACTGTCAAGACTCGTTTCGTTGTGTGATGTTCTGGCCAAGAGCTTGGTGTCCACAATTACGTGAGTAAGGCAGGTAGTAATGTTGATGGATTTGCAGTGCTTAACATCAACAATTACATGACCCAAGAGATTGATTTGCTAAACTTTTGGGTTTAGTTTCCTCAACTAAATATCAAGTGACCTTGATGTCTTGCCCAATCTTGTCACTGTCAAGACTTGTTTCGTATGTTGGATAGTCTTGGAGTCCTTGGTATCCACTGCTACATGAGTAAGGCAGGTGATCATTGATAGACTTGCAGTGCGACTGTCAATGATCACAAGGCAGAAGAGATTGGTTTACTTGACTGGGCTATCAGAAGTTCTGGGCCCAGAGACATCAGAGTAAATGAGACATGGATTGTCTTATCTACGACCAATAGTTGTACTGAGTACAATTAGCAATGGTTTGCTTACCTAGATTGCTAAACTCTGGGTGATGGCGAGTCGTCCACTCAGGTTTTAATAATGTATGGGTCTTGGATCATTATATTCATAGAGGAAACATTGTTTGAATATAATGCGAGTTTTCTTATTTTGATAAGAATTCTCATCATATACATAACTAAATCTCTGTTTTCTTGGATTTCAGCTTATGTCTATGACTACTTTCTCGTTGCGATCCGTCCTTGAGAAGGACAAGTTAAATGGATCCAACTTCCTGGATTGGTATCGGAATCTGAGATTCATTCTCAAGCAGGAGAGCAAGGACTATGTCCTTGAAAAGGCTCTTCCAGAAAGGCTTGGGACCAATCGCTCGCATGCAGTGTATAATGCTTGGGATAAGCATTATACTGATGTGGTAGATGTGCGTGGTCTGATGTTGGCTACCATGAACTCAGACTTGAAGAGTCAGTATGAGAACATGGAGTCGCCAATAGAGATGATCACCAGCCTGAAACTGAAGTTTCAGGATCTGGCACGAGTTGAAAGATTCCAGATGGTGAAGTCTCTCACTGGGTGCAAGCTACCAGAGGATGCTCCAGTAAGTCCTCATGTCATTAAACTGATGGGTTACATTGATAACCTGGGGTGACTGGAATGTCCTGTCAGCTTAGAGTTGGCTACTGACATTATTCTGCAGTCACTGCCGTCAAGCTATGATAAGTTCATTAAGAACTATATCAAGAAAGGCTTGACGAAGACGTTGACTGAGCTGCATGGCATGCTCAAGACAGCAGAGCAAAACATCAAAAGGGGTAAAAGATTTGAGAAATCTTGTATAGACAAGGGTGAAGGCAAGGCCATCCAGATTTGGAATCAGGATAAGCTTGTGTCATCTTATAAGCCCAAGTCAAGCCCATCTGGTGTTAGTAAGTGCTTCTACTGCAATGAGTCAGGGCATTGGAAGAGAGATTGCATTAAATTCTTGGAAGATTCACAAGAGATGGAGAAGATGTATGGTACTTCTTCTTCAGGTATTGTGTTATTAATTCAAGTTCTACATAAGTATTGGATACTTGTTATGATACTGATATTTTTGAAATATGCAGGACCTAAGCGATAGTAGAACGTTGAAGAAAGGACAAGTAGAACTGCGTGTCTGGTATGAAGCAATGGTTGCTGCATGAGCCGTAGAGATTCTCCACTTGTAGGAGCCTTTCCTACTTGGTTTTTGAAATTAAGTAATTGCCACCATGTACTTGCTATACGCAAAATGTCTTTCATTTTCTTTTGAGAATTTGGATGTTTTTCATTTGATAAAAGACAAGTTTTGTTCTTTTGATCTTAATGAAATATTTAATGGTAGCACCCCGTTTAGAATGGGTTTTATATCTTAAACCAACATGAGTTAAAATATAACATAAATACCAAACGGTTTAAGTCTGATGACTCGAACTCGACCTTTCTTTGGTATAGTCGTTTAACCACAAAAGTGAAGCAGATTCAGTAAATCCATAGCTTTGGACTCATTTGATTTTAATCATTTGAGATATGAATTCTGTTCACGTGACCAAATGACTGAGGCCCATTTAGCAGAGCTAAAAGGAAATAGGCCAGAGGCTTATTGGGCCTTACACATACTGATGTATGCGGCCCAACAAGCATTATTGCCAAAGGAAATATTCTATACTTCATTACCTTATTGATGGCATCAATAAGTATGGCTGTGTTCATTTGATGAGACACGAGCTGGAATCCCTTGAGGAGTTCCAAGATGAAGTGTAGAACCGATTTGACAGAAGTATTGAGATCCTCGATTGAATCGCGGAGGAAAATACTTAAGTCAAGAATTGGGTGATCATCTAACAGAATGAATCGGATCTTATTAGATATGCTCCGATTAAAGATGAGTCACAGGAATATTCCATAACCATTTAAGAATACGTTCTGAAATGTCTATGTTTACGCTAAAAGGTTTCTATCAGAATCAGTGAAAAACACCACATTGGATGTGGACTGGGTGATTTCCAAATATGTTTTTCTGATTAATTAGGATTGCAAGGTTTGTGTAAGACAGTAGTCAACAAACAAACTTGAATCCATATCTGATAAGTTCTACCTCGCTGGTTGTCCTGAGGAAACCAAGGCTTAGTACTCTTGTTGTCCAGAACTGTGTCTTTTAAGAAAGGTGATACTTTCAAAAGGAACAGTGGGAGTGAAAGTACACATCGAAGAAATTCGATAAACACAGTAAGCTGTTCAACCTGGTGTGGGAGAACAGCGGTGAGATCTACAAAGTGTTGTAGGATCTGCAACTGTGGAGCCTGAAATTCGCAGATCCGAAAGGATCCGTCACTAACTCGATAGTGATTTCTCGTAACCAATTGTCGTGATCTGTTGATCATTAAAATTGACGATCATGCGAAATTCAAAGAAGCGATGGTGAGCCCCAACTCCGAAAATTGGATGGGTATGCATGTTAGCTTCACCGATCCATTTCTGGATTGAAGCAAACATCTTGGAGTTGGAATCAGCATTCTGATAATGTAGTCAAGAGTTTTGACTTGATCAGAAAGAAACAGAAACCATGCGTTTACAAGAAGACTAGTGGGAGCGTAATGACAATTCTCACACAGTATGTGGATAACATACTTGAATCTCACAAACGACGTTCCGACACTAAAGTCTTGTCAAGATTTAGGTCGGAAGTCAAATGATAGACATGGGAGAAGCCGTGTGAATTCTTGGAATGAGAATCTATTGATATAGATTGAGTAAGCTAATTGGATCGTGTCAAAATCCTTATGTTGATAAGGTACTGGACAGTTCTGATGTGCTTGATTCCAAGAATGGCTTCATACCAAAGATCTTATGGCAATAATCTAAGCAAGATGAAGTGTCTTGGACACTAGCTGAGCTAGTAACAATATTAGTAAGAAGAAGTGTTTCTGAACACTGTCTGAACTAATATTAATGAGTGTGAGTTCTAATGCTGCTGCAATAGAATCCATCATAAATGCCATACTTTGCGCTCGTCTAGATGCAGCTTAAGCATGACGAGAATATACCAATTTATTCCGGTAATAGTCACTAAACAGTTACCAGAAATATCCCAAGTGTTGAGAAACACCAAGGAAAGGTTCGTGGTAAACTGATAAAGTGACGAACCAGTTGAAAGTAGTTAGTCGGACTAAGACGATTCCCGGTTCCCACCTGGTTATGTCTCTTTGTCTGAATAGCGGTGCTAACTGTTGGAAAGGCTCCAAGCAGTAGACCGTAGAATAGTGCTTTTATCTGAATGGCGGTGCAATTTGTTGAAATTGTTTCAAGCAATAGCACCGCACTCTCTCCCACAACCTAAGCACGGAATTTATTCTGTTGCTGTAGGTGTAAGATATCTGAAAAGATGATCTTGATTCTAGTAGGAGTTATTTTAGTTATGTTGTAAACTTAACATATACATGCTTTGGCAGTGTTTGTGTAAGTTAAAACTGACATCAGTATTATTTAATTATTGGATAATTAAATAATGGTCCCAAAGTACTTTATGGTCATCTTATAGGTCATCAAGTTGAAGACTTGATCATGAAACCCTATAAGTAAAAGATGACATAAATTATGATTGTCCCTAGTCAAGGTTGTTAAAATGGGACACTAACAACCGCGCAGACTAGTATGTGAGGTGACTGTTGGACTAAGTTTCATGAAGTCAATGATATGATTATCACAGTCAGTCACATAGATGTATGTTGGTGAACATATGATTGGACATGACCCGCTTAATGAGAACTCCACAGGATAGTTACATCAGTGTCATGGGAGGTTCTCATTACGACTATAGAGTATAGTCCTTAGACCTGAGTTCATCATGCTTTCTAGCATATGAATTGGTGCGTGTTGACCTTGTCAAACGTCGTTCCGTAACTGGCGGCTATAACGGCATTGCTTGTGCGTATCATGAAGTATGTGTAGAAACGGGATGGAACAAGATGGGATTTGTCCCTCCTGGAAAACGGGAGATAAATATCTCAGGGCCCATCGAAGATTTGATACTGAGAAAATGCATGGCCGTGCTCAAACGAGGTGATTGTCAGTCGTTTGTTTTAATCAGTATAGATCAGAAGTTCGATGAACATGATGTTGGCTATAATAAGGATGACACAGTCTCTTGCCTTATGCCATATCGAGATATAGAGACGAAGGGATTATAGGAATAAGTGATTCCAGTACAAGTGGGGGATTGTTGGGATTATGTCCTGAAATCACATTGTACGAACTCTAATGATAGTTGTATTGTCGAGATCGGACAATTCATGTGATACTAGGTAGTCATAATGTTTTGCTAGAAACCACTTATGACAAATGAGTTGTAGCTCATTTCTGGTATCGTGTGAACCTACAGGGTCACACACCTAAGCAAGTTGGATATACTCTGCATGGGATTGATCATTGGCATATGGTCTGATCGATGTGTATTAGATACACATCGAGTTAAGTTTCTAAGAGGTGTATCGATCGACACCATTGGGTGCATCGGTCGATACAGGGCGTGTGTCGATCGACACAACTGAGTGTGTCGGTCGACACAAGGGAAAAACCGAGACTGATGTTTCGGTTCACCGCGAGGTCAATATATAAACTCGTTTTATGTATTTCGACAGAATTAGAGTTACTGTGCGCGGCCCAGAGTGTTTTCTCAGAGAGAAAACACAGAAACCTCAGAGAACCTAAAGTCCCAGGGAGATCCGAGCACCGGTCCTAGCATCCCGGCGGATTCTAGCTTGTGTGTGTGTGGACTGAACAGTAGAGGCGCAACGATTGGGGCGCTGCAGATCTCGTGTTACCACAAACTTCCGCTGCTAAAACTCCAGGTACACACGAGGTGAGATCATGATTCAATTAACTAGACCCTAGATCCTAGGCTATCGGGAACTCGCGAGAATTCTGAATCTGTAGAACTGGCTCAGATTCCCAACAGGAACGACGTTAGACAAGGTCAAAGCGCATCAATTCATATGCTAGAAAGAATGATGAACTCAGGTCTAAGGACTATACTCTATAGTCGTAATGGGAACCTCCCATGACACTAATATAACTATCCTGTGGAGTTCTCATTAGCGGGTCATGTCCGATCATATGTTCACCAACATATATCTATGTGATTGACTGTGATAATGATATCATTGACTCCATGAAACTTAGTCCAACAGTCACCTCACATGCTAGTCTCGCGCGGTTATTGGTGTCCCACTTCAACAACCTCGACTAGGGACAATCGTAATTTATGTCATCTTTTACTTATAGGGTTTCATGATCAAGTTCTCAACTTGATGACCTATATGATGACCATAAAATACTTTGGGACCATTACTTAATTATCCAATAATTAAATAATACCGATGTCAGTTTTAACTTAAACAAACTTTGCCATAGCATGTCTATGTAAAGATCATAACATAACTAAATAACTCCCACTAGAATCAAGATCATCTCTTCAGATATCCAATACCTACATCAAGAGAATAAATCTCGTGCTTAGGTTGTGGGAGACTCTGCGGTGTTTTGCTTGAAACAATTTCAACAAACCACACCGCCATTCAGATAAAAGCACCATTCTACGGTCCACTGCTTGGAGCCTTTCCAACAGACACCACCGCAATTCAGACAAAGAGACATAACCAGGTGGGAACCGGGAATCGTCTTTGTCCGTATAACTACTTTCAACTGGTTCGTCACTTCCTCAGTTCACCACGAAACTATCCTTAGAGTTCTTCAAACACTTGGGATATTTCTGGTAACTGTTCAGTGACTATTACCGGAACATAGTGGTATTTTCTCGTCTTGCTTTATGCGTAAGCTGCATCTAGACGAGCGCAAAATATGGCATTCATGATGGATTCTATTGCAACAGCATAAGCAATCACACTCATTAATAATAGCTCAGTACGTTTTCAAAACACTTCATCTTGCTAAGATTTATACTAGCTCAGCCAGTGTCCAAGACACTTCATCTTACTAAGATTATTGCCATAAGATCTTTGGTGTGAAGCCATTCTTGGAATCTTGCATATTGGAACTGTCCAACACCTTATCCATATAAGGATACACGATCCAATTAGCCTATCCAATCTATATCAATAGATTCTTATTCCAATAATTTACGAGGCTACTCCCATGTCTTTTGTTTAAATTTGACTTCCGACCCAAGTCTCACAAGACTTAACCGACGGAACGTCGTTCATGAGATTAAGTACATTATGTACATACGGTGTGAGAACTGCAATTACGCTCCCACTAGTCTTCTTGTAAACGCATGGTCTCATTTCTTTTCTGATCAAGTCAAAACTTTTGACCACATTATCAGAATGTTGATTCCAACTCCAAGATGTTTGCTTCAATCCAGAAATGGATCGGTGAAGCTAACATGCATACCCAGCCAATTTTCGGAGTTGGGGCTCACCATCGCTTCTTGAATTTTGCATGCTCATCACTTTTCAATGATCAACAGATCACGACAATCGGCTACGAGAAATCACTCTCGAGTTAGTGACGGATCCATTCGGATTTGCGAATTTCAGGCTTCACAGGTGTAGATCCTACATCACTTTGTAGATCTCACCGCTGCTCTCCCTCAACAGGTTGAGCAGTCTCCTGCGTTTATCGAATTTCTTCGATGTGTACTTTTACTCCCACTGTTCCTTTTGAAAGTATGATCTTTCTCAAAAGACACAGTTCCGGACAACAAAACTTTGTTCTCGGATTGGTTATAAAAGTAGTAAGCCTCGGTTTCCTTAGGACAACCAACGAGGTAGAACTTATCAGGTTTGGGTTCAAGCTTATCAGCTATCATCCCCAAATTATCAGAAACATCTTACTTGAAAAACTTCCAGTCCACATTCAATGTGGTGTCTTTCAATTGATTCTGATTGAAACCCTTTTCTGCGTAAAGACAGATATTTTAGAACGTATTCTTAAATGATTATGGAAGATTCCTGTGACTCATCATTAATCGGAGCATATCTAATAAGAACCGATTCATTCTCTCAGATGATCACCCAATTCTTGACTCAAGTATTTTCTTCTGCGATCTAATCGAGGATCTTAATACTTCTGTCAAATCGAATCTATACTTCATTCACATACATACTTACTGAAGTCATCAATAAAGGTAATGAAGTACAGAAGATTTCCTCTGGCACTTATGCTCATCGGTCCGCATACATCAGTATGTGTAAGGCCCAATAAGCCTCTAGCCCATTTTCTTTTAGATCTGCTAAAAAGCCTTAGTCATTTGGCCCAGTTAGCAGAATTCATGTCTCAAATGATTTATAATCAAATGAGCCCAAAAGCCCAAAGCTATGGAACTCTTGAATTCGCTTCACTCCATGTGGTCAAAACGACTGTGCTAAGGAAAAATTGACTTCAAGTCATCAGACTTAAAGTGTTTGGTATTTATGTTGTATGTACAAGCGTACATTGGTTTAAGATATAAAACTCATTCTAAAAGGGGTGCTACCATAGAATATTTCATTTAGATTTAAAGAACAAAACTTGTCTTTTATCAAAATGAAAAACATCCAAATTCTTACAAGAATATGAAAGACATTTCTGCACAAGGCAGATACATAGTAGCAATTACTTAATTTCTAAAACCAAGTATGAAAGGCTCCTACAAGTGGAGAATCTCTACGGCTCATGTAGCAACCATTGCTTCATACCAGACACGCAGTTCCACTTGTCCTCTCTTCAACGTTCTACTGTCGCTTGTGTCCTGCATATTTCAAAAATATCAGTACCACAACTAGTATCCAATACTAACGTAGAACTTGAAACAATAACACAATACCTGAAGAAGAAGTACCATACATCTTCTCTATCTCTTGTGAATCTTCCAAGAATTTAATGCAATTTCTCTTCCAATGCCCAAACTCTTTACAGTAGCAGCATTTATCAACATCAGATGGGCCTGACTTGGGCTTAAAATTTGACACAGGCTTATCCCGATTCCAAATCTGAACGGCCTTGCCTTTACCCTTGTCTATACAAGATCTCTCAAATCTTTTACCCTTTTTGATGTTCTGCTCTGCTGTCTTGAGCATGCCATGCAGCTCAGTCAACGTCTTTGTCAAGCCTCTCTTGATATAGTTCTTGATGAACTTATCATAACTTGACGGCAGTGACTGCAGAATGATGTCAGTGGCCAACTCTAAGCTGACAGGACAATCCAGTTTCCCCAGGTTATCAATGTAACCCATCATTTTAATGACATGAGGACTTACTGGAGCATCCTCTGGTAGCTTGCACCCAGTGAGAGACTTCACCATCTGGAATCTCTCAACTCGTGCCAGATCCTGAAACTTCAGTTTCAAGCTGGTGATCATCTCTATTGGCGACTCCACGTTCTCGTATTGACTCTTCAAGTCCGAGTTCATGGTAGCCAGCATCAGACCACGCACATCTACCACATCAATATAATGCTTATTCCAAGCATTATATACTGCACGCGAGCGATTGGTCCCAAGCCTTTCTGGAAGAGCTTTCTCAAGGACATAGTCCTTGCTCTCCTGCTTGAGAATTAATCTCAAATTCCGATACCAATCCAGGAAGTTGGATCCATTTAACCTATCCTTCTCAATGACGGATCGCAACGAGAAAGTAGTCATAGACATAAGCTGAAATCCAAGAAAGACAAAGATTTAGTTATGTATATCATGAGAAATCTTATCTAATAAGAAAACTCGCATTATATTCAAACAATGTTTCCTCTATGAATATAATGATCCAAGATTCATACTTCACTAAAATCTGAGTGGACGACTCGCCATCACCCAAAATTCAGTTATCTAGGTAAGCAAATCATTGCTAATTGTACCCAGTACAACTCTTGGTCGCAGATAAGACAATCCATGTCTCATCTACTCTGACGTCTCTGGGCCCAGAACTTCTGATAGCCCAGTCAAGTAAAACAATCTCTTCTGTCTTGTGATCATTGACAGTCGCACTGCGAGTCTATCAATGAACACCTACCTTGCTCATGTCACTGTGGATACCAAGGACTCCAAGACTATCCAACAATGAACCGAGTCTTGATAGTAGACGAGATTGGGCAAGACATCAAGGTCACTTGATGTTTAGTTGAGGAAACTAAACTCTGAAAGGTTAGCAAATCAATCTATTAGGTCATGTAATTGTTGATGTCAAGCACCGCAAGTCCATCAACATAATTACCTGCCTTACTCACCTAATTGTGGACACCAAGCTCTTGGCTAGACCATCACACAACGAAATGAGTCTTGACAGTTGACCATATTGAAGCTAAACTTTGATCAAGGTTTAAGTCTAGTTTGGTTTCAGCAAATTCAAGGTTTAATAACCAGAATTTCGAACTCTGTGTCGATCGACGCAGACTATGTCTGTCGATTGACAACACCAAACTTAACCGGACTTCAATAACCGATTAATCCAATTATCCCGGTTCATTGAACCGATCATGTCGATCGACACAACCCATGTGTGACGGTCGACAAAGACCTAAAGCGAAGACAGTTTTGATAACCGATCCAATCCAATTGAACCGACCTATCAGATCAAACTGATCTTAACCATTCAAATCGGTTTATACTAATTGAGATAACTGGTTCAATCCAATTGAATCAATTCATCCAATTTAAACCGTTTTAGCCAGTTTCAACTGATTGCGATAACCGGTCCAATTCAATTGAACCGTTTTATCCAATCAAACTGCTTTAACCCATCGGTTCATGCTAATTGAGATAATCAGTTCAATCCAATTGAACCAATTCATCCAATTTAAACCGATCTATTCGGACTTAACCAAGCATGATAACCGGTCCAATCCAATTGAACCGATTAACCTTTCGCTAGGTCTGTGTCGACCAACACTAACCTGTGTCGATCGACACTTGATCGAATATGTTCTGTGTCGACCGACACTTAACCTGTGTCGATCGACACAGCAGCTTTTCTGATTTTTCTTCGCGAAAAACCCTAGCCGCCGATTTTGTCGAATTCACATCTCTGTGTCGACCGACACACCTAGTATGTCGATCGACACTGTGCGAAAACACAGAATCGTTTTTCGATCAGATCGATCTCACTTGTTCTTAATCAAACAACCTAGTTTGCGAATCTAAATCATCAAATTCAATTAAACAGGTTGATTCAATGGAAAACCCTAAGGCTCTGATACCACTGAAGGAAATTTTAAGCCAATTCTACCAGATTCAGAATTACTGTCATGTTCCCGAAGCCTAGGATCTAGGGTCTAGTTAATTGAATCATAGATCTGACCTCGTGATTACCTGGAGATTGGCAGCGTAAGATAAGCAGGTAAACGAGATCTCTGGAGCGCCTCAGATGCTGCGCCTCTACTGTAGTCCACACGCACACAAGCTGGAATCCGCCGGGATGCTAGTGTCGGGAATCGGATCTCCTGGGAACTAAGTTTTTGAGGTTTCTGCGTTTTTCTCTCTGAGAGAAACTCTCTAGGCGGCGTTCTATCTCACCCTTTTGGGTCGAATATATAAAACATGTTTATATATTGACCTCGAGGTGAACCGAAACATCAGTTTCGGTTTCGCCCTTGTGTCGACCGACACACCCATTGGTGTCGATCGACACACGTCTTGTATCGACCGACGCACCCAATGGTGTCGATCGATACACCTCTTTGAAACTCAAATTCAATGTGTATCTAATACACATCGATCAGACTATATGCCAATGATCAATCCCATGCAAAGTGTATCCAACTTGCTTAGGTGTGTGACCCTGTAGGTTCACATAATACTAGCAATGAGTTACAACTCATTTGTCATAAGCGGTTTCTAGCAAAACATTATGACTACCTAGCATCACATGAATTGTCCGATCTCGACAATACAACTATCTCTAGAGTTAGTACAATGTGATTTCAGGACATAATCCCAACAGTTGGGCTATCTCGCTCGGGGGAGGCCGAGCAGTGTTAGTCCTTGGTTCCGTCACTGGAGGACGCGCGCTGGAGGCGAAGGCTGATGCTCCCAACACCCGATGCCTGTTTGTTTCATAGCTCGTTGGCATGGGCGGGGACATTGGCAGTCGCGCTCCATCAGGGGCCGTAATACCCGTTGAGGTCGAAGCCACGGTGTTTGAGCTGGGAAGTATATTTCCCGAGATCGGACTAAACAACGGATAGCTGCTGTTTCCCGCCACGGAAGTCTGTCTCGGGGCCTCAGGAGTTACGTATTCCTCCTCAATGTCCAGACGCATGCGAGGTAACGGGCTCCTCGTAGAGGTGTCTGCCGTAGTCCCCGTGACGGGCCGTGGCCTGTTTCCGAGGTTAAGCAGACTCCTGTCGTGCATATCTAGCCAGGCTAATACAGTCCGTTGTGTGACTTCTTGATCGTGCGATCTGTCGATTAGGACTGCTAGCATTTTACGGAGCTCTGCCATGCCATTGGTGACAGATCTCGTCAGGCTTGGCGAGTCAGGGCGAGTCTGCGGAATAATCCGAGGAGTTTGCGTGTCCCCTTGGGAGCGATCCTCGGACCGTATCCAGGTTCGAGAGTTTGTTCTCTCGGTTGTTTGTGAAGTCGAACCCGGAGGCGCGACTCCGGTTGGCTGGGATGCAGGGACGCGATTCACTGCTCCGGATCCTGCTTGAGTCAACGCTGACTCTGATCCGGTATTCCCGGTTTACGTTCGTCTGGTCAAGTTCTTGTGATCTTGGTGATCCGATCGGAGACGTTGCGTTGGGATCCATCTCCACGCTAGTAGGATGTTGATCAGGTTCGTGTGTAAAGAGTATCTATGAATCTCCCCACAGTCGGCGCCAAAATGTGGATCCTAAAACCCACACTTAGATTTTAGAGTGTTTAGATGAGCTGAATTATAAAATAGGTGGGCTAGATTCTTGGTTGAACGAGATCAAGGAGCTTAACAATGGTGAAAAATAGATTTGTATTGATTTCAATACAAGAACAGTAAAAACTCGAGCTGGATAGCGATTACAAAGTCTTAATGCTAGGTTAGAATATAAAACGAATGATCGGATCCCTTTGTGAGTCGTACGAGCTCTCTATTTATAGCCTTTCTCCGTCTTCAACCGCTTTCCCCTTCTCTCGGAGTCCGTTCCAACGCCCTGCACTTTTCTCGGGATCTTCTTGTTGCGAGACTCCTTCTTCTCCGGCTCCATGACCTCAAGCTTGACTCCGTCGCCATCTTATCGGGTCGCCTCTCGGAGTAGGATCTTGCATGCGGGCCTCTGGTAAGTTGGGTTTGGTTGCGAATGCGTTGGGCCTTGGCCCTTTACTCAGCTGAATTCACTGTGGTGGATTCTGGCCCAAACATCAAGTATACCAATTCATTCGTGAGTTACGTTTCATCTTCTCCCACCTTTGTGATTGCAGATAGAACACCTCACAACCTCACACTACCACATAAAATTTATTACATTGCAAGTTATCGTATATCTGACGTAATTCGACATATATATTTTTTTTTGGTAAAAATATTAAATTTTATTACAGTTTTTAAATTGTTGACAGAAATATAGAGATAACTAAGAAAGCAGAGAGAAAGAAACAAAAAAAAAAAACTACAAGAAACACGCCACATCCTGAACCGAATGAAACGATAAGCTAATGGTTGCCTAGAGCGAAGAACCTACAAGAAATACAGAGATAATTCGACATATAATTTCATGGCAATTAATTGTCTTATAAAGCTTAATGGTCGTATCGTATGCCTTATATATAACATATTGCACTTATAATATTATTGCTTCGCGTAGAAACTAGAAAGCAAAAACCAAACTGCCATGACAATGATATATATTTTTCTATACTCTTCTATTTTGACGATACTCGTTATAATAAAGAAATTAAAAGTAATTTTAGCGATTAAGAATCAATATTATTATAACAAAAGAAAAGATAATAGATAAATTATAAAGAAAAATTGTCTTATTGTTGGTGGGGCATCCATCCTCCATAGCATCATGAAACGCAACGTCTCTATACAGGGCCGACTTGGGTTAAATCATATAAAACAAGTTTTTTTTTTAAAATATATGTTAAATTATTCAAAAACAAAAAAAAATTGTACAAAAAATGCTTCAATAGTTGAAATAGATATAGAAGATCTAATCTATGAACTCATTATATGGATTGCAACCGAAACCAATCCTGCAAAATTCCAGAGTAGCGGGTGATTCTCATCATCATGAGAGAAGAGAGCCTATTTCGAACAAGTTTGTCGATGATCTTGATCAGAGCTGCTGCAGGGAGTGGGTTTTCACTGTGCTTCCTTGCATTGCGCTCTTTCTAGATTGTATGTATAAAAGCTTGAAAGAGGTAACGTCGGAGGAATAATTGGTTTCTGTCACAGGCAATATCAACCAAGACCATGTGTATGTCATTTCAGCAGTGAAAGAACCTTGTGCCAAAAAGATTAGTTCCCAGGTTAGACTAGATTTCCCCTGTAAAAATACACTGGAAATATAGGTGATCCCTGGTTTCAACATGCGTTTGACAGAAGATACATGTCAGGTCGATGTTTATGTTCCATTGAGTCATTCTCTCCCTATTGAAAGTCTGTTCCGGGTTGCAAGCCACGTAATAATGTTGAATTTGGGAGTTGCATAAGCAAACCAGATGCTTTTTGACCACTCGACTTGTAGCTGAACTTGGCGTGTCTGCTTCCATGTTGCCTTTGTACTGAAACTCGGACTGTATTGATTGTTTTCCCTCCGCCATAGCCTTTTGTCTCGAGCCTCAGTTAGACCTCTATCTTTAATCTCCTGCAGTTCATCTTCGATTTGATTAAGAATTTCTTGTCGATGACGCCGTCGGCGATGTCTTTGTACTGAAGTTTCAACAGTAGCATTCAAACTAATTCCCATATCAATACATTCTCTTGTACCAACAAGACCAATCAGTTTTCCCAAAGGGGACCAAGTATCGAACCAAAAAGATGCATCTGCCCCCACTTTCAATGTCCACCTTAGTGAAAGAAGCAGTTAAAGGTCTGTATTTTAATACCTTCTTCCATATCCAAGAACCAAGGCTGCTTTTCTCACTAACAGACCAAAAACAAGTTTTCCGAATTAAGTACTTTTGGATCCATCTCACCCACAGGGATTCCGGCGCTGAAAGTATTCTCCAGAGTTGTTTAAGACAGCTTAGATCATTGGCTTCTGCAATTGATTTCAAACCCAAACCACCCTCTTCCTTGAGTTTTGACACATCACTCCATGAGACCTTTGATTTTCTTGGTGTTTAGCTCTGGACCAGACCAAAGAAACGCAGCACAAAGAGAATCGATTTCTTTGATACAAGCTTTTGGGAGACGGAAAGCGTATATCCAGAAATTCGTGAGACTATAAATAAGAGAGCCTATGAGTTGCAATCTTCCTGCAAAGGAGAGATGGCAAGCTGTCCAGGAACTTACTCTAGCTCGAATCTTTTCAATCAAAGGCGTATAATCATTGACACTCATTTTCTTAGTCATCAGGGGTAGATCCAGGTACCTCACTAGACGAGCTCCAGCTGCGAAAGTGAAATGCTCTGTAGTCATATCCTTTTCAGCTTCACCAGCCATATAAATAGTCGATTTTTTCATACTTATCTGTAACCACGAGGTTCTCGTAAACTGCTTGAACACATTGAGAATACCTTCTATCGATTTCAACTTGCCATCGGAAAAAACTAGCAGATCATCAGCAAAGCACAAGTGTGTGAGTTGCAGACTCTGACAATATGGATGATATCCAATATGCTTTTCAGTAGCCGCTTTATCAAGCATTTTGGATAGAACCTGCATACATATCACAAAGAGATACGGAGACAATGAGCATTCCTGACATAGCCCTCTTTCACTTTGAAAATACCATGCTAGCTCACCATTAACATGAACCGAAAAGCTTACCGAGGTGATGCATTTCTCTATCCATAATATGAACTTCTCTGAGAATTTTAGTGATCTGAGAATGTTAAGCAGGAAAGGCCACTGCACAGAATCGAAAGCCTTGGAGATATCGATTTCCAGTGCACATCTTAAGCTATGTTATCCTTATGATAACTCTTGACCATCTCAGAAGCAAGCATGATGTTTTGCATCAATAGCCTATCTTTCACAAAAGCTGATTGGTCCGGAGAGATGAACTTAGGCAACATTTGCTTGAGACGATTAGCTATGATTTTCGATATAACCTTGTATATAACATTGCAGCAGGAGATATGACGGTAGTCTTTGTTGTGTATTGATTCCTCCTTTTTCGGAATCAGTGCAAGAATTGTAGAGTTGATACCTTTTGGCAAGAAACCAAACTCGAAGAAGGATTGAACAGCTCTCACAAAGTGTTTGCTTATGATCGCCCAGGAAGCCTTATAAAACTCACATGTGAATCCGCCAGGCCCCAGAGATTTGTTAGAAGCCATGGCAAACAAAACCTTCTTGATCTCCTCTTCTGTCACTTCTTTTATTAGGCTCTCCTTATCTTGATTTTCACATTCAAATTTCAGTAGCTGTTGTAGCTCTTCCTCTGTGGAGTTCTGAAAATCCTCCATTTTATACATAAGAAAAGTCTGAAAATAATCCACAGCCTCCTTTTTAATATCCTCTTGAGTATCCGCGATCGAGCCATCATCTCTATGCAACTCGCGTATAGAGTTTCGAGCTTTGCGAACTATAGCCACTTGATTAAAGTGTATGTTGTTTCCATCTCTAACTTTAAGCCAATGAAGCTTAGCTTGTTGGCTAATAACTTTCTCCTCAATACCCGCTAAAGACTCCATCGATCAAATGCCACAGCTTCATTTTTCAGGTTGCCCGGTGTAGGGTTTAACATTGTTTGATGTTGAAGATCACAAAGTGTAGCATGAGCATCTTTTGATTTCTTTTTGATATTCTCCACCTATGTTCTGCTCAACTCACATAACTTGGGCTTTAAAAATTTCAGCTTCTTTGAAAATCTATGCAAAGCTGAAGTTGATTTATACAGCTCCTTTGTTTCTTTCCAATAAGACTCCATAGCTGCCAAAAATTCAGGTGATTCCGAGATCACATTTGTGAACTTAAAAGGTCGTTTAACCTTTGTCGGATCACTATGGATTCTGATATGGCGTCGTAAATGGTCTGAACAACCATCAGATTCAAACACACAATAAGCTTATGAGTACTTTGCTGCCCATATAGGATTTATCAATGTGCGATCTAATTTTTTACAAATAAGACCCTCTTCTCCTTTGTTGCACCATGTCATCCTAGGGCCATGAAATGTCATATCTGTACGAGAACAATATCGAGTTATGTTTTGAAAGTCTCCCATTCCCAATGGTATCGAAGGAGAATTCTCATAACCCGAATGTTCCTCCGCATCCAAAATTTCATTGAAATCACCAAAAACTATCCATGGCTTCTTTTGAAACATAGGAGACTCTTGGTGACTTCTCAAATCCTCCCACAGATCTTGCCTATCCTCCTTAATTCGCTGCATATACGAAAGAACAAAGAAATTCTTCCTCCATGCCTTCCATCATAACATAACAAGTCATCAATTGTCTGCTTGTAAAACATGGTGTGATTCTCACCTTTGAACTCCATATAATCCAAATTCTTCCCAATCTACTACTCTCATAATTTGACATAAAACACCAGTCTCGAAAAACCGAAGATGCAATGCGCATTGCTTTGTTTTCCTTGACCCTTGTTTCAATCAGACATCCGAACTGAAATGCACCAGAGTTGATCCAATCTCTAACCACATTATGTTTACTTACTTTGTTGAATCCTCTTACATTCCAGAAAAAGCTGACATTAATGATTCTTTTTATTCAGATTGTTGGGAGCTTGCTCCTTGGCTTTCTGAAAAGAAGAATCCGAGATAAATTTATGATTGTCCTTTGAACTTCTTGGAAGAGATTGCCGTGGCAAAACTACCTCCAAAGCTTTGGATTTTGTTTTAACCTCATATGGATCTGCTTCCTGTTCCTTCATAATATCCTCTTTTCTTGTCTCAGCTATGTCCTCACTTCCCATCTCATTGTCTGACTTTTCACTTTCAACGTCAATTACCTCATTAGAGCCATATTGTTAGTCTCCTCATTATTAGAATCTCCCCATTCTCTGCTGTCAAACTGAGAACATAATATCTTGAATTTGATTCTATATAAACTTGTCCATACTCCAAATCATCTTTCTTCCTATCCGGTGTACGACCAATTTTTCCCAGAGAGACCTGCGTCCACGGCTTCTCTGCATCTGCAATCTTAATGTCTGCTCGTTCTTTATTTTCTTCTTCCGCTACTTCTTTCTCCTTTAGCTTGTCATTAAAATCCCTCGGTCTCTCCACTTGAACACTTTCGACTTCTTTTTCTGGTGGATTTTCTACTTCTACCACAATTTCATTCATCCCTGCCCCATTTTCTGTTACTTTCTCTCCTGAATTTCCTGTAACTGTAACATGTACGCCCTCTCTAACCCTATTTCTACAGCAGAATTCGATAGACATGCCTTAGATAGATGTCCCCATTTACCGCACGTTATACACTTAGCAGGTAACCAAGTCTATGAGTACTGGACTAGTGTTTCCTTCCTTTTGAAATTGAACTTCATAGCCTTAGGTAGTTCCTTTGTTAAGTCAGTTTGACAAAAACTTTTGCAACCTTGAAGTCTACGCATTAAGCAGTTTCCGTATGGAGTCTATCCGGAACTCCTACAGGGCTGGAGATAAAACTTAATCCCTTCCATGAGAACATGTCCATGAGTACGTTACGGAGATGAATCCAAAGAGGAACATATGTCACTTCTGGTTGTTTTACTTCTTCAAACGGCACCCACTTTGAGACAACCACAAGAACATCAGCTAGATTCCACATGCCTCTCCGCATCACTCGGTTTCTGATCGTAGAATCACAAATATTGAATTTCATTGTTGTATCGTTTACTACATACAAATCAATCATATTCGATTTGTACCCAAGAGCCCATATCTTGTTGACAATAGCATGGACTTTAGCCACATGAGGTGCTTTAGCTAGGAACCTCCCAATTAGATAATCTTCCCAAAGAGGGGAAGAATCCGTAAAAACTTCATCTGGAACCATTACGGACCCAATACCATCTGAGACAGTGATCTCCATCTCATACTTCAACAAACTTTTCTTTCTCTGTACCACTCCAGCCCAAAACGTAGCAGGATTTCCTTGAGAGAGGGGTGTAGCTGGTCTGGTATCATCTCCTGTAGCACCTGCGGCTGCCGTAACCACTGTCGGAGTCATTCAGTGGCGCCGGAAAGATGCCTTGGTGAAGACGAAGTCTGGAAAACCCTAGATCGCCAAAATATCGGCTCAGAGCAATAGCAGAGTTGCATCGTTCAACAATAGTTTTAAACGCTATATATTATATAAACTTTTAGGAATGGTTTTTTAATTAAATTATTTGGTACACTGGTTTAAACTCTTGCATATTTGGCTTTTGTATAAAGAGTTCAAAACCCAGATTTTTACAATGTTTTTTTGGTTGATAACGCTAAAAAGTATGATTGACTTTAATTCTTTTTCCACAACATAGATTTCTTTTTATTATATTTTATATAGTATATTAAATTAAATAAGAGATAAGTAGTTCAAGTAAAAATCTAATTTTCTTTTCTCTCTCGATAATTAATAACAACGTTTCATCATGTTCTTGTTCCATTCTTTTTCATCAATTTTCACCGAAATTGTCATTAGATTTTATCCATTATTGATAACACTTCCTTCCTTTCTCTTGTATGTTTTCTTCTCTATTTCTCTTATTTTTTTGTTTGTTATCTTAGTAAATTTGATAAACTAGAAAATGACATGAGCTAAATTTTTCTAGAATCTACAAAGAGAGGCAAATCGATTTCAAATAAATCTTAAGTTCTCGATTAAGGTTCGCATCATCAGCCCATAAAATTATCAAAAAATGATGAATCTATGTAATCACAACATTAGATAATGAAAATTGGGATGAATAGCAAAATCTGGAAGTTATGGGAAAACATCTTCTCCTCCTGTTTCCTTGATCTAGATGTTTGACGTCTTGCTTCTTCTTTTTATCCTTTCGTTGTTCTTCCTATTGTTACTCCTCTTCGTCTTCTATGAGAGAAAGATTTGTTTTATCCAAAATCTCTATCAACTTTCTTGTGTTTTCTTTTGGTTTTATCCAAAACTATTCTTAAACCCCGAAAATAACCAAACATGTCCTTGGGAGAGCTATAGCGGAAAGTTTTTTGATCACGCATGAGCCGCTCCACTTTTTAAAAAAAATTTGGAAGCAACAAAGAGGTGCTCAATGGAGGTAAAGACAAATATGAGCAAAGCGTATGATCGCATAGAGTGGAGTTTTTTTAGAGAGGTTCTCACCCATCTAGGCTTCAGAGAGACTTGGGTGGAATGGATCTTGGAATGCGTAACGTTGGTCTCTTACTCTTTCCTTATCTATGGATCTCCCCAAGGGAAAGTGGTCCCAACAAAAGGCCCAAGCTAGTGGCAAGCTAAAAGGAATTCAAATAGCTCGGAAAGCGCCATTCGTCAATCACCTCCTCTTCGCGAATGGTACCATGTTCTTCTGTCGGACTAATTCCGCATGTTGCCATGCTCTTATGGATATATTGAGGAAGTATGAGGACTGCTCTAGTCAGTGTATAAATGCCGCCAAGTCTGTTTTTACCTTCTCCCGGAAAGCGCCAATGGATATTAGAAACAGGGTCAAATCGATCTTCGGAATTGAAAAGGATGGAGGAGTAGGAAAATATCTCGGACTTCTAGAGAATTTTGGGAGAAAGAATGGAGATATTTTCTCAAGCCTAGTAGACAAGATCCGCAACCGATTTATCTCTTGGACCACGAAATTCTTGCTTGGAGCCGGGAAGAAAATTCTGCTCAAGACAAGCCTCACAGCTCTACCCACATACACTATGTCGTATTTCAAGCTCCATATATCCCTCTGCAAACAAATTCGGTCTATCTTGACTCGTTTTTGGTGGGACGCTAATCCGGATAAAAGAAAGATGTCGTGGGTCGCTTGGAAAAAGCTAGCTCTTCCGAAGAAACTAGGAGGACTCAGCTTCCGAGAGATAGAGAAATTCAATGTGGATCTCTTAGCCAAGTTAAGCTGGAGAATCTTCAAGAACCCAAACTCATTGCTAGCTCGTGTTCTGCTTGGTAAATACTGCCCAAATGGAGCGTTTCTTGAATGCCAACTACAAGAGGGCTCGTCCCATGGATGGCAAGGGATTATTGCGGGTAAACAACTATTACCAAGGGTTTGGGATGGATAGTAGGGAATGGAGATCATATTAGTGTGTGGAATGACCATTAACTGTCCACCAACCTTCCAAACAAAGATCTCAGAGTGGCGGATCTTCTCCACCCTATAAAAAACTTATGGAATGTTTCAGCTATCCATGAGCACTTACCTCATTATGAGGACGTTATCAGCTGAATGATACCCAGCTCAAGTAAACCGCCAGACTCCTTAGTTTGGTTGGGAGAAAAATCGGGCTCATACTAAACGAAGTCGGGCTACCGAGCATCTGTACAGCCGTCCCACCCTGACCCGCCAAGCTCATTTAATTGGAGTAAAGCCATATGGTCAGTCAAAACTGTTGGAATTGTGTCCAGTAATCTCGGTACTGTCTCTAGAAAGTAAGAGTATGTCAATGATCAGACATAAGTCATATAATACTGGGGGTCATGATGGCTTGCTAGAGTCCGCTCATGATCTATAAGTCTTGGACTTATTGCCTTTATTATATGATCCCATATGGGTCACACGCCTAAGCTAACAGGAAAATGTGTAGGAACGGTTTAGCAGAAGTACGGTAAAAGTGCTAGGCATTTACTGTACTTAGAGAGAATAAAACGGTTTAGGCACTGTGTGTCGATCGACACACAAGGTGTGTCGGTCGACACAGTGCGCGAATACCGTAGAGTTAATTGGTGTTTGGGCCAAATGGCCCAAACGGAACCGGACAAGTTTTATAAGGTAAAACTCGAGTTTCTGGACGATTAACCCTAGCCCCAGCCGAAAACTCTCTCTCTCTTTTGCGCCGAGCTCCTTGTGGTCTAGCAGCTGTTTCCTGTGATCGCGTGTGTGAACCTTTGGAGGATTCATCCCTCGGTGTTTCTCTGATCTCAGACATACCATCTATTTCCGCTGCAAACAGGTATAAGGTGAGATCATCATATGTTTCTATTCTGAGAAGAACCTAGATCCGCATGTTTAGGTTGATATGAATCTAAGAATTGAATCAGGATCAACTAAACAATCCTTCAGTGGTATCAGGGCCAATGGTTCTGGTTTTTCTTGTTTAGATTCAATGTTTAGGATTGTTTTCTTGTTTAAAAGTGTTTTGAATCAACTACTGATAAGAGAAACTACTTAAGTAACAAGAATTGAAACCTAAACACACATAAAATTGCAGAAACCAAGCTATATGATTTGGTAGAATGCGATTTCAAGAGGTCTGTATCGACTGCGATCGCATGGATCGATCGATACGATCACATGGATCGGTCGATACAGCCTATCGGCTAACCCTGTTAACGCGTGAAAGCATCGATCGATGCAGGATCGATGCAGGTTCGATATTGGTGCATCGACCGATGCGGTTGGTGCACATCGATCAACACGGTTAGGGTTTCGGCTCGGTTCAGTGCATGCGTGAGAGCATCGATCGATACAGGATCGATGCACGATCGATGCAGGATCGATACTGAGAGCATCGACCGATGTGGTTGATGGATCGATCGACACGGTTGGTTCATCGATCGACATGGTTGGTTTAAGGCTCGGTTTAATTTTGATTAAAATTAATTCATCCTGGTTTAATAAACAGATTTAATAATTTTATTAAGTCTGGTTAAACCGGGACAAGAAATCCAATGTCGAAAGAATTATTGGATTTAGTGCCTAAACCAGGATTTTCTAATTTGATTTGGTTGGACCAAATAAATTGAGAAAATCCGGTTTAGTAAATAACCGGTTGACAATTGTGGTCATCGTAGTAATTAAAATTTGGTTAGACCAATTTTAATGAACCAGACCGGTTATGTCATTTAATTGGACAATTGGGTCATGTCTTGGACATGGACCAATTCTTGGGCCTCGGGCCAAGAAGTTAAAACAATTGGGCCAATTATTTGAGTCTTTCTTCAGATTAATTTAAAATTTATTTTATAAAGAATATAAATCGATTTTAAATTAAAGTTTCCGATATTTTGAAATTAGAAAGTTTCTTATTTTATAGAAGTTTCTAGATTTGCATGATTCGGATTTTAAGAAATTTCTAAAGTTAGAAAGTTTCCGTTTTTAGAAAGTTTCCAATTTTAGAAAGTTTCCAAAAATAGTAGGTTTCCAAAATGGAAAGTTTCCCGAAATAGTAATCTTCTATTTTGGGAATGAATTTTTTAAATAAACCTACGAACCTCAAATAATATCAAGCGTTGGATGTCTTGTCCATTCTATGTCAGCTGTCGAAGCCCATTCAATTGTATTCATGGCCTTACAGTGTGAGGGTGTCTGCTTTTGCGTGGATAAGACGGTTTGTGATTCATAAATGTCATTGGGAGTCCCAGACATTAATGATTACATGACTGTATAGTCTGGTTTTCTTGACTGGGCCATCGGGAGTCCCGGGCCTTGAGACATCAGAGTGGATTGGGCCTCGGGCCCAGATTCACAACCAAGAGTTATATCACGGATATAATTAGCCGATATAGGGCTTACCGATATAAGCTAAGGTTTGGTGACGGCCAGTGGCCCACTTTAATCTTAGTTATATGTGGATCTTGGAATCATTATATTCTATTGAGGGTAACTTATGTTATTGAATATAATGCGTGATTAATCATATTAAATTTAATACGAGATTAATCATATTGAACATTTTAACTAATAACCCTTTTTATCTACATATTTCAGCTATGACTACTACAAGCACACAAAACACATTCTCGATCCGATCTGTTCTCGAAAAGGAGAAGCTGACTGGAACGAACTTCCTGACGTGGTCAAGGAACTTGAGGCTAGTCCTCAAGCAGGAGAAGAAGGATTATGTCCTTCGTGATCCTCTCCCCGAGAGGCCTCCTGCCAATGCCGCCAGGACTCTGCATAATGCTTGGGAAAAGCATTCGTCAGATGAAAATGATGCCTATTGCCTGATGTTGGTGACAATGACTCCTGAGCTGCAAAAACAGTTCGAGAGTGTATTGTCACCTATCGAGATAATGGCAAGCCTGAAATCGCTTTTTCAGGATCAGGCTAGGACTGAGAGGTTTCAAACAGTTAAGAACCTCTTGGACTGCAAGTTGGCTGCGAATGCGGCAGTGAGTCCTCATGTCTTGAAGATGATGGGTTATCTCGATCATCTTCAGAAACTCGACTGCCCAATCAGCCAGGAACTTGCCTGCGACATCATTCTGCAGTCATTACCTGCAAGCTATGATCAGTTCATTCTGAACTTTAACATGCATGGCTTGAGTAAGACATTGCCTGAGCTTCACGGAATGCTCAAGACTGCGGAGCCCAATTTGAGGAAAACCGCCAAGGACCCCAATGTGCTTATGGTACAGAAGGGCAAGGGGTTTAAGAAATCCTCTGCTAAGGATAAGGGAAAAGCCAAGGCTGTCCAAGTCGCGGACAAGGACACGCCAAAGCCCAAGCCCAAGTCCAAGGCTGGGCCAACTGACATATGCAGGTTCTGTAAAGAACCAGGGCATTGGAGGAGAGAATGTAAGAAATTCCAGGAAGGTCTAAAGGAATTGAAGAAGAAGACTTATGAGACTTCTTCAACAGGTATTTTTGTTATAGAAGTTAATACAACTACTTCTGATAATACCTCATGGGTTATGGATACTGGTTGTGGGGCTCATATTTGTACTAATATGCAGGCACTCAGCAACAGTAGAAGGCTGAAGCAAGGACAAGTGGAGCTACGAGTTGGGAATGGAGCGAAAGTTCCAGCACTAGCTGTAGGCACTTACTTGTTGTCTTTACCTTCGGGATTGATTTTAGAACTCAATAATTGTTATTTTGTACCTGCTATAAGCAGAAATATTATTTCAATTTCTTTGTTGGATTTGGAAGGTTATGATTTTTCAGTTAAGAATAAATTATGTTCCTTCAATCGCAACAATTTGTTATATGGTTCTGCCCCTCTTATGAATGGGCTTTACATACTCGATCAATCCGCGCCAATTTATAACATTAATACCAAACGGTTCAAACCTAATGAGGAGAACCTAACGTTTCTATGGCATTGTCGTTTAGGGCACATCAGCGAGAAACGCATCAAGAGGCTCCATTCGAATGGACTTCTTGGCTCATTTGACTTTGAGTCATGTGAGAAATGCGAATCCTGCATGATGGGCAAAATGACACGGGCCCCCTTTAATAAACCTAACGAGAGGGCCAGTGACTTATTGGGCCTGATACACACTGATGTGTGTGGCCCAATGTCCACAAATGCAAGAGGAAACTATCAGTACTTCATTACCTTTACTGATGATTTCAGTAGGTATGGATATGTTTATTTGATGAAACATAAGTCTGAATCTTTTGAGAAGTTCAGAGAATTCCAAAATGAAGTACAGAACCAACTTGGCAAAAGCATTAAGGCTCTTCGGTCCGACCGAGGAGGAGAATACTTAAGCCAAGAATTCAGTGATCATCTGAGAGAGTGTGGGATCGTATCCCAACTCACTCCTCCTGGAACACCTCAATGGAATGGTGTGTCTGAGAGGAGAAATCGAACCTTATTGGATATGGTTCGATCTATGATGAGTCACACAGACCTTCCAATATCCCTTTGGGGATATGCTCTGCTAACAGCAGTGTTCACTCTAAATAGAGCGCCATCGAAAGCAGTAGCAAAGACACCATATGAATTATGGACTGGAGAAGCTCCAGTGCTGTCTTATCTCCGAATTTGGGGTTGTGAAGCTTATGTCAAGAGATTGATCTCAGACAAGCTTACACCAAAATCTGACAAATGCTACTTCATTGGTTATCCACGGGAAACCAAGGCTTATTACTTCTATCTACGTTCCGAGAACAAGATCTTTGTTGCCCGGGATTGTAACTTTCTTGAGAGGGAGTTTCTCTCTAAGAAAGACAGTGGGAGTAAGGTACTGCTTGAAGAAATTCAAGATGAACAGGATACTGCTCAACCTAATGAGGAAGAGCAGCAGGAGGACCTACAAGAAATTGTAGAGCCTGAACCTGTAGTACCTGAAGTTCGAAGATCCGGGAGGATCCGTCACGAACCCGAGAGATATCAAGGATTCCTCGTGACTGACTGTCATGATCTTTTGATCATTGATGGTGATGAACCATCGAACTTCAATCAAGCCATGATGGGCCCAGATTCCTCTAAGTGGCGCAAGGCCACTGATTCCGAAATGGACTCCATGTCGGTCAACCAAGTGTTTTCATTGGTTGACTTACCCGCTGGTTTAAAAGCCATCGAGTGCAAATGGATCTTCAAGAAGAAGATTGACGTGGATGGAAATGTCCAGATTTATAAAGCCAGGTTGGTGGCAAAAGGTTTCAGACAAGTTCACGGTGTGGATTACGATGAAACCTATTCACCAGTGGCTATGATGAAATCTATTCGGATTCTACTAGCAACTGCAGCTTTTCATGATTATGAAATTTGGCAGATGGACGTGAAAACCGCCTTCCTGAATGGTATTCTGGAAGAGGATGTGTATATGACACAACCTGACGGTTACATAGATCCAAAGAATGCTGGAAAAGTATGCAAGCTTCATAAATCCATTTATGGATTGAAGCAAGCGTCGAGGAGCTGGAATCTTCGCTTTGATGAAGCGATCAAGCAATTTGACTTCATCAGAAACGAAGAAGAACAATGCGTGTATAAGAAATCTAGTGGGAGCAGGATTGTATTTCTTATTCTGTATGTCGATGACATACTGCTTCTCGGAAACGACGTTCCAATGCTGAAGTCCGTAAAGGACTGGCTTGGAAGTTGTTTTTCCATGAAAGACATGGGTGAAGCCGCATACGTTCTTGGAATCAGGATCTACCGGGATAGATCTAGAAGGCTGATAGGCTTGTGTCAAGATTCATACATTGACAAAGTCCTACAAAGATTCAGCATGAAGGATTCCAAGAAGGGCTTCACGCCGATGGTACATGGCACAACGCTAAGCAAGAAGCAGAGCCCTACGACGGCTGCTGAGCTTGAGCGCATGAAGAATATTCCTTATGCATCTGCAATAGGATCTGTCATGTATGCCATGATCTGTACTCGTCCTGATGTTGCTTATGCATTGAGCATGACGAGTAGATACCAGTCAAATCCAGGTGAAAACCATTGGATTGCCGTAAAGAATATCTTGAAGTATCTAAGACATACTAAGGATAAGTTCTTAGTGTACGGTGGAAGTGATGTGCTTAAAGTCAGTGGATTCACGGACGCAAGTTTCCAGACAGACCAAGATGATTTCCGGTCACAGTCTGGTTATATCTTTTGTCTGAATGGCGGTGCAATCAGTTGGAGAAGCTCCAAGCAAGACACTGTTGCAGATTCCACTACAGAAGCTGAATATATCGCCGCCTCAGAAGCTGCGAAGGAAGCTGTTTGGATACGGAAGTTCATTATTGAACTAGGTGTGATACCAGATGCGGCTGAGCCTCTGGCACTGTTTTGTGACAACAATGGTGCTATAGCTCAGGCAAAGGAACCAAGATCACACCAGAAATCCAAGCATGTTCTAAGAAGATTTCACTTGATACGTGACATCATTAATAGAAAGGAAGTCAAGATCAGCCGAGTTCAGACAGATGATAACGTCGCTGATCCGTTGACAAAGCCACTCCCAAGGCCTAAGCTCGAGTTTCTGACTGAAGCTGTAGGCATTAGAGACATAGAAATGTAATCTAAATTTGAGTGGGAGTTTGAGGGCTTTTATTTAGTTATTTGATATGTTCTTGTAAAACATTCTTATGTTTAATGAAATTATTATTTCAAGATTATTTTAACTGTGATGAAATAATCGTTCCAAAGTGATATGAACCATTTTATAGGTCATCGAAGTAAATGACTTGATCTTGAGTCATCGAAGTCATTTAGCTTGTTCATGAGACCCTATATTTGATAGATGTTTATATCATCCCGTCCCTAGTCGAAGGTTGTTGAAATTGGAACACCAACAACCGTGTGAGACTGGATTGGTACGTGACTTATGACAAAGTCTCAGTGTGTCATAGATGCGCGGCATCAAAGTCAGTACATAGGTGTATGTTTGGGAACATACGACCGGACTAGACCCGCTTATAAGAACTCTTCAGGATATTTATATCTGTGTCATAAGAGATTCTTACTACGACTATAGAGTATAGTCCTTAGACCTGAGTTCGCATGCATGTGACTGCACATGGACTGATGCACTTTGATCATTGTCTAACGCTATCGTTCTGCGATAGTTATAAGGACCTTGTTTGGGTACATTATGAAATGAATAGTTTACAGTGATGGAACAAGACGGAATTTGTCCCTCCAATATAAATGGAGTGAATACCTCTAGGCCAATCGGAGATTTGAATACTGGAAATGCATGGCCATGCTCAAACGGACTGTCCCGAGTCGTTTGGATTGTCAGTATCAAATCAGAGTCCGATGAACAAGATTAGGCTTTATAAGGATGACACCAATCTTGCCTTATGACTAATCGAGATATTGTGACAAAAGGATTATGAATACAGAGATTCCAGTACAAGTGGGAGATTGTTGGAATTGTGTCCAGTAATCTCGGTACTGTCTCTAGAAAGTAAGAGTATGTCAATGATCAGACATAAGTCATATAATACTGGGGGTCATGATGGCTTGCTAGAGTCCGCTCATGATCTATAAGTCTTGGACTTATTGCCTTTATTATATGATCCCATATGGGTCACACGCCTAAGCTAACAGGAAAATGTGTAGGAACGGTTTAGCAGAAGTACGGTAAAAGTGCTAGGCATTTACTGTACTTAGAGAGAATAAAACGGTTTAGGCACTGTGTGTCGATCGACACACAAGGTGTGTCGGTCGACACAGTGCGCGAATACCGTAGAGTTAATTGGTGTTTGGGCCAAATGGCCCAAACGGAACCGGTCAAGTTTTATAAGGTAAAACTCGAGTTTCTGGACGATTAACCCTAGCCCCAGCCGAAAACTCTCTCTCTCTTTTGCGCCGAGCTCCTTGTGGTCTAGCAGCTGTTTCCTGTGATCGCGTGTGTGAACCTTTGGAGGATTCATCCCTCGGTGTTTCTCTGATCTCAGACATACCATCTATTTCCGCTGCAAACAGGTATAAGGTGAGATCATCATATGTTTCTATTCTGAGAAGAACCTAGATCCGCATGTTTAGGTTGATATGAATCTAAGAATTGAATCAGGATCAACTAAACAATCCTTCAAAAACTGCCCCAAAGATTACCAACTTTGTTTGGCGGGCAGCCAATTATGTGCTCCCAACTGGCCATCTCCTCTCGCTTAGAGGTATTCCGAACAATCCCATTTGTAAAAGATGTTGATGAGGACATCAAGTCATCATCAACCAAGGAGCATGGAGAGGACATAAATCAACCAACCAAGACCCTTGGAGAGAAACAGCTTGTATGCACCAGAGACATATGTGCATGTCTTGGATCATATCTTTCCCACTATGAGGAGTTAAGCTACAAATCAACCTGTTCCAGAAACTTAACTCATCAAGGAATCCTGGAGAGTTTGAATCATCATAAATGGAGTTCAGATGAAGAAGTTATTCAACTTCTAAAACAGATGATTCTCAGCTTGCTTCATCTGGAGGCTCAAGGATTCAATCAGTTACAAACAATACATTGGCGACCAGGAGAGATATCTAAGCATTCAGGAGACACATTTAATCATCCAGGAGAGTTATCTATCAAGTTCCCATGCACCAGCAGCCATATGATCAGGAGGATCCCATTATTACTCTTACACTTGCCTAATTTGGAGCCAATGGAGATCAATCACCAACAACTCTTTTCCCTGAAGTTTGGCCACGAATTGAAGCTCTCTAACATCATCCAGAATGTACCTAGACACTCCACATTCATGCCAAAGCTTTCAAGACTTAAGAAGATTCATCTTTCCATTTCTGGCCAAATATTCCAATAAATCCCAACGGCCATATTCCTTATATTTTTCGATTCTTTTCTTGTATTAGGCCTTTCAGACTGTTGTCTATGAGCCTATAAAAGCTCAGGTTCAAATTCATTGTAAATCACCCTTTTCAACCATTTTAAAGTAATAGATTTATTCTGTTTTTCTTCCAAAGTTTGTGTTCTTTGTGAAGTGTTCCTTCTTTGAATATTGTGAGTGATTCACCTTGTTCTTAGGAGTTTCAGATCAATCTATTTGAGTGATTCAGATACCTTGTTCTTAGATTGAGAGAGTCAATCAAACCTATTGGTTGAGAGAGTCAATCACAAGTTCCACCACCACATCTACCTTCAATCCATCTTCCGCAAGCTTAGCTTAGGAATCATCTGATCATCAAGTGATCTTAGCATTGGAGTGATTCCAGGGCTGCATCATCTGGTATCAGAGCTTCAAAAGCTCCTACCCCTCAGGTTGTATCAATCCAACCTTTATCTCTTTAAGTTTTTGTTGTTTCATTTCATTCAAATCGAAAACCCATAAAAATTGTGTTTCTGTTTTCAATCTGTTTTAGCATTCATATTTCTTTCATTTAGATCCATTCAGTTTTCTATTTTGATTCATTGCATCATTAATCAGAAAAGCCTAAAAACAAAGTTTCATTGCATACTAGTTTCTGCTATTTAGTCATTTTGCATCCAAAAACGAAAATCACAAAAAATAGTCTCTGTTTTGCATTTGCTCTTTAGTTGTTTCTGATTTTCATTCATCTATTGCATCTTTAAACCCAAAAACCAAAAGATTTGCATAAGTTTTGTGTTTCTGTTTGAGTTTTAAGTTTTCCAGAAGTTGCATTGTTCTTAAGCATAATAAAAACCAAAAAGAAGAAGTTTATGTCTTTGAATCCGTTTTTCTCTTTGTCCAAGTCAAAAAAGTAGTTGTTTCCTTTTCTAGATGATCCAGTATCCTTTTTTAGTTTGCAAAATCAAAAATTCAAAAAAAAAGTAAAGGTTTCATTAGTTTTCTTTGTCACATATTTTAGTTTCCCATTTTACTTCCAGCATTCATTCAAAAAGACAAAAAATAGTATTAGTTTCTTACCTTTTTGTTTAATTTCAACCAGACCCCAAAAGAACTGATAAGTTTTATTGTCTCTCTTGCTAGCAGCTAAGCACTAGAGGCAGCAACTATGGAAGATTCAGATGAAGAAGATTTCTACCAACAAAACCTTGAAGATCAATGGAGCCAAGGAAACAGTTCAGCATCATCTGATGTAGAAGCTAATTATGAAGAACCTCCATGGCCAGAAGACTATTCTAGTTTTGAAGAAGAACCACATGAGGAGGAAATTGAACCAGATCCACCAGACTGTACCATAAGCTATCTCAAGGAAGCATGTTATCAAGAAGAAGATTCATGGACAGAACGAGGCTATCAAACTTCAGATTATGATGAGGCAGTGGATGAGAAGTACCACTACTACAAAACCTCACCAAAGAAGAAAGAGCATCACCACACTTTGATGACCATTCAAGCAAAACCAACTAGCACAAAGAAACCAGCCAACAAGAGGAGAGGATCCCTTGTCTTCTCAGGAACTAGCAATGATCATGAAGTATACTTGCAGTGGGAAAGCAACATGGAGCAGTGGTTACAAGATAACAAAATCACAAAGGATCAGAAGCTAACACAAGCTGTCTCAGCATTCACAGGAAGAGCTTATGAATGGTGGATAAAAGAAAGCACTTCAACCATCTACGAGAGACCAGTACTAGATTGGAGAGATCTCAAGTCCAGAATGCATAAGGAATTTGTAGAGAAGCTTCAGGCTACAACCAAGAGAGTGAAGCCTATATCCAAAATGAAGACTGCTCCTAAGCACAAGTCTGTTTGCTATCCAAAGGCCAAAGATGTGTTATCAAACACTTACACCTACCAAGCAGAAGCTAAGAAGGCTCTTCAAGCAAAACAGGATCAGGAATGGCAGAAGATCATGGAGATGTTGCACCCAAAGAAAACAGAACAGAAGCAAATCCACAAAGCTTCACCCAATGCAACCGGACCCAGCTTTGATGTCTCACTCAAACTTTTAAACCTGCCAACACAAGGTAAGTCTACTAACTCTAAGAGACTTAAAGATCAGACATGTTATAGATGTCATAAGAGAGGACATTTTGCTGCAACCTGTCCATCTAAACAATTGTTGAAAGAAACATCACTAGGATATAAAATCCCATTAGCTAAAACCATTGCTAGTTTAGCTCATTCTGATTTGTTATTTCCCAATTCTAGTGTCATGCATTTGTCTTTGTCAAAAGGATTTGATACAGGGAAAGAAGAACTGAGCAGTAAAGAGCATGAGAAAATAAAAGTCAGTAGGGAAGAAGATCAAAGACCAGAGAAACATGTTTTGGTGATCAGGAAAGAAGATGAATGTTTAATGATCACTAGCTCACAAGAGCAGAGGGTCCAAATCATCACACAACCTACTGAAGCTGAACAAGTAAGTACAAGTATCATACAATCTGTTTTAAGTACTCCAAGAACAGATATAATGCACTTGTTCTTCCCAATGAGCATCTCTACAGATACAAAGCACAAGAGAGAAGAGAAACTCAGAAATAGTCCTTATACTAAGTGATCAGACTGATCAAGGCAGTAGAGAAAAGGAGAACATCAAGGAGAAACCACCAGACCCAAGCAAAGACACAACAACATCTATTAACAAGCTAAGTCTTTCTTTGATACATTTCATTTCTAATGATTCATTAGCTGTGTTAAAGAACTTGTTAACCTTGCAAGAAGATGAGATATCATTAGTACAGGAAATTGACTTTAAGAAGAATGATTCAAGTTGCTTATTCTGTGATAAAGAGCCCATAATGCACTTGTCTCTTTGCCAAAGTGTTGAACATTTTTCAGGTCATAATGAGAGCAGGAGCAAGGCAGACAAAGGAGACACTACACCAGACCAAAGAAGAGGAGTATTACTATCCCATCTGCTCAAAGGAGAACCACCAGACAATCCACTCACCTCCAGACCATATAAACATCAAGGTAAGACACTAAACTCCCAAAGCAGAATGAAAGCTAACTTGCTTTCTCTTGGTGCAGATTATTCAGTTTTGAGGTCGAAACCTTTTCAAGAGGGAGAGTATGATGAGGACATCAAGTCATCATCAACCAAGGAGCATGGAGAGGACATAAATCAACCAACCAAGACCCTTGGAGAGAAACAGCTTGTATGCACCAGAGACATATGTGCATGTCTTGGATCATGTCTTTCCCACTATGAGGAGTTAAGCTACAAATCAACCTGTTCCAGAAACTTAACTCATCAAGGAATCCTGGAGAGTTTGAATCATCATAAATGGAGTTCAGATGAAGAAGTTATTCAACTTCTAAAACAGATGATTCTCAGCTTGCTTCATCTGGAGGCTCAAGGATTCAATCAGTTACAAACAAGACATTGGCGACTAGGAGAGATATCTAAGCATTCAGGAGACACATTTAATCATCCAGGAGAGTTATCTATCAAGTTCCCATGCACCAGCAGCCATATGATCAGGAGGATCCCATTATTACTCTTACACTTGCCTAATTTGGAGCCAATGGAGATCAATCACCAACAACTCTTTTCCCTGAAGTTTGGCCACGAATTGAAGCTCTCTAACATCATCCAGAATGTACCTAGACACTCCACATTCATGCCAAAGCTTTCAAGACTTAAGAAGATTCATCTTTCCATTTCTGGCCAAATATTCCAATAAATCCCAACGGCCATATTCCTTATATTTTTCGATTCTTTTCTTGTATTAGGCCTTTCAGACTGTTGTCTATGAGCCTATAAAATCTCAGGTTCAAATTCATTGTAAATCACCCTTTTCAACCATTTTAAAGTAATAGATTTATTCTGTTTTTCTTCCAAAGTTTGTGTTCTTTGTGAAGTGTTCCTTGTTTGAATATTGTGAGTGATTCACCTTGTTCTTAGGAGTTTCAGATCAATCTATTTGAGTGATTCAGATACCTTGTTCTTAGATTGAGAGAGTCAATCAAACCCATTGGTTGAGAGAGTCAATCACAAGTTCCACCACCACATCTACCTTCAATCCATCTTCCGCAAGCTTAGCTTAGGAATCATCAGATGTGGAGCTTTAGAAACGATATCTCACTTGCTTTACCACTGCCATGTTGCAAACTCGACTTGGTGTTTGGCTCCAATTGTCGGAGAATCAGTCTTAGCTTCAACCATGACTGCCCAAAGCCTGCTCTCGAGCTGTGTAAATAGCAAAACCTTACCCCCAGTGGGCCTTTCCTCTTCCACACTTCTCTATCCACGGATTCTTTGGAATCTCTGGACAACTCAGAATAAACTTGCTTTTGATGACAAAAGATATGAGGCAATGGATATAGTAACTAATGATATCTTGAATGCAAAAGAATTGGATGAAGCTCAACTTAAGAAACAGGTAGCTGAACGGCGTCTCTCCCATATCTCTGTTACCATCTCGAATTCGTTACATGCAGCCTTCTCGGATGGAGCTTGGTCAGAAGCTTCAAAAACAGCAGGATTGGGATAGATTATCAAGTCACAGACAGGAAACACAATACTCCATGGGTCGTCAAACAGACCCTTTGTCCCATTTTCTCTAGACGCGGAAGCTCTGGCCGTACGAGCTTCTCTCCAGACGGCGCTCACCATGAATATCACCTCACTCCAACTCTGCTCGGACTCAAATATCTTTATCACCACCCTTAACCAAGGGACAAAGCTGATAAAAATTACAGGCCTCCTTGAAGACATCAAAAACCTTGCAACTCTCTTCACTCATCTATCTTTTATTTTATGTTAATCGAGCTTCTAATAGCTCTGCTGATTTGTTTGCCAAATCGGCTTTGTCACAACTCAGCCCCATGGACATTGACTCTTAAGCTTTAATTAAAGCATTGACCAAAAAAAAGAAGAATAGTTTATTGATAGCTTTCTCTGCAACCACATCCAAACGCTTTTTGTCATTACAGTTGTGCATTTGATTTTTGTTTGTTGTGTATACTCTTTTGCATTTATAATTCTAGTTTCTTTTTGGCACTTTGCATTACAATTTTTTTGATAATTCAATCAATCCTTTAGAGTGAAATAGAATAACAAAATGTATTCACATGCTCTAACGTTAGTTTATGAGTACATTATATTTTATATATATACCACATGTCTGTAAAGTTATTATCTAGCGACTACAATTCGCTATTATTATAAGTTATTATTATTATTATTATTTTTTTTTTTTTAAAGATATGCTATTGAATGGAGTCGAACTCCAGATGAGAAAACTGCAGAAAAGGACCCAACCAACTGAGCCACTTGCGCTTCTCATATTATTATAAGTTATTGACATCACTATTAATGAATTACATATATTAATGAAATTCTTACTGCAAAATACCTCCTAATATATACCATAATTATATGGGTAAATTGGGCACTATGTCTAAGACACTTACTTATGGAATTTTGACAAATGAAAAAATCACCATAATTAGTGATGTAATCAGATTAATTATCAAACGTAATTCATATATAGGCTTTGATGTCCCTTAGTTACTGCAAATCACCTGACCCACGTTCTAATTAGCAACCCTATCTTTAATTATTCTAATTGTGTTTCTTATTTCACCATTTAGAATCGACCACATCTTTAATAATTCAGAATGTGAGTTTTTTGTCGCCTATTCAAAATGTGAGTTAGAACTTGGAAAGGGTTCTTAATTTCTTAAAATTTTAACTTTAATTATATATATATATATATATATATATATATACTAGTATGATTCGCTCGCACCATGTTATACTTAACCTCTTTTAAATTATTTTTATTTACATAATAACACATAAATTTTCTAAAAAATAAAAAATCATCAATTTTGTTTAACAATAATAAAATTATAAAAAAAATCTCTGTCAGACTATTTGTAATTAAATATAGATATAAACATTATTATATTTAATCTTGTACATATTATAGTTTATTCTAAAATAAATTATCTATAACAACCAAATTTATTAATATTTAAAGTCTTCATAAATATTTTGATTTTTATCATCTTACTTTTTATTTTTATTTTTTTTTATTTTTTCAAGGTTCTGTATATACATCGTAAATAAAATTAAAATATAATATAATTATATATGTATAAATATTATAATATTTTTATTTAAAGCATTTTATCGTTTATATTTATCTAAACTAAAAATTTATAAAATTAATATGAATTTATAATATAAATTGGTATTATTCACAATAATCATAGTTATCAATATTAAAAACTGATAATTCAAATATATTTTTCGTATTTATCGTCTTATCTTTTTTTTATCCTGATGATATATATCTCTAAAATAAAATAAAAACTAAATTTAAAACTAATATAATAAATAATAAAATTATAAATATAAATTAAGGTTAACATAGTAAAATGCCTAATTTCATTAATGGTAATTTAGTAATCAACCATTTTGAGAGTGAATATAAGGCCAAAAGCACTTCTCAATTAATATAAAGATAACTACATATGGCAAACATACCGGACGTCGGACAAGCTAATATAGAAGTACGTGATATAATACTACTCTATCATTTTTTTGACAAAAAAGTTTTCTTTATTAAATAATAAAATTATAAAAACAAAAGAAAAACCCACAACAAATTTCAACGAACCTAATACACCAAAAAATCTAAATACGCCTTGCTACAAAATAGATTAAGACCACATTAAAAAAAACCCTAGATCCCTTGAATCGAACACCCAACCGTCGCCGATGCCACCTCGAAAGTAGAGAAGCCTCGCCGCAAGAAAAACCAAAGCCGACGGAAACTGTAAATGGCTCTACTTGCCATGGAAGAACATAAACCTATCACCGGAGTGCTATGCTAGCTAGCGCAGTTGCCGTATGAAACAATGAGAGAAGGGCCGAGGAGGCAAGATGTCCGATAATCGACCCCAAAGAGCCAACACCGTAATCATCCCCCGCCAGAGACATTTTTCATGCACTCGCCGCAGTCCTCAAAACGATGATCCTACTCAGCTATCCCATCGATTCAGGAGCCACGACCAGAATGAACCAAACACTCACCGTACATGTAGACAACCACCGGACTCCACTGACAGATCCATACCGACAAAGCAAACGGACACACCGAGGAAGAGAAAACGGCAACACCTGAGGAAGCTTCCTTTGCTACATCCTCATATAGCAAGATATGCGAAGGAGCCACCGCTACCAAGCTTTGGAGCGCCACATAACCGCCTACTGGAGACCACCAACCGCCAACAAAACCCTAGAGAGAAACCGGTGTATCAAGGGTGAAGAACCTGGGCAGAGAAGAGAAGGACGATCTTCGCTCAGAACCAACAGTAAAATCGAAATCTGATGAAGATCGAAAACGAAACGAGACGGAAAAGAACGACGGCAAGGAGAGATGAGAAACTCTATCACTAAGATCTATAAAGTTGACAAACAACAGATCTATAATTTGGTGGTTCCTTGTTATTTTCGAATATTTTTTAATTATTCATAATGTCGTTTTCATTTTTGGGTCAAAATCATGTCGTCTTCCACCCGATGATCTTGGCAATTTCTTTCTATGAATATTATTTTGGTACTTATTTTATCTACATTTTTTACTCATCTTTAATTTGTTGAAAGACTTTCATTCCATTAATATGGTAAAAACATTTAATTTGCTTAATAGAAAGAAAAGCCTTTTATAAAAAAAGGCGTCTAAATGTTTTAATCACAGGAATAAATTTCGTTCAAAACAGGTTTCCGCTCATTTTACATAGTATAAAATTATTTCATAATTATTCGTACTATAATCTTCCTATTAGTATATGGTCATTACTTGTTACTCTGCTTGGTTGTTGAACTACATCACCACTGTTGAAAAATCGATTACAATACAATATACAAAAGCTAGACTTGTATCTATTAGTATCAAGACCATACGAATTGAAATATTATTTTTGTGAAAGAAGACCATACGAAACATTCATGACCAGTTAGCTAAGATAGTAGTAATAAATAAAAATATAGTTATAAATATGTACGAACCCTTATTAATTAACTGGAAACAAGTACAGTTAGTCTTTGTATTCGTGTCCAAATTTCCTCACAACCACATACTAACATAACCAAAACTTAATAACTCGGAAAAATGGTTAAAAATTATTTTTAAATTGCAAGTTATCGAATGTCTCACTTAATTCGATATATAATTCCATGGGACATAATTGCCTCACGTCTCTTAGAAAGGTTAATGGTCGTATGATCGTATCGTATCCCTGTGTTTTTTATATAACATAGATCATTCTAAACCAAAATCTATATTAATTTTTGAAGCTCGCAGAAATTCTTACTCTTACATTTTTCAGATGATCAAATAAAATGGTTACATAATTCTATTCTTGAGAAATATTAGGAATATGGAAACATTCCATTACACTTATGAGAATATCTTATATATATTTTTGAGAATATATGATTTAGATGTAGCCTAACAAGATTGTATCTATATATACTCTAACGAATGATCAATAAAACCTAAGGCATTTTATTATATTCTAAAGTCTTGGCATGGTATCAGAGCCACCAAACTAAAAACCCTAATCTTCTTCATCGTGAAGCTTTCTGCTCACGGTCTTCTATTTTGTTCTTACGTAAGGCTACATCTATCTCTTTCATTCTATGGCTTCCCTGCTACCTTCCGGTTCCGTAGACACCGAACAAATCAAAGCCTCTCCTTACTATCTCTTTTCCTCAGATCACCCTCATCATGTTCTTACTCCTATGCTACTGACTGGTGATAACTATGAAAAGTGGGCTAAGATTGCTCGCAACAATCTTCAAGCCAAACACAAGTTGGGCTTCATTGATGGATCTCTACCAAAACCTTCCGCTGATTCTCCGGATTACAAGTGATGGGTTCAAACGAACTCTATGCGGGTTGGTTGGTTGTATGCTAGTTTCGATCCGAAAGTTCAGCAACAAATCTCGTTTGTTGACAATGCTCAAAGCATGTGGGAAAATCTTCGTGTACTTTTCTCTATTGGGAATGCGTCACGAGTGCATCAGATTAAATCTGATATTATCACCTGCGTACAAAGTGGAAGCAATGTTTCCGATTACTTTGGGAAATTGAAGCTTATGTGGGATGATCTTGACGACTTCGAGCCACTCCTTACTTGATGCTGTAATACTTTTACTTGCGAGGTTATGAAGAAGCAACAGAGACAACGCGATCTTGAACGAATCCATCAATTTTTGATGGGTCTTGATGCCTCGCGCTTTGGCACAACTCGGACTAACATCCTTAGTCGCTTGAATCGCGACAATGATCTCACTCTGGATCACGTCTACTATGAGGTCGTAGCTGAAGAAAGTCATCTTAATGTTGCAAGGAGCCGTGAAGAACGCATCGATGCAGTTGGGTTTGCTGTTCAATCCGGAGTCAATGCGATTGCTGCTGTCACTCGAGCTTCTCCTCAAGGAGCTTGTACTCATTGTGGACGGACAAACCACACTGTTGAAACGTGTTTCCAACTTCACGGACTACCTGAGTGGTGGATTGATAAACATGGAGATTCCACTCGTCGTTCTGATTCATCTCGCGGTCGTGGTCGCAGCTCAACTCTTGGTCGTGGCCGAGGGAGATTCTCCAGCTTCCGTGCAAACAATGCAAAAGCACAACCCGACTCTGTCTCTGATCTTCCCGGCGTCAGCAAGGAAACATGGTCACAGATTGTTAATTTGCTAAAGTCAGATTCCTCCTCTGCTCATGAAAAACTATCCGGTAAGATGAACTGTGTCGATTTTCTTCTTGATTCTGGTGCATCACACCACATGACGGGTGATGCTGATCTTCTATCTGTTATTCATGAAATTGCTAGAAGTATTATTGTTCTACCTAATGGGAAACACACTTACGCATCTCATGAAGGAACCCTTAAGCTCGGCAATTCCATTTGCTTAACTTATGTTCTTCTTGTTCCGGATTTATCTTGCACGTTGATCTCGATGGCTCGCTTATTGCGTGAGCATTCTTGTTATGCTTTATTCACTGACAAAGTTTGCGTGATACAGTACCACACTACGAAGACAGTGATTGGAGCCGGTGAAGAGAGGGACGGGGTTTATCATTTTCGAGGAGTTGTTTCAGCTACTGCGAATCGAGTTGCACGTTCAGAGAGTACAACTTTGTGGCATATGCGGCTGGGCCATCCTTCCAAGAAAGTTCTATCATCTTTTCTATCTGCGTTAGACGGTTTTGACTCTACTAGTAATGATGTTTTGAATTTTTGTGATGTTTGCATTCAAGCAAAACAAACCCGAGCAACTTTTTCAGAAAGCATTAATAAAGCCGACGATTGTTTTTTTTTTTAATTCATTGCGACATTTGGGGTCCATACAAACTTGCTTCATCATGTGGAGCTCACTATTTTCTCACCACTGTGGATGACCACTCTCGAGCGGTATGGACATACCTTCTTCTTGCTAAAAGTGAAGTTGCTACAATTCTTAAACAATTCATTACCATGGCTTCTCGACAATTCAACAAAACAGTTAAAACTGTCCGTAGTGATAATGGAAGTGAATTTCTTGGTCTGCGCTCTTTCTTCACTTCGCAGGGCATCTCTCACCAAACATCGTGTGTTTACACTCCTCAACAAAATGGCCGTGTGGAGCGTAAACACCGTCACATACTCAACATGGCACGTTCTCTGCTGTTCCAAGCCAACCTACCCACTCGATTTTGAGGAGAGAGTGTGCTGACCGCTGCATACCTAATCAACTGTACAGCAACTCCGTTGTTACAAGGTAAGACACCTTATGAGATCTTACATTCTTCCCCTCCGTCGTATGATCATCTAAGGGTCTTCGGCAGTCTCTGTTTTGCTAAATGACTCTCTGCCATTAAGGACAAATTCGAACCTCGTAGTCAACCCAGTGTGTTTATGGGATACTCTGTTACACAAAAAGGTTGGCGCATCTACGATCTGAAAACTCAAGACTTCTTCTTCAGTCGTGATGTTGTCTTCCGTGAACAAGAATTTCCTTTTGCTATTTCTCCAGAAGCTGGTGGATCATCTTCTTCGCCTCCCTCTGCTCCATTTGCATCCGAACTACCACCGTACGATGACGAAATAGTTCTTTCTATCCCCACTCCTGCAAGCAGGGGGAGCGATATGCCTTCATCGGAAGCACTCTTGACTGTTGTTCCTTTCGTCTCCTCTAATGCTTCTCCGGAGACTGATACACTGCATTCTACTCCGCTACATCTTGGTGTTGAACCGCTTGGTCGTGGTTTCCGTGAGCGCAAACCTTCTCTTCGACTTGCTCCGTATGTTACTTATTCAGCTCGTCACATGATAAATCATGTGCCTCTTCTCAACGAACTCCCGTCACCTTCTTCTGGCATGTGTCCTTACCCTCTCGCTAACTTTGTTTCATGTGATAGGTTCTCCGTTCATCATACACGCTTTCTTGCCTTAGTGGACTTGCTTGATGAACCAGTATCTTACAAACAAGCTATGTCTGATTCCTCCTGGAGACAAGCTATGGATTCTGAAATTGATGCTCTTGAAGCCAACGACACTTGGTCTCTTGAACCTCTACCTCATGGCGTCAAAGCTTTAGGCTCTCGATGGGTTTACCGCCTGAAGTTTAACTCCGATGGTACACTAGAACGACACAAGGCTCGCATCGTCGCTTTTGGTAATCATCAAAAAGAAGGTGTTGATTTTTCTGAAACCTTTGCTCCTGTAGCTAAAATGGCCACAATTCGTCTTCTTTTAGGAGTTGCTTCTATCAAAGGTTGGGAACTTCATCAAATGGACGTTCATAATGCCTTTCTTCACGGTGATATTGATGAAGTCATTTACATGAAACCTCCACCTAGCTTTCATTCCTCTGATTCATCACTTGTTTGTCGTCTCAAGAAATCTATCTACGGTTTAAAACAAGCTCCACAGTGCTGCTTCTCTAAGCTGTCCACTTTGCTTCTCCAATATGGCTTTGTGCGGTCACACAAGGATAATTCTCTGTTTGCCTATTGTCGTGATGGCATCGTTCTCCAAGTCCTTGTTTACGTCGATTATCTAATCATTTGCGAGAATGATTCAGGTATTATTGCTAAATTCAAAGCCTATCTCAGCTCATGCTTCAAGATGAAAGACCTTGGGGCTTTGAAATACTTTCTTGGTCTTGAAGTATCTCGCGGGAAAGACGGTATCTATCTCTCTCAACGCAAATACTGTCTGGATATTATTGATGAATGTGGAATTTCTGGCTACAAACCTGTGGATACTCCCTTGGAGCAGAATCAAACTTTGGCCAAGTCGACGAGCGCACGTCACACAGACCCGAGGCAATATCTACGTCTCATAGGTCGTTTGGTCTATCTCATTCATACCAAACCTGATATAAGCTATCCTGTTACTCTTCTTGCTCAGTTTATGCAGACTCCTTTAGCTGATCACTGGGAAGCCGCATTACGCATGGTTCGTTACTTGAAGGGCTGTCCGGGACAGGGAATTCTACTTTCTTCAACGTCATCCCTTCAGGTTACTGCATTTTGCGATTCAGATTTCTCTACTTGCCCTATGACCAGACGATCTCTCACTGGTTACTTAGTTCAACTGGATGCATCTCCTATATCTTGGAAAACGAAGAAGCAAACTCGTGTGTCTCTTTCCTCGGCAGAAGCGGAGTACCAGGCTATGGCCATGACGTGTCAAGAGCTTTTTTGGTTTAAAGAAGTTCTTGAATTTCTCGGCATCTCTCATTCTGCACCTATGCGTCTTGTGTGTGACAGTCAAGCAGCTCTCCATATTGCTGCGAATCCAGTTTTCCACGAATGGACAAAACATATTGAAAACGACTGTCACTTTATTCGCGATGAGATCATCAGTGGGAATATCCAGACAGCCTACGTTTCTACACATCAACAACCGGCTGACATCTTTACTAAGGCACTTGGGCGTGATCAGTTTCAATATCTTCGGTCCAAGTTGGGCGTTCTTGATCTTCACGCTCCACCTTGAGGGGGAGTATTAGGAATATGGAAACATTCCATTACACTTATGAGAATATCTTGTATATATCTTTGAGAATATATGATTTAGATGTAGCCTAACAAGATTGTATCTATATATACTCTAACGAATGATCAATAAAACCTAAGGCATTATATTCTATTCTAAAGTCTTGGCAAGAAACATTATTATGATATAGATAAGAGATTTTTATTATATTGGTGTTTATCTTAGTTGGATAACTCCTAATCTCAATAGGAGATATATTTTGCGTTGTATATATATTTGTGTACATCACCTTTGTCAATTCAAATCAATCGAATATAGTTTATTCCACATTTATATGGTATCATAGCATTTTCTCTGAAACTTAATATTTTCTTTCTATTTTGCGATTTTGATAGTTTTGAATCGTTCTCGTTTTTGTTTCGAATCCGCATGACTACTTGGCTTAAGTAGACATGGCTAATGTTGAAGGTAAATCCGCAAGCAAAATCGAGACATCACAAGTTGCGACATCATCATAGAGTTGTGCTACCCCAAGCGCTTTGATAACATCAGTGATGTTCACCGGCGAGAATTATAATGAATGGTCCACATAATTGATCAATGTCTGCATTATAATCGGGTTTATCGACGGCACAATATCCAAACCGCCGGTGGACATCAATTAACTCTATGATTGTTAGTTGGATTCGATAATCCATCGAAGCCAAAGTCCGATCAACAATCATGTTTATTTCGGATTCTCACAAGTTGTGGGAAAACCTCAAGAAACGTTTCTTGGTGGGAAACAAAAGTCTATATTCATCACCTCTAAGAACAACTCCCGTCATGTCGACGAGATGGCCAATCCATCATCAATTATTTTGGACGACTATCTAAGATGTGGGAAGAGTTAGATACTTACAAACCACTTTCAGCTTGTACTTGCAATGAAATCGCAGAGTATGAAAATGATCGCAATGATGAGAAGATTCATCAGTTTTTTATGGGTTTGGATGAATCAAGGTTTAGTGGTATTTGTCAAAGTATCATCCCAAGTGATTTCTCGAACGATCTCGGTGAGATTTATTCTAAGGTTTTATGTGAAGAACAACGCCTCAACTCTTCAAGAGATCAAGAATCTCAACAAAGTGCGGTTGGCTTTGATGCAAACAAGGAGTCGGTTGTAAGCAACAATTTGAGTCAGCTTCAATTTGCTCACACTGTGGCTGCAAAGGTCATGAGAAAGCTAAATGTTGGCAACTGGTTGCTTTCCCTTATTGTTGGGAGGAACGGGCATCAAATAAGGGAGATAGCAGAGGAGATAACAGAGGTACGAGGGGAGGCAAAGGTCGTAGAGGCTCAAACTAGGACCGCAAAGGAACATAAAATAGAGGGCAAGTTCATAACGCTCATACTACTACATTGAACCCATCCTCATTTCCAGCTTGCACGGAGGAACAGTGGAAAGCTCTAACTTAGATGCTTAATGAAAAGACAAAGTCATCTTATGATCGACTTTCGGGTAAGCGTCGTTATGGGGATCTTATTCTCTATACAGGAGCATCCCATCATATGACAGAATAAAAGCCTTTACATCAAGATTTAATAAGTATTCCTACATGCCCGGTTGGCTTCGCGGACAGAAATTGCACCTTTGCAACACATGTTGGAGTGTTGCCTTTAACAAAAACAATCACTCTTTCTCGAGTGTTGTTTGTGTCTAATCTCAATTGTTCCCCTATCTATGTATCAAAGTTGTTGCACCAAACAAGTTGTTTTCCATTCTAACAAATACATTGTGTGTTTTACAGGTTCATTTCACAGGAACTCTGATTAGAGTAGGTGAAGAGCGAGATGGGGTTTAATTTTTTAAGGATTTCATGGTTGCATGGGTTCAAGTGGCAGATGCGGATGTTAGTTCGTCTAATCTGTGTTGTTGGCACCAGCGACTAGGACATCCTTCTTTTTCAGTTTTGTCTTTATTACCTATGTTTTATGGCATTAAACATTCTGCTCCTAGTCCTTGTGATATTTTTTTCTGGGCAAAGCAGACAAGAGAAGTTTTTCCTCATAGTTTTAATAAAACTTCAAAGTGTTTTAGTCTCATTCATTGTGACTTATGTGGTCCATATTTCACTCATGCTTCGTGAGGAGCAGTTTATTTTCTCATAATAGTTGACAATTTTTCTTGAACCGTATGGATGTATCTTCTTCTGGAAAATCATAAGTACGAACGCTTCTTAAGAACTTCATTGCTATGGCGCAAAAAAGTTTGACAAAGTAGTCAAAGTTGTTCGCAGTGACAATGGCACATAGTTCATGTGCTTATCTAAGTATTTTTCGCGAGAATGGGATAATTCATCAGACATCTTGTGTTGCAACTCCTCAACAAAAAAGACACGTTGAAAGGAAACATAGACACATTCTAAATGTGTCTCACGCTTTACTCTTCCAAGCAAACTTACCAGTTATGTTTTGGGGAGAACTTGTAATGACATCAACACATCTCATTAATCGTTCACAAACAGTAGTACTCAATGGACAATCTCCATATCATGTTCTGTACAATGTTTTACCATCGTATGATCAATTGCGTGTTTTCGGTAGTTTATGATTTGTTCACTCCAAGTCATGAACTAAAGACAAATTCAGCACGTGCAGCCATCACTGCATATTTGTAGGATTCCCATTCACTCAAAAATAATTGAAAGTCTTCGATCTAGATAAGAAGGAATTCTTCATCTAACAAGACGTGATCTTTCATGAGAAGGAATTTCCTTTCTTGACAAATAATCACGCTCCCAAGACCAAACATGGATTGCCCCTTTTGTCGGGAATGTCCTGAAATCACACTTGTAATCACTCTAGAGATAGTTGTGTTGTCGAGATTAGACATTCATATAATACTAGGTGATCATAATGTTTTGCTAGAAGCCACTTGTGATCTGTGAGTTATGAACTCATTGCTGGTATTATATGATCCTACAGGGTCACACACCTAAGCAAACTGGATATACTTCATGTGGGACTGATCATTAATGTAATGATCTAATTAATGTGTATTTGATACACATTACATGCGTGTTTTGAGGGTGTGTCGATCGACACTAAGAGTGGCATCGATCGACACAAGGCGCAAATCGAAATACAGATTTCAGTTTAAGGACTTAATTAATCTCGGTTTGATTCAGTGATTAATTAGGTTTTCTCAGGTCTATATATATGTGATATAGCACGACCTGGAGCGAAAAGCTTGAGCCTAAGAACAGCCACCTCTAAGAAACACAGGCATCCCGAAGAGATCCGATCTCCCGGCACTAGCATCCCGGCGGATTCTAGTTTGTGTGTGTGTGGATACCAGTAGAGGCGCAGCACTTGAGGCGCTCGTGAATCTCGAATACTTGTTCATCTTCCGCTGCTAATCTCCATGTATTTTCGAGATCCTTATGATTCAATATACCTAAACCCTAGATCCTAGGCTATGGAATTTATACCTAGGGTTGCCTAATGTGATTAGAACCACTAGAAATTCCTTCAGTGGTATCAGAGCCTTAGGGTTTATCCTATTGAATCTAACAGCATGATATTCGAATTAGATGAATTTGAATCGATATATGTGATATATGCATGCTAGATTGTGTTTTGTTCAAAGCAATCGCGTTTTAAGGTTCTTGTTCTATAAACGATTATGTGGTTTGGCATAGTGTCGATCGACACCAATCTGGCATCGATCGACACAGTATGGAAACCCGAATAAAATTTTAGGTTTCGATCATAAAGGTCGAAGTTCCTGATGCCCTATCGTATCGATCGACACAAAGGTTGTATCGGTCGACACGGACCTTGCGATTGGTTTAATCAGTTCAATTCGATTGGACCGGTTATCGCGCTTGGTTAAAATGGGTTAAATCGGTTCAATTGGATGAATCGGTTCAATTGGATTGGACCGGTTATCGCAATTGGTTTAAACCGGTTTGACCGGTTAATTGCGGTTTGATTGAATTGGGTTGATGTCGACCAACACAAGTGTTGTGTCGATCGACACTGACCGGTTATCGAACCGGTTCAATTTGATTGACCGGTTATCGCAATGGTTTTAGGTTTGTTAGTGTCGATCGACACACGGAGTTGTGTCGGTCGACATACCACTCGGGATTTTGGTTATTGAACCAGAAATCGCAAAACCGAACCAAAGACTTAACCCATTTCTTAGAATAATTAAAACTCAGTTAGATTAGTTGTTTTAATTAATTATGATCCTTCTATGATACATATATGATATGTATATTAGATCAAAAGTTCCGTTCCTCAAACTAAATATCAAGTAATCCTTGATGTCTTCCCGATATTGTCAACTGTCAAGACTCATTTCATTGTGCGATAGACTTGCAGTGCAAGGTGTCCACAATTACATGAGTAAGGCAGAAGGTAATCGTGTTGATAGGTTTGCAGTGCAAGGCGTCAACAATTACATGACTTGAGAGATTGGTTTACTTGACTGGGCTATCAAAATCGTTTTGGGCCCAGAGACATCGGGTGGATTTGACATGAGATGTAAATCCACAACCGAGAGTTATATTGGATGTAACTAGCAAAGTTGTTGCTTACCTAGATAGCTGAAATTTGGGCGATGAGCCAAAGCTCACTCAAGTTTCAGTGAAGTATGAGTCTTGGATCATTGTATTCATGTGAGGAAACATTGTTTTGAATATAATGCGAGTTTTCTTAATAGTTAAGATTTATCATTTCTTGAACATCATAACTAAACCTCTTTCTTTTCTTACTCCAGCTATGTCTAGTACAAACCATCACAACAATTTCTCCCTGAGATCCGTCCTTGAGAAGGACAAGCTAAATGGATCCAACTTTCTGGAATCGTATTAGAACTTGAGAATTGTTCTCAAACCGGAGAAAAAGGACTATGTCCTTGAGAAAGTTCTCTCCAAGAAGTACCGAGCCAATGCCTGGCAGTCAGAGAAGGATGCTTGGGATAAGCATTCTAATGATGTGGTCGATGTGTGTTGTCTCATGTTGGCTACCATGAACTCGGACTTGCAGAAGCAATATGAGAATGTGGAGTCTCCAATAGAGATGATCACTGGCCTGAAAAGTATGTTTCAGGAGCAGACACGAACTCAGAGATACCAGACGGTTAAGTCTCTATTTAAGTGCAAGCTACCAAAGGACGGACCAGTTAGTCCTCATGTCATTAAGATGATGGGTTATATTGATAACTTGGGGAAATTGGATTGTCCCATTAGCCAAGAGTTGGCTACTGACATCATTCTGCAGTTACTGCCGTCAAGCTATGATCATTTTGTTATGAACTACAACATGAACAACTTGACAAAGACTTTGACTGAGTTGCATGGGATGCTCAAAACTGCTGAACCTAACATCAAGAAGGACACCCCAAATGTCCTTATGGTACAAAAGGGTAAAAAGTTTAAGAAACTTGGTAAGAACAAAGGTGATTGCAAGACAAGCTCGATTGTGAATCCAAGTGAGTCTAACCATGCTCCTAAGGTTAAAACTGGTCCTTCTAAAGATGATAAGTGCCATTATTGTAATGGTTATGGACATTTGAAAAAGAAGCTGCAATAAATTCCTGGAAGATTATGAGAAGCTGAAGAAGACGTACGAGACTTCTTCTTCAGGTATTTATGTTATAGAAGTAAATGTTACTATCTCTGGTCCTACTTCTTGGGTATTGGATACCAGCTGTGGTGCTCATATTTTGTACAAATATGCAGGGCCTAAGCAACAGTAGGACTTTGGAGAAAGGACAAGTGGACCTGCGCGGTGGAAATGGAGCAAGAGTTGTTACATTAGCCATAGGAATTCATTTGTCTTTACCTTCTGGCATGGTTTTAGAACTTAATAATTGCTACTATGTACCTGCTATAAGCAGAAATATTATTTCTATTACTTGTTTGGATTTAGAAGGATATCAGTTTTTAATTATGAATAAATGTTGTTCATTTGATTACAATGATATATTTTATGGTAGCGGTCCATTATAGAATGGACTTTATGTTCTAAACCATAATGTGCCAGTCTATAACATTAGTACTAAGAGATTCAAGTCAGAAGACACGAATCAAATTTTTCTCTGGCATTGTTGTTTGGGCCACATAAATGAGAAATGGATTCAGAAGCTCCATAGTGATGGGCTTTTGGGCTCATCTGATTATGAATCATGTGAGAAATGAGAATCTTGCTTATTAGGCCTCTTTTAACAAACAAAGAAAGGGCCAGTGACTTATTGGGCCTTATACATACTGATGTGTGTGGCCCGATGAGCACAAGTGCTAGAAGAATCTTTCAGTATTTCATTACCTTCACTGATGATTTCAGTAGGTATGGTTATGTCTATTTAATGAGACATAAGTCGGAATCTTTTGAAAAGTTCAAAGAGTTCCAGAATGAAGTATAGAAACAACTTGGGAAAAGTATTAAGGCTCTAAGATAAGATCGTGGAGGTGAATACTCAAGTCAAGAATTCAGTGATCATCTGAAAGATTGTGGAATTGTTTCACAACTCACTCCTTCTGAAAACGCCCCAATGGAATGGAGTTTCTGAGAGGAGGAATCGGACTTTATTAGATATGGTTCGATCGATGATGAGTCACTCAGATCTTCCATTATCCTTCTGGGGATACGCTCTAGAAACGTCTGCGTTTACACTAAATAGGGTTCCATCAAAATCAGTTACAAAGACACCACATGAGATGTTGACTGGAAATGTTCCTAATTTGTCTTTCATGAAGATTTGGGGTTGTGAGACTTATGTAAAACGTTTAATCTCTGATAAGCTCACACTCAAATCCGATAAGTCAAACGTTTACAAAAAGACTAGTGGGAGCACAGTTGCATTTCTTGTACTGTATGTAGATAACATATTCCTTCTCGGAAATGACGTTCCATTACTTCAGTCTGTTAAGACTTGGCTGGGAGGTTGTATTTAATGAAGCCGCATACATTCTTGGAATAAGAATCTATAGAGATAGATTGAACAAGCTAATTGGGTTGTGTCAAGACACTTATATTGATAAGGTCTTACACAGGTTCAGTAAGCATAATTCTAAGAAGGACTTCATACCAATGTCTCATGGCATTACTCTTAGCAAGACGCAGTATCCTTCGTGACATGTTGAGCGAGAGCGCATGAGAATCAGACTAATGCTATAGGCATTAGATCTCTTAAGATGTGATCTTGGTTTTAGTGGGAGTTGTTTTTGGTTTTAGTTATAATATGATGTTCATATAGACATATTATGGTTATGTTATTTTAATGAAATTTGTTTCAGTATTATTTAATTATGCTATTAAATAATAGTCCCAAAGTAATTTATGACATTTTATAGGTCATCAAGTATGTGACTTGATCATGAAACCCTATAAGTAATAAATGACATAAATTATGTTGGTCTCTGGTCAAGGTTGTTAAAGTGAGACACTAACAACCGCGTGAGACTAGTATGTGAGGTGACTGGTGACTAAGTTTCATGGAGTCATTAATAAGAGTATTAAAGTCAATCACATAGATATGTGTTGGAGAACACAGGATCGGACATGACCCGCTAATGAGAACTCTACAGGATAGTTATATAAGTGTCATGAGAGTTTTCATTACGACTATAGAGTATAGTCCTTAGACCTGAGTTCATCATGTTTTCTTACATGTGAATTGGTTCGCTTTAACTTTGTCAAACGTCAGCCGTATGACATTGATTGGGCGTATCATGAAGTGTGTGAAGGAATAGGGATGGAACAAGATGAGATTTGTCCCTCCTATATAACAGGAGATAAATATCTCAGGGCCCATCCAAGATTTGATACTGAGAAATGTGTGGCCGCACTCAAACGAGGTGATTGTCAGTCGTTTATCTTGTCAGTATAAATCAGAGTTCGATGAACATGATCTTGGATTAATAAGGATGACACGGATCTTGCCTTATGCCAAATCGAGATATAGAGACGAAGGGATTATGGGAATAGATGATTCCAGTACAAGTGGGAGATTGTTGGGAATGTCCTGAAATCACACTTGTAATCACTCTAGAGATAGTTGTGTTGTCGAGATTAGACATTCATATAATACTAGGTTATCATAATGTTTTGCTAGAAGCCACTTGTGATCTGTGAGTTATGAACTCATTGCTGGTATTATATGATCCTACAGGGTCACACACCTAAGCAAACTGGATATACTTCATGTGGGAATGATCATTAATGTAATGATCTAATTAATGTGTATTTGATACACATTACATGCGTGTTTTGAGGGTGTGTCGATCGACACTAAGAGTGGCATCGGTCGACACAAGGCGCAAATCGAAATACAGATTTCGGTTTAATGACTTAATTAATCTCGGTTTGATTCAGTGATTAATTAGGTTTTCTCAGGTCTATATATATGTGATATAGCACGACCTGGAGCGAAAAGTTTGAGCCTAAGAACAGCCACCTCTAAGAAACACAGGCATCCCGAAGAGATCTGATCTCCCGACACTAGCATCCCGGCGGATTCCAGTTTGTGAATCTTGAATACTTGTTCATCTTCCGCTGCTAATGTCCAGGTATTTTCGAGATCCTTATGATTCAATATACCTAAACCCTAGATCCTAGGCTATGGAATTTATACCTAGGGTTTCCTAATGTGATTAGAACCGCTAGCAATTCCTTCACCTTTTTCCTTCAATAACTTACGACGAGGATTGTGAAATTCTCGAAGACAAAGAGTCCTGGTTTTTCAATAGGGGGAGTACTACTGAAATCTCTTGGTCAGAGTTAACTAGTTCTGCTCCGGAGCAGAGTGAACAGGTGCATGAGTCTCGTTATTGTATGCGCCTTTGTCGTCTGATCTACCTCTTGTTCAAAGAACTCTGGTAGTCACAGAAACACAGACTATTGAAAAGATTGATCTAGGACGAGGACTTCGCCCAAAGAATCCGCCAACAAAGTTTCATGACCATGTCTTCAACAATACGCTTTGTCAAGAAGACTCCACTCTCTCTCTACCATGTTCTTCATCACAGTCTTATGAAATTGTCCAATGTAAGTCACCCTATCCATTAGATTATTATGTCACTGACCTGAATTTTTCAATTGCTCTTCAAGCCTTCCTTTCTGCAGTAACAACTGGTGTAGAGCTAAAACATTACTCGATTGCATGCAAAGACAAAGTTTGACATCATGCTATGAAATATGAGATCATAATGCTTGAAGACATTGGTACTTGGGATATTCAAACACTTCCGCCTGAAAAAGTTGCAATTTGATGAAATGGTTGTACAAACTTAAGTACGACTCTGATAGTACGTTAGAAAGACACAAGGCTCGTCTCGTAGTGATGGTTAATACTCAGGTAGAGGGTGATGATTTCGAAAAAACATTTTCTCTAGTGGTGAAAATTAGCAAAATTTGAGGTCTTCTTGCACTTGTTTCTGCAAAGAATTGGTATGTCCATCAAATGGATGTTCAAAATGCATTCCTATAGAGATTTAAAGGATGAAGTTTATATGAGATTACTTCATGGCTTCTCCCATACAGACCCAAGGAAAGTTTGTCGCTTGCGTAAGTCTCTATATGGACTCCTTCAAGCTCCTCGTTTCTGCTTTGCTAATCTTTCTACCACCTTGCTTAAGTATGGTTTCTTTCAGTCCTATTTGGACTATTCTCTTTTCACATTCGTAAAGGACGAAAAGGAACTCTGTTTTCTAATTTACGTTGACGATTTGCAAGTTGCCGGCAGTGACGAACAACTTCTTACTCGATTAATATAATACTTAGGCGAGTGCTTTCGTTTGAAATATTTAGGCAAGTTAAAATACTTCTTGGGGATTAAAGTAGCTCATGCGGCTGAAGGTATTTTTCTTTCCCAAAGAAAGTATGTTTTGGATATCATTGCGGATTTGAGACTTCTGGATGCGAAACCAAAATTTACGCCTCTAGAACAAAACCATCAACTCGCAGCTGACAAGGGACCCCTGTTTCATAATGCTAACTAGTATAGGCGGCTGATAGAGCAAATTCTATCCATATATTCTACTGCAAGTGCACAGATGCGATTGTAGTATTAAAGGGTATCGATCCACAGAGACTCAAGTTCACGCAACAGATTATATGTTTTTCGAATTAAGCTAAGTCAATCAGATGAAAGCAGTAAACAATGCAAGTAATTTAAAAGAGTGTTTTCAATGGAAGAAAAAAGCTAGACTTAGGAAGTTCTCAGGAAATCATGCAATGTCAGATACTTAGCTAATCAAGATTCAGATTAAGCACAAGTTCAAGAACTAGAATCACAATATCAAATAATTCAACTCTCGCTTCAATTATTATCTATGTCTAGCAACCTAACGATTCAAATCTCTTTGCAATCTTAAAGTTATAGACAAGCATTAATAGAAAGTTCTTTAGTTCACAATTCTCCTAAACCAAATCTCTTTGTATCTAGTCAAATTGCTCACACTAAGTTCTGTAAAATTGTAATTCACACTCTTGTGCCAAATTATTTATCTAAGATCTAAACTCTAGGTGATCAATCCAAAATTAAGTTTTAAATCTCAACTTAGGTGATGAACAAATAGATTAAGAATCTTAATTATCCAGTTATCTAACAAGGCATAAAATCCCTATGACAATCCCTAAATCTAACTAAGGTTACTACTCATACATGGTATCAATCAGACAAAACATATTTAAATAGAAAACCAAAGACTGAATAGATATAATAGATGGGGTTCCAAATCCTTCTCTCAAAAGTTACAAGTAGCAGAATCAGCCCCAAGCAAAATCTCTCAATCTCCAAAGCCAAAAGCCAAAACAAAAGCAAGAACAAGATAAGAGATACAACTCTCAAAAACCTAATTAAAAACCATTAAACACGTTTTGAGGCCCAATTAGAAATAAGAAAACTTCAGGATATTATTGCAATTCTTCAAAAGATGTAATCAACGGCTTATTGGACTCGTTGGGCTTTAGTGTCGACCGACACTAAATGTGATGTCGGTCGACATCAAATCGTGGTCACGGCTCCAACTTCAACTCCTTGCAGAAATCTCCAGAAACATCCCAAAACTCCTAGCTTTGCTCCAAACGCATGCTTACCTGTAAAAGACTCGATAGACTCGAAATACAAGGTTAAAGACTCAATATATACACCTATGTCATGGTTAAAAACCTAGAAACCCATGATATATCAACTCCCCCATACTTGGTTTTGCTTGCCCTCAATCAAACAAAAAACAAAGTATGGAAAAGAGGTTTGAAAACACAAAAACTCATTTCGTCTTAGGAACATCGCATTCATATTCACTTAGTAATCCACCTGAAAACATTCCTGCAGAGATAAAGACCACAATGTACTACCCCCACACTTAGCAACTGTCCCAAGTACACTCCACAATCAAGTCAAGACATCCAAATTCACCACGCTAACCTATGTGTATAATTAAGTGCGGTCTCACCAAGGGAGTATCGATCAGAGGACACATGGACTCAACCCATTCAGTACTTGACCACCAAACTATCAGTTTATGGTTCCTTTCTTTTCCCTTTCTCCCTTAGCAACTGATTTTTTCCCACTGGGTATCATTTTTTTTATCATTGCTCTTCCATTTTTATTCGGGGTGCAACTTTAGACATGTTTCCATGGATTCACAAGAGGTAATAGGGGTCTCTACCACTCCCGTGACCACTTTGAAGCTACTAGCTTATCCGCAATATATCTCTCTCTTTTTTTACTTTCAAGGGAGGGGAAAAAGGAACAATACTCAGACAGGTTTACAAGCTGTGTCAGGCACGTCAGAGGAATCCGATCCAGAGACACCAAGCCCCTAAGTGAAAAAAAATAGTCAAAATTAGAGGTGAAGTTAGTAGTGGATCCTCTGAATACCTGAAAAGATATGGGTGTCCTTGGTAGGTTAATCCGTGTGTGGTTTCTAACAGTCATAGAGCTACTGCAGGTCTGTCCAACGGTCACTTAGTTCCTGTTCCAGCGAAAATTTCATCGAAAAATCATAGTTTCATACCAATTTTGACTCAATTAAACAGTTTTGAAAACAAAAGAAAATAAAATACTAACACTAAGAAAACAGACACGTCGTCAGTAACCACCTCCCCCACACTTATATTGCACTGGCCTCAGTGCAATCGCAGCTTGGGTTCGGACAAAATCAATCTGAAACGATAGGAAACTTGAGTCAAAGTTTCATACCTGAACACGATTAGTGTCGACCGACACTAGTTTCAATGTCGATCGACACTGAATCTACATGATCGTCGCAGGCACAGTTCTAAGTGTCATGGTTGGGTTAGACTATTTGGCACTCAAAATCTCACCTGTTAGCTGCGTTGGATCACTCAAAAACCATGTCAGAAGCAACAGTAGTATGCATAAACTCATAACCATCCAAGTTCCAGACAGATTGGACTAACAGACTAACTCATAATCATCCAAGCTCTCCTTGGTCGTTTACTGCGTGACAGGGTGGGTTGCATCTGCAAAACAAACACAGACAATCAAAGCATGAGATGCAAAGAGTAAAAAATTTCAAAAGCACAATACCATCAAATTGAGTCAAGACAATCATCCACAACACTGATATCAACCATATTCCATCTCAATTTCGGCCTAGATATTGACATAATTAACAAGCGAGAGAGTTTTTCATCAAAACGAGAATTTTTTGGAACTCTCTGATTAACCATGAAATCTGTATGGGAACCCTATAAATCCTCTAGCATAACCTAAATAGGTAAGAATCAACCATGGAAACTAGCTAATTAAGGCAAAATTAGAAGTTTTTTACCTTAGGGCCGAAATGGAAAAAGGTAGATTCGGAGACATAACTTTTGCAGATCGAAGAAACAGACACTAGATATGGATAGAGCACTGAAAATTGAGTGGAATAGGGCTTTGAATCGTTGAAATCGGTTAAGAAACGAGGGAGTTAGAGATTTGAGGAGAGAAAATCGCGAGAGGCAAAAGTGAAGAGTGAAAGTATGTCCCGAGTTTTAAAGGGAACTTACCTCGTGCATATTGATGTCGATCGACACTGGGGATAAGGTCGATCGACATTTGTTCTCCTGGTCCGAAATCGACCTTGATAATCGATCGTGGTCGATTTCTGTCTGTGCTCGAGATCTCCGTATCTTAGTGTCGACCGACACTAATGAAAATGTCGATCGACACTCGATCCTGAGTGCTACGTAATGAAAATGTCGATCGACACTCGATCCTGAGTGCTACGGGTTCTACGAGATTCAACACAAAAACACAAAAAACCAAAAAGAAAAACCAAAAATCCTGATATTTACAACTTACCAGTGGGTGGCCTCCCACTCAACGCTCGTTTAACGTCATTAGCTTGACTGTATTGCAACTAGGCAGTGAGTGGATTATCCAGATGGACAATGTCGCCTTCTGGGATCTTAGCTTTCGCCCAATAATGTTTCACCCTTTTCTCGTTGACTGTGAACTCCTCGCCTTTGGAATTCACCAAGATAACAGCTCCGTGTGGTCTAGCTTCCTTGACGGTAAAGGGACCTGACCAACGAGAACGCAATTTTCCAGGAAACAATTGTAAACGGGAGTTATACAGAACTACCCGGTCATTTGGTTCGAATTGGCGTGAGATGATCTTCCTATCATGATATGCCTTTGTACAGCTTTGAGTTCTCATAAGCATGGTGGCAATTTTCATCTAACTCATTAAGCTGCAGGTTTGAGATCGAAGTTCATCTGTTTGACAGTCCATCTAGCCTTGTGCTCGAGCTCAACTGGAAGGTGTCAAGCTTTTCCATAGAGGAGATGAAAAGGTGTAGTCCCAAGTGGCGTTTTGAATGCAGTCATGTAGGCCCATAACGCATCATCTAGCTTAGCAGACCAACCCTTCTTAGTCTTTCCCACTGTCTTCTCCAGAATCTCCTTGATCTGTCGGTTTGAAACTTCGACTATCCACTAGTCTGAGGGTGATGTGGAGTAGCCACACAATGGTTAACACCATGCTTCTTAAGCAACTTCTCTAAGACCTTGTTGATGAAGTGAGAACCGCCATCACTTATCACAATCCTAGTCACTCCAAATCTGGGGAAGATGATAGTCTTAAACAGCTGAAGAACTACCGAAGAGTCATTGGTCGGACTAGCAATCGCTTCAACTCACTTAGATACATAGTCCACAACAACGAATATATACTTATTCCCATAGGAAGATGGGAATGGCCCCATGAAATCGATGCCCCAACAGTCAAGGACTTCAACCTCCAGGATGAAGCTATGAGGCATCTCATGTCTCTTGCTTATCTTCCCTCTCCTCTGACACACATCACACTGCGAGACAAACAATTGAGCATCTTCAAACATCGTTGGCTACCAGAAGCCTGCTTGAATAACCTTGTACAACGTCTTAAAAGTAGCAAAGTGTCCAGCATACACAGAGCCATGGAAGTGATACAACACATTCTCAACTTCAGACTGCGATGCAACGTCTGTAGATACCATCAGAGCAGTGCTTGTACAAATAGGGTTCATCCCAATAGTAGCGCCTGATTTCCCTAATGAATTTCTTCTTAGCATAACCTTTAACACCTCAGCCTCATCCTATGCAACAAGGTAATTAGCTATATCGGCGTACCAAGGTCTAGTATAGAGAGAACCTTGGTTGATTTCTGCTATGAACAAGTCAGCTTGACCATCAGAAACATCTGCGTGTGTCCGCGAATGATGTCGATTGACGTTGAAAGTGATTTCGATCGACGCTGAATGTAATCGGGCGCTCGACGTCGAGCTTGATCGATTTTCCTTCGTGTTTTCGAATCCAGTGTCGATCGACATTGAGTGAGTGTCGACCAACACTTGTTCTGTAACTCGTGCATGATGCAGAGAACTCGCACAATCCGTCTGAAAACATGTCTCAACCTTATAGATGTTCTCTTCTGGTAGAAAATCATTAATAAGAACGTCCTCATCGAACTTGATCCGTGACAAATGATCAGCAATACCGTTTTCCACTCCTTTCTTATCCCCCACTTCTATATCAAACTCATGAAGTAGAAAAATCCATCGAAGCAACCTTGGCTTATCATCCTTATTCTGCATCAAGTACTTAAGTGCATAATGGTCTGTGTGCGCAACTACTTTGGATCCAATCAGATACAGACGAAACTTCTCAAAGGCAAAAACAACTGCTAGCAACTCCTTTTCAGTTGTTGCATAGTTCTTCTGCGCATGATCAAGAGTCCTACTAGCATAGTAGATAACATGAAGCTTCATGTCCTTCCTCTGACCAAGTACAGCTCCTACTGCATAGTCACTAGCATCACACATCACCTCAAAAGGCAGATCCCAGTCCGGAGGTTGCACAATTGGAGCAGAATTCAAAGCTTGTTTCAGATCCTGGAATGCAGAATGACACTCACATCTGTGAACTCAAACTTCACATATTTGAAGAGAAGTGCAGTGTGTCGTTGTAGTATAGTGGTAAGTATTCCCGCCTGTCATGCGCGTGACCCGGGTTCCTTCCCCGGCAATGGCGCCAAAAACTTGATAGAGCAAATTCTATCCATATATTCTACTGCAAGTGCACAGATGCGATTGTAGTATTAAAGGGTATCGATCCACAGAGATTCAAGTTCATGCAACAGATTATATGTTTTTCGAATTAAGCTAAGTCAATCAGATGAAAGCAGTAAACAATGCAAGTAATTTAAAAGAGTGTTTTCAATGGAAGAAAAAAGCTAGACTTAGGAAGTTCTCAGGAAATCATGCAATGTCAGATACTTAGCTAATCAAGATTCAGATTAAGCACAAGTTCAAGAACTAGAATCACAATATCAAATAATTCAACTCTCGCTGCAATTATTATCTATGTCTAGCAACCTAACGATTCAAATCTCTTTGCAATCTTAAAGTTATAGACAAGCATTAATAGCAAGTTCTTTAGTTCACAATTCTCCTAAACCAAATCTCTTTGTTTCTAGTCAAATTGCTCACACTAAGTTCTGTAAAATTGTAATTCACACTCTCGTGCCAAATTATTTATCTAAGGTCTAAACTCTAGGTGATCAATCCAAAATTGAGTTTTAAATCTCAACTTTGCTGATGAACAAATAGATTAAGAATCTTAATTATCCAGTTATCTAACAAGGCATAAAATCTCTATGAGGATCCCTAAATCTAACTAAGGTTACTACTCAGACATGGTATCAATCAGACAAAACATATTTAAATAGAAAACCAAAGACTGAATAGATATAATAGATGGGGTTCGAAATCCTTCTCTCAAAAGTTACAAGTAGCAGAATCACACTACAGGAAATATGGGTATTGATAGCACCACGAAAACGCTATCTTATGTCTATTGTAGCGTTTCCATAAACGCTATGTTTGCCACTACCATCTTAGGTCAGCCATCTACAATAGCACTAATTTGAGATGCTATAAAATATCCGTATACGATAGCGTTAATTTTCCTGTGATTAACTACCTTTCTGTAGCATTGTATTGTTGCCATTTTATATTTTAATGTAGCATAGTTTACGTGCAATAATAAATTTTGTAGTAGCAATGTTTTAGAGTTGTATTATACTTTATACTAGCGTTTTGTAGTTGCTGTATCATTATTTATAATAGCCAATCTTTATGGCTGTTGAATATTTTTTGAACACTTTTATTTTTGTCATGTTTAATATTAATGAGAACCGTTAAAATTTCATTATATAATATTATTTAAAATTCTAGTTATGAATTATTATTTAAAAATCAATTAGATTTATATAAAAACAATTATATTTAAAAATTGGATTTCTTTTATTGATTACTAATCAAATATCAAATACATACTAGCAAAAATCGACAAAAACACAAACACAAGTTCAACTTAAAACATAAACTTAATAGTTCCACAATTCATAAACACCTTAACAAAAATCTAAACTCTATCAACCACATTTCCATTTCACTCCCGAAGGCTTTGGCTGCAACAATGATGCTCTAAACTCTAAGCTCTAAGGTGTGAATCTAGTTCTTCCTATGTTATTACCTTCTGTTAAGTCTTCATATCTGTTCTAACAAGATGGCTGCAATTTAAGACACGGAAACAAAAGAAATTAGAAGAATCATATTTGTTTCTAAGTATTTCACGGGGGTATGAAGGAAGAGAGGAGATAGTTTACCTCCCACACATCCAAGCTAATGATTGGCTGTAACAACAAAAGAGATTTAATCAGGAGGAAACATCGGTCAAGGTAGGAGTTCCAGATGCAACAACGTCAGCATCCGATTTTTGGTTTGTGGACTCCAGTTTGGAAGCAACGAGTCCTTGTGCCTCCATAGTTTCTCTAGCTGCTCTTTCCTTAGCCCTCTTAGCCCTTTCAAGTACCTCTTCCTGTGAATACATATCAAAATATCTATGAACTATCACAGATCACGAACTTTCTCAGCTTTTTAATAACTAACATATTGAGTATGATCAAACAGCAGCAACAATGTGAGTAAGATTGATAGAAAGAGGGTTGATGTACCTGAATCTCTTGAACTTGCTTCTGTTGCTCAGCTTGAAACCTTCCAATGTCACCCAAAACTTCTCCAACAGTGGACTCAATTCGCTCCTTGATAACTTGATATATCATGGTTTTTACTAGTTTTATGCCATGATATAGTTGTGTTTTTAGTGTCTTTTGTGTTCTTTTAGAGTCTTTTACAGGTATAATCAGGTTTGGAGCTAAATTGGAGATAATGGAGCATTTTGGAGATTTTTGGAGTGCTTGGCCGAGATATAGAGTTCACTGTCCGAAACAGAGAAAGGTGTCGATCGTTGCACTCTAGCATCGATCTTGATAGGTTCTAAGTTTTACCCTATTCTAAACTGCAAGCGAACAGCAATGTCAAAGTAGTATATAGGGTTATTGAATCCACAGGGACACTTGGTCTCAATAGATCAGAACAGTAGAGACTAATACTAGAAAGAAAGCAATGTAATTGAATTAAAAGCGGTGCGAGAAAGTAAATCAGTAGCAGAGATTAACGGTTGTGGAAGCAATAAACTAAAAGCGTCAAGCCTAGGGTATTCTCAGGAAATCAGACAAGCAGACAGTTCATTCAGCAAGGATCTAATTAAGCACAGTTCTAGAACTCAAAACACAGATATAGAATTAACCAAATTCCTTTGCGATAATTCTCTAAGTCTAAGTGCAGCAAACCAAACTTTCGTTTGCGAGAATTAACAGATTAAACTAGCATTAATCCCAAGTTTGATATGTTCACAATTATCCTAAACCAAACTTCCGTTTGCGCAAAGTTTAATTGCCCAATTTAATTAGTTCAGATTCCTAAACCCCACTTCCGTGACGTATTTAGCAACCTAAGATCTAGATTCTAATTGATCAGGTTAGAACTAGCTTTAAGCACAATTAAATTGAAGAACAGATATAGTTTGAATCCTTAACTGAATTTGAACAAGTCTAGCAAGTCATGAAATCCTATGTGAGAAACCCTTAACCTAACAAGGAATCTACTCAGACATAGATAATGAAAACATGATCATATGATGAATAAATTGCATAAAAGAATAAGAGTAAAAGGGGTTCGAAATCTTCTCCAAATACAGATGATGTAACAGGTTCAGATCAGCCCCAAAAGCTCTAAAAATCCTCTACTCTTAATTATGAAAGTGTATCTAATAAAAACAACTAAAACTTGATTATATAGGTATAATCTCGGCCAGGGGCTTCTTTGTAAATATCAGGAACTTCTGGATCAAAGTGCAATATCTTGATTCTTCTAAACCGCCGAGTTTTTGGCCCATCTCGCTGGTGCATCGATCGATGCTAGAGTGCAACGATCGACACCTTTCTCTGTTTCGGACAGTGAACTCTATCTCTCGGCCAAGCACTCCAAAAATCTCCAAAATGCTCCATTATCTTGATTATACCTGTAAAAGACTCTAAAAGAACACAAAAGACACTAAAAACACAACTATATCATGGCATAAAACTAGTAAAAACCATGATATATCAACTCCCCCACACTTAGCCTTTGCTTGCCCTCAAGCAAAACATAGAACTAAAACATGGTGAAGAGGTTTGAAAACTCTTCAGAAACTCATTTCATCCTAGAAGCTACAATACTCAGATTCCCCTTAGTAAACCACTGAAAGAATCAATCACAGGATATCAAGACCAACATGTACTTCCCCCACACTTAGCAACTGTCCTAGGTAAACTCCACAATCACATTCAAGCATTCAAATTCTCCCTACTGACTTCTGCAAGTATTTAAGTGCGGTCTCACCTAAGGAGTATCGATCAAAGGGCACATGGGTTCTTACCTTGTCAGCTCTAGACCACCATACTATCTTTCTCTAGTCCCTTTCTTCTCTTTCCCTTCTTTAACAACTGATTTTTCCCCACTGGGTATCATTTTATTTTTTTTATCAGTGTTCTTCCCGTTATGGGGTGTACTTTGGACACATTCCATGGATCACATGAGAGAAAATAGTGTTTGCTACCATTCTCATGACCACTTCGGAGTTACTAACTCATCCTCAGTTTATTATTATTATTTTTTTACTTTATAGAAGGGGAGAAGGGAACTAAATAGGATAGGTTGACAGGCTGTGTCAGAACTAACAAGGGAATCCGACACAAAGTATACCAAGCCCTTAGGTGAGAAATCTAAGTCAGTATTAAGGTTGAAGTCAGTAAAAGGATCCTCTGATACCTGAAGTGGTGTGGGTGTTCCCAGTAGGTTGATCTGTGATGGGATTTTCTAATAGTCAGAGATAGATCCTGCAACTTCATCCCAATGGTTACTTAAGTTCCTGCAAGTCTTGTAAATCTTCTCAGAAAATCATAGTTTCTTACTTAAACAATTTTGACTCAATAAAACAAAAAATTTTGAAAAACGGACTGACTCTTAAGAAAACAGAAAACAAAAGTCAGTAGCACCTCCCCCACACTTAAAACACACTGTCCCCAGTAGTGTCCAGCGAAGGATCGGTAAAAAGAAAATAAAAAATTTGAAAAAATGAAGTTATGTCTGTCGGGTTACCTCTGTCGCTCAGGCATCGACCGTTGCACTAAGTGCATCGACCGTTACTTGGCGATTTTCGTGTATGGTCAATCGTTGCTCAGGACCGCAACGATCGCTGCAATGCGATTCCTTTCGTGTTGTGACGATCGACACAGAAGTGCGTCGATCGTTGCACTGCGATTTTGTCCGAGACCTGCAAACATAAACTCACCAGAAACAAAAACAAACGTAAAATCCTAACAAAACACCATAAATAAAGTAGAAAACACCAGTACCTAAAGGTGGGTTGCCTCCCACCCAGCGCTTGTTTAAGGTCAATAGCTTGACCGGACGGGTGGGAATTTTCAAGTACCAGGAGGTCCTGACAGAGACTTTTTCTGTCTCTGTTCAAGTCTCCTCATCCAAGGTGGTGAGTAGGCTGTTTCGGAATGCTCATGTCCAAGAAAAGATGGAGTGAAATGTGCTCCAGGATCTATAACCATAGTATGATCAGGCTGCTCAAAATCTGCGTCCCTTATGGTGAATGTCTGCCCATCTATCAGCAGCTTTCGCAGCTTATCCATCTCATAGTGCAGTGGTTCATCTCCCAGATGGAGGTCTATCAAGCTGTTCCTAACATCAATCAACGCTCCTGCTGTAGCCAAAAAGGGTCTCCCAAGCAATAATGCTTCATCCGGATCACAGTCATATCTCAGCACAAGGAAGTCCGTTGGAACTAAGTAGTTTCCAACTCTCACCGGAATGTCCATAAGGAGTCCTTCAGGAACTCGTATGGACTGATCAGCTAGGACAAGAGAAGTCCTAGTAGGAGTAAAATCCAACATACCCAGCTTCTCTGCCACAGAGTAAGGCATCAAACTTCCAGCAGCTCCTAAATCACACAGAGAACGCCTAAAGCTATCCTCAAAGATAGAACAATCCAGCACAAAGACTCCAGGATCAGGCAGCTTCTTTGGGATCTTAGTTAGCAGAACATCACTAATATGCTGAGGAACTATTATCACCCAGTCTTTCAGATCATCATCCAGGGGCAACATCTTGTTCAGGTACCTCTGCACACATGGATGATAAGGTGGATCATCAGAAGTTGGAATTTCTTCCAATTCTTCACCAATCCCTTCTAATTTCTTCAGCTCTTCAATCTCTTGCCTAATCACTTCAGACACTGAGGAGTGTTGTCTAAAAATCTGTTCGTAGATCTCCTGTTGAGTAATCTCAGAGGCTCCATTGAATAGGCGATCAAGGTCCAAGTCAGCATCTATGCCATTATCATCCGACAGTTCTGTCTGTTCACGCCCTGCAACGACCGACACTAAGGGTGTGTCGATCGTTTCCATCCCGACGGGTGTATCGATTGGCACATATGTTGCATCGATCGACGCACTGCAGCAGATTTCACCCGAGAGTTTTTCACAAATATCCGAAAATTCTTGTTATGTCACCAACACAGCTGTACTTAGCTCAAATCTTTCACCTAGGTGAGATCCATCATTAATGTACACAGACCAGGCCTTAACATGAGTGTCTGCCACTCCTTTTCCCTTCAGTGAGCTGGACATCTGGTTCACCTGAGTGTCCAACTGCTTCATGTGAGTGCTCAGAGACTCAAATTTCCCATTGAGGTCTTCATAGACAGCGTCCAACTTCTTGTTGCAGTCCACAGAAATCTTGGTCTGACTCTCAATCAGTTGTTCCATCATAGCCTCCATTTTGCTCTCATGGGCTGTAGGTGCAGGAGGAGTCTGATAGGATGTAGATCCATAGGTTCTCTGGGTACCTTGTCCATAGGTCTTCTGAAAACCACCAGTCTGTCCTCCATTGGAGAATCTGTTCCCCTGTTGATTACTAAATCTATTACCTTGGAAACCAGAACCTCCTATGAAATTCACATCTTCTTCCTGAGTTTCCTCCTCAGTCTGAATCACCTCTACATCTTGGGCAAAGTGGACAGCTTTCTTACTTGTCAGGAGATTGTAGACTGTGTCCAATCTGGATCTTATATTAGCTATATCATAATTCTCTATAGTTCCACCAGATTTCTTCCTCCTTTCATCCATTGTCTTGCAACTGTTGCTGCCAATCAGGTTCTCAATCAACTGCTTAGCTTGTGTAGGAGTCCTGGTGTTGAAATTAGCATTACTGGAATTATCCAGCGCGGTCTGATAAGGGAGATCTATGCCTCTGAAGAAGATACCAATCAGCTGTACTTCTGTGAATCCATGGTGTGGACAGTCACGCTGATACTGCTTAAATCTCATCCAGGCAGTCTTCAAGGGCTCCACAGCTCCTTGGGAAAAAGTGAGTATGTCCTGTCTGGACTGATCCGAGCGCGCATCATCATAAAAGTGACGCAGGAACTCACTCTTTAAGGCTGCCCAAGTAGTATACTGACCAGGTGCCAGTTGTCTCAGCCATGCACTAGCGTCTCCAGCAAGACTGTGCGGAAATAGCTTAAGGAACAGATAGTCCGGGCATACTCCTTCATACTTCATGCCAGTGACTATGTTCTCAAACTTGTCAATGTGATCCATAGGCTGCTCTGCTTGAAGACCATGAAAAGCAATCAGTCTCATCAGCTGGTAGTAGATGGTCTTTACCTCAAAATCATTCCTCTCAAAAGCAAGAAGCACTAGAGCTGCTCGGTTTGCATGAAACTCATCAGGTCTGTTGTAGTCAGCTAGTGTCCTCTCATGAACCACCATCTCTCTACCTTGGGCCTGTCCTTGACCCTGGTTTTGGTTCAGCTCCTGTTGCTGTTGCTCAGGAGGATCAGGGATGACATTCCCTTCAGCATCAACCCGATGCCCAGCAGCATTGTACGGGTTGTTATCTCGGTCCCTCAGGGTACCTTCAGCATCTGGTATCAAGATCAGACGTTCTCGTACCATTCTCTCTCTCTTTTCTCTTCTGATAGTCCTTTCTAGACGTCCAAGTTCCTCTAGTCCGAGATTAAGCAAGCTCGAGTTCGGATTACTTCGAGTTTTCTGCGTTGGCATAAACTGTCTGTAATCGTCCAACAACGATCGATGCTATCAGTGCAACGATCGATTCAATCTCAGAATCGCCTAGTGACGATCGACGCAAGGGATGCAACGATCGACGCAAGGCGAAAGTCGTACCTGCGACAGAAAGAAACAGAGAAAAAGTTAGCAAAATATAAAAACAAAACGAAAAAGCAAAAACAAAGTGAAAAATTTCTAGTAAAAACCCTAAGTTCGGTCCTATCGAAGACTCTAAGAGTCCCCGGCAACGGCGCCAAAAACTTGATAGGTTCTAAGTTTTACCCTATTCTAAACTGCAAGTGAACAGCAATGTCAAAGTAGTATATAGGGTTATCGAATCCACAGGGACACTTGGTCTCAATAGATCAGAACAATAGAGACTAATACTAGAAAGAAAGCAATGTAATTGAATTAAAAGCGGTGCGAGAAAGTAAATCAGTAGCAGAGATTAACGGTTGTGGAAGCAATAAACTAAAAGCGTCAAGCCTAGGGTATTCTCAGGAAATCAGACAAGCAGACAGTTCATTCAGCAAGGATCTAATTAAGCACAGTTCTAGAACTCAAAACACAGATATAGAATTAACCAAATTCCTTTGCGATAATTCTCTAAGTCTAAGTGCAGCAAACCAAACTTTCGTTTGCGAGAACTAATAGATTAAACTAGCATTAATCCCAAGTTTGATATGTTCACAATTATCCTAAACCAAACTTCCGTTTGCGCAAAGTTTAATTGCCCAATTTAATTAGTTCAGATTCCTAAACCCCACTTCCGTGACGTATTTAGCAACCTAAGATCTAGATTCTAATTGATCAGGTTAGAACTAGCTTTAAGCACAATTAAATTGAAGAACAGATATAGTTTGAATCCTTAACTTAATTTGAACAAGTCTAGCAAGTCATGAAATCCTATGTGAGAAACCCTAAACCTAACAAGGAATCTACTCAGACATAGATAATGAAAACATGATCATATGATGAATAAATTGCATAAAAGAATAAGAGTAAAAGGGGTTCGAAATCTTCTCCAAATACAGATGATGTAACAGGTTCAGATCAGCCCCAAAAGCTCTAAAAATCCTCTGCTCTTAATTATGAAAGTGTATCTAATAAAAACAACTAAAACTTGATTATATAGGTATAATCTCGGCTAGGGGCTTCTTTGTAAATATCAGGAACTTCTGGATCAAAGTGCAATATCTTGATTCTTCTAAACCGCCGAGTTTTTGGCCCATCTCGCTGGTGCATCGATCGATGCTAGAGTGCAACGATCGACACCTTTCTCTGTATCGGACAGTGAACTCTATCTCTCGGCCAAGCACTCCAAAAATCTCCAAAATGCTCCATTATCTCCAATTTAGCTCCAAACCTGATTATACCTGTAAAAGACTCTAAAAGAACACAAAAGACACTAAAAACACAACTATATCATGGCATAAAACTAGTAAAAACCATGATATATCATAACTTCAGCTAGTGCCTTTCCCAAAAAGAAAGCATCTAACACACTTTTGTTTTCGTGTTCATCTATAAAAAAAACCCATTTTTATTTATTTTATCACGATTAATCAAACACATTAGAACATTAACGCTTCAATTTGTCTGAACCCCCATTTAAAACCCTAAATTTCCATTTACTCAGTGTTGATTCGGGAATTACAATCTCTTTTGTGAAGAATACACTATAAAATAGAAATTCCAGAACGAAGCTCAGAAAATCAAAGAGGGTCTCATCGTCCTAGCATTCTACTTTGATTTTGAGACGAAGATTGTACAATTTCATGTTCAAAAAAATGGATCCAAGTCTAAAAGAAGAAGATGAAGAAGAACCTGGATGCACATGCTCTCTTTCGTGCGTTCTTCTTCGCTGAGCACACGAACTTTGTTGTCGCTAAAGCAACGAATCGCTGGTCTTCGAGTCAACTTAACGGACCGAGAAGCACTAATCTTACTCTCCCCCAAGGACCGACCCAACCCTAGCCTTATGATTGCACAACGAGCCGACGATATCTTGCTAAAATCAGTGAGTTTTCTCGAAATCGTAATGAAAGAGAGAGAGCCGATGGTGGATTTGGATGAAAGTCGGAGAGCCGGAATCGGTTTAATCTCGAGAGAAACTGGGTGAAACAGAGAGAGAGAGAGATAAATTGATTTGCCCAAAAGAGAGAGAGCCGATGGTTCACAAATGAATTGATTTGCCCAAAATTTTGACCGCCAAACCCAAAAAATTGGGAAAGTTGCGCCAAACACTTTTTTGGGGTTTTTTTTGGTCTACCACACTTTTCAGGTTTTTGTATAACTTATAAATAAAAGTATATAATAATTATTCTAATTATATTACAATAGTAAAATTTAGTTACTTACATATAAATATTAAAATACAAGCATTTATACAATTATTAAAATTAAAATGTAATTTACAACTTTATTTTAATAGAAAGTTGTAACTAGAGTCGAAAATCGGAATCGTAACATAAATCTTCTAATTTTTCTTCTGAAACTTATTCATCATTTGACGGATATACATGCATAATATCATAATCTGAAATTTATTCATCATTTTACGAATACACAAGAAAGTTTCTTACTCTTGAATCGTCCAAGATAAAGTAACTCTAAACCCTAAAGAATATTTCCTTGACACTAAACCCTAAACCATATAGTTTTTTGTAAGTGTTTGATTTGTTTTGGTATATTAAAGTTCACAATTTAGGGTTTGATAATTAAGTTTTTTTATTTAGAAATGGGTTAAGAGTTATGGTTTAGGGTTGGTGTTTGTGAGACTTCAACTTTTATTTATTATCTTCAATTAATACCCTAAACCCTCAATAAAATATTTGCAAGACTTTGAATTTAAAATTAGTTGGAAATTTTTTATAGATGAAAGACTTAACAATACTTTTGGATTATAGACCTAAGATGTAAGATTAAGGTTTGCAAAAGATTATACTTTAAAATAATACTCTAAACCCTAAACCCTGTTTATACCCTAAATCATAAACCCTATATTTATAACCCTATATATATATATATCTTAAACTAAAACTGAAATTTTTTGTTTATACCCTAAACCCTAAACTCTTGCGTATCATTTCATTTATATTAAAAATAGATTTCAAAAACTTTTATTAATAACTCAAATTATCTTACATAAACATTACAAAATTATAACTAATGCAAACAACATTATAACAGAGTTCGTAGTATCATTTGCCCAAATATTCCTTCCATCAACAACTCCAGCAAACAATAGCTTTACACGAAGGATCTTGTCAATGAGAGAAAGATGGCAGAATGATTTATCAACACTGTTTTCTGGTTTTGATAAGAGCAAGCCTACTTGCTCTTTAGCATTTGCAGCGAGCTCTCTCTGCTTATTAAGATCTCTGAAATCATAAAACCATAACCATAAGCAAAATTTCTTTTATATAATGCCATATGAAAAGTAAATCAAATGGTAGTGAGGTCCATATGGTGTTATAAAACAAAAGACAACAGTCGTTTACTCATACCTTTGAGTACTTCAGCAGCGACGAACATTACTAGACCAAAGATTACGTATTGCGGTACCGTGTATGGAACAAACAAAATGAATCCCGACAAAGACCATGATCTCAGATGTCAAAAGGATTTGCCTGCAATAGAGACCAACATCAGTCACCAAAAGCACACAAACACCATCAAGATTCATATGGATTGCAAGTGACCTTATATCTATACCTCATTTCACGAGGAAGACGACCACAATGAAAATGAGGACACCCATGGTTAAGTTTGGTTCTGCTCAGATTTATCAATGAGGACACCCATGGTTAAGTGTGGGATTAGAAAGCTTGAGTGTACGAAAGCTTCATTGTCCAAATACATACACTCATCAGCGTTTTGAACAAGCTGATGCACAAAGAGTGTTGCATTAGAATGGGAAACTTGGAAACCTGTTGAAACAGTACTAACACAACCTTCAAGTACTAACACAACTCTACATATACAACATCCCCCAAAAGAAAACAGATTCAGTAAATAGCCACAACTTCTGTGTTGTTTGTTAAGAAAACGATGTGAACCTGAAACAAACGATCAGTGGAGAGCCATAGTTTCACATGTGTGGATGATCGGAGTTGGAAACAAATGATGTGAACCTGAAACCTTCTTCTGATACTTTAGAGCCATAGTTGCACATGTGTTGCAAGATCTCTTGAGCTCTGAGCTTAGTCTCTTACTCATACCAATCTGATCGATCTCGTTCTGTATATTCAGAGATATTTGACCGTTTCTTTTATCTGCAAGTTTACGAGCCACCAAGGTGTTGTAACTGTGGTTGTTCCTCATTGCAGCGTAGCTAAATGGAGTCTGTCTACTTGCATCGATTTGGGTATTCCAGGACAACAATCCAATCTGAAACCAGAAACAAAGTGAAGACTCAGGTTAAGGAAGAATAAACCAGAGGCCAAAAAGGGTTTTAAAAGTATATACTTTACCTCTTGTGGATCATTAGTCAGGACATCAATCATGTCATAGGAGCCAGATGTAGAAGCAGCGAGATGCAAAGGTGTGATATCACCAGGTCCCTTAATGTTAGGCAAGAAGATGTAATTTTTAGCAGTGGGATTAACGGAATAGTGAACCAGTGTTTCCACCATTTTTGTGTTCTTCCTTTTAACAACGCGGTTCAGTAGCTGCATCTCAGCCAGTATCTCTCTACCATCATATCCAGGAGAGCTCTTACGAGAGAACAGTAATCTCTTTCAACATAGCATACGAGCAGAATTTTGAAGCGAGAGAGGGAAAAGTCGGATCCTCCATGAATATCAGATCTCTATTTCTTCTGAAATAGCCGTATATGCTGAGTGTATGCATCACCTTAAAGCCAACAACAAGCATCTGGTCTTCTTCTTCTTTGGTTTGCCCTAGAAACAAACGAGTAACAAGATCATATCAGTAAGCAGGGGAAAATGAAATGAAACTTAGAACACGAACCTGAGAGCGTAACCCAATCGAAGAATGAAAAAGCAAAGAGTTACTTTGAGAGAGGAATAAGCTTACTGTGAGATACAAAGATAAATAGGGAGAGCGAAACACGGTTTTAATGGTGCCACCGAAGCTTTATGATATGACGATGGGCAGAGAAGAAGGAGAAGATCTGAACAATATTGTTGTTCTTGTTTGAGGAAGAGGTCTCTGATGTGAGATTGACATCCCCGATCGTTCTTTGTCGAAATCAGAGACTGAGAAAGCGATGCCAAATCTTCGTCCCCCATCTCCCATTCCAGAACCCTATCTCCGTTGTCGTGGATCTTGTAATCGCCCATCCTCACTTCATCTTCATCGATTACACTATCTAATTTCTCCAAATCCACCTCGAGATTGAGGCCTTAAAAGCTTAAAATCCATGAGATTTTGGAACAAGGATCGCAAAAGCCAACACAATTTTCTTTTAATCTCAATAATGTTAAAAGGAAAATGTTACAAGAGTCTTTTACCTTCCTTGATAAAAAGAAAGAAAGATGATGACTCTTGTACCAAATTTTACCTCCAAAACATATTTGTGGCTCTAATAGCAGAATTTTGGCTCCAAAACACGATTCTGGTTTCCCGCTTAGAAAAATAACGGTACAACGTTGATATAATGCTGTAATAGAGGACCCCACTTCATCAAACTTCTACAATATCATTTAGCGAAATCGTGATATCCTCATGTGCTATCAATACACATATTTCTTGTAGTGTCAGCCCCAAGCAAAATCTCTCAATCTCCAAAGCCAAAATCCAAAACAAAAGCAAGAACAAGATAAGAGATACAACTCTCAAAAACCTAATTAAAAACCACTAAACACGTTTTGGGGCCCAATTAGAAATAAGAAAACTTCAGGATATTTTTGCAATTCTTCAAAAGATGTAATCAACGGCTTATTGGACTCGTTGGGCTTTAGTGTCGACCAACACTAAATGTGATGTCGGTCGACATCAAATCGTGGTCACGGCTCCAACTTCAACTCCTTGCAGAAATCTCCAGAAACATCCCAAAACTCCTAGCTTTGCTCCAAACGCATGCTTACCATTAAAAGACTCGATAGACTCGAAATACAAGGTTAAAGACTCAATATATACACTTATATCATGGTTGAAAACCTAGAAAACCATGATATATCAGTGACTTGTTGGTTGGCTGGTCTATCTCCCTACGACACGACTTGAGCTCATCTACTCGATTCACTTATTATTACAGTTTATGAAAAGTCCTCATGAAGCTCATTGGCAAGCCGCATTGAGGGCTGTTTATTTTCTTAAGATTTGTCCAAGACAAGGCATTCTCCTCCGTCAAATAGTGATCTCCAATTATTTGTGTATGTCGAAGCCGATTGGGGCTCGTGCCCTTTAACTCGATGATCATTGAGCGCATTTGTTGTTCTTCTTGGTGGGTCACCAATACCATGGAAGACAAAGAGACAGAAAACAGTTTCTCACTCTTATGTTGAGGCCGAATACAAGGATATGGCTGCTGTTACACGTGAAATAAAATGGGTGGTTCCGCTGATGACGAATCTTGGTGTTTTGGTTTCTTCACCACTGCCGTTTTATTGTGATAACAAGGCAGTCATTCACATCGCTGCAAATCGTGTCTTCCATGAACGCACAAAACACATTGAACGAGATTGTCACAGTGTTTGCGACGTATTCCGTGATTGCATCATTTCCCCAGGGCATGTACGAACAAAGGACCAAATCATAGACTTGTTAACAAAGGCCTTGGAACGTCCACAATTCATGCTCTAGTGTCCAAGTTGAGTTTTACGGATCTTTACTTTCCAACTTAAAAAAGGAAATATTAAGATATAGATAAGAGATTTTTATTATATTGGTGTTTATCTTTATGTTAGTTGGAAAACTCCTAATCTCGATAACAATAAAAAAAAAAATTTGTTGACAACAAGATTGAAAAACACAGAAACTTATCTATCTATTATTTATAGTGGTAGTTCCGGATCAATATGTGCACATAACGACTGCATGAGACGTGCATTCCATATATATATATATATATATATATATATATATAAAAGTCAATCGAATATAATTTATTCCACCTTCACAAAAATCGACCATTAACCTAAATTAACATGACAAATCATCAACATATGAAAACTTTTTTCAAAAAAAATAAAAAAATATGAAAACTATTAAACCACAAAATCCACAACCACTTGATTCGTATCCGTATGTTTCTTCCCAGTTCCCTCGATAAGCCATTTTAAGTCTACTTAAGACAACTACTATCCCTTAGCTCGACTCAAATTCATTGCTTATTTTCTGGTTGCCAATCATCTGAAAAACACTCCCTGAACTTTCCCAAACACATTTTCCCACAAGTTATGCATGCTTAAATGATTAAAATATGTTTTACCCAAAGAAGTTAGACATATAATAAAAGATTCTTTATAAATATATATATATATATATATAATAAAAGTTTTTTTTTACATATGGTTTCTAGAAAATTTCACAAATATTACTGATGCAATAAAGAAAATTTGAGATGATTTTTAACTAGATTTCAGCTTTCCGAAAAAACAAACAATATTAAAATTATATTTAACTAAATTTACTTAGGTATATATGTACAATATATATAATTATTAATTTATATAATTTTTGAGACAATATATTTACACAGGAGTTTCAAAAAAAAAATTATTTTATTATCTTACCAATTTTTTTAATTTTTTTACATTGGTCCGACTTGAAACTGAAGAATTTTATTATTTTATGGTAATTTTTAATTTATATAATATTAATTTATGGATGTTTTAGTGTACTTCAAAAAATTGTGATATAATTTTTATAAATTGCAACATGGTGAGCGTTCAGTATTATAAATACTAACTGCGGAAGATATTTTGATACAACATATTCATATACTAGTCCACTACATCCAATATTCCAATGATATAGAAATAATTTTCTGTTCGACCGAAAAAATAAAAATAATTCTAAGATACGTATCAAAAATGGTTTAGTAATGTGATATCAGCATTATATGCATATGCGTAAAATTTTCCATGTTAATATAATCTTCTATTATGGACCTATATTGGTGAGTTCTAGTGTGCGAAGAATATGCCATTATCGACTGGTAAAGTCCAAATCTCAGGAAGAATAAAATTGATGAATCTTGGCTGTGTTAGTTGGACGACAACAAAAATAAAATAAAAATAAAAACTTTAATACCAATTTTCTTTTAAAAACATCAATTTTGCTCCAGCATCTTATGGGACCCACATCGAGTCCAATGTCTTTGCTGACATGGCAGAAAGAGAGCCGTTCACAGTCGACGACCAGCAAAGTTTCTTGACGGTTAGTGGGTGGGCACAAGATACTCCAATAATCAGTTTGGGCGTTAGGTAAATGACATATCTACCCTTACTTCAATATTCGAATTTACAAAACTGTGATGAGTAATTAATTAAAACGTGATTAGAAGAACAAAAAAGATATAATCTAGCAAGAAAAAGTTGGACACGTATGGGCCGTTGAAAGTAGGAAGACAAATTATTTAACTCCAAAGTGTCCGATAGATACAACGGCAATGATTAACACCAAGATTTATTAATCTTACTCTATTTGGAATAGTGATTACTCCTACTTTTTCATGATTAGATTTTAAGCACTAACTAGTGGAATAGTTATAGTGATATGGACCATAAGATATTTTGTAGGTGTATAAAGTTGAATGTAAATACTTTCGCGAGGCATATATGGTATATCATTTGGATATAAAAAAACAAAAAAACAAAAGACATAATTTTGGCTAACACATACACAATATGATTCATATAGGTTTATGAATCAAGACATGTGATTCTATTAGCTAGATCTAAAACTTAAAATCCCAAACATCATAATTTTTTGGAGCATTGCATTCTATTATGAATATTTTCCAACTCTATTGATTTACAAAGGAAAATATATAATTCTGTAGAATAATTGAGATTTTGACCCCAAAAAAATAATTGAGATAAAATAATTGCAGTGTTTCAGTCGCCTAATCAAATTGTGGGTTGGTGAAGTTTGAGTATGCAAGGTGTTACAAAATATCTTCAGGTGCAGAATATGGAATATAAAAGAAATAAAAAAAAAGAAAATGATTTAAGAGTTTGTTATAACTTTAAAAACTTTATAGAACAAAAGAAAAGAATATGTTATGACCCATGTTCAAAAAGGGGTCTCTGCAGCCGTTGGCCCCATAATCGCCAGTGAGTCGTTCGGCGACATGAAACTGCCTCGATTTCACAATAGTCTTTGATAAAATCAGAAGTTTCTAAAAAATCGATTTGACTTAATTTTTTTTTTTAAATGATTTATTTGCCTAGATCTATCTCTTTCAAGCACATAACAAGTCAAAATGAAAGAATTATTTTGAAAAAATAAAAATGGTGAAAAAATGCAGCTGTGTATCGAGGATTGCAGAAAAAGAGAAAGAAAATTGTTTCAAAATGTCCATATTACCCTTCATTAAGCAAATCTGAAAATAGAATAAAATTAACACACAATGAACTCAAACTTGGATATATAAGGCATGTTTACACACAACAACCACTAGGCTAAATATATTTATTGTGCTTATCATTAATAAAGCTAGTATATATCTGTAAAACTAGATAATAATCCTATCACTACAAGAAAAATGTCTATTCTTAGCTCACGAAAAACGCTATCGTACGTGATTGATAGCGTTTTTGAAAATGCTATGTCTGCCCCAGCTATAATAGGTGGATCATATATGATAGCGTTTTTTGTATGTGCTATAATATTATTCACTATAATAGCGTTTTTGAAATGGCTATGTCTGCCCCAGCTATAATAGGTCGGTCATATATGATAGCGCTTTGTCCGTGCTATAATATCTTGTATTTACGATAGCGATAGTTTCATTTGCCATAGTTAAATCTACCTATAATAGGTTTCTAAAGCCGAGCCGAGCCAAGCCGTATTAAATTATATATATATATATATATAATATAATATATTTGAAATGATTCAAAATATGATTTCATTAATAATCCAATATCTTACAAAACATCATTACCATGACTAATTTAACTTTAAGTGTTAAACTAAACATCACAAATCTATCACAATTTCTTAACAAGCTGGCTCGTAATAAATCCTCTGCGGTACACTTTACATCTTCATCAAAGAGTTAGACCATTGCTTCAGTTTCTTTTGTACCTTGAGAAAAACAACAAATAATATAAAGGGACCTGCAATTAGTTTTGCAGTACTAGGACTTGAGAAGTTACGTGAACTCTTAGTCTTGCTTGAAACCTGAAACCAAAATAGCTTATCTTCCTATGAGTAAGTAAAGAGGAAGAGAGTCTTACATTCCTTCTGCAGATTCAACCTTTTTTACATGCTTCTGCATAAGTGATTCCAAAGCCAGATTTAGACAAACACAACCAAATTATAGAAGTATTTCAATGATTTTGTCCCAATTTTAGAGATGGATGAAGAGATGCTCTTACTTACATACGATTTGTTCCTTTCAATGAAAATCAAACCTCGGTTACTTTCCTTCTTATGCATAGACATCTACAAGATTGAAAGGGGACGATTTGTTAGGGCAGAAAAAGAAAGATTAAAGGTTTTCAAAAGAGCAAGGAAACGAGGAATAAAAAAAACCTCAACGTCAACGACATTGCCGTATTTCACGAACATCGACCTAATGTGTTCCCGTGTAAGGTCCAAGGAACGTTCTGAGCAATCAATCTTGTTTTGGAAATCTCTTCCTCAGTAGCGGAGATTTCAGTCGAAGTTGTGAAGCTCATATGTGAACCCCGTGTTAGTCAACCATGCAACTTGAAAGAGCCTACAACAGAGAAAGAGCCAATGGATCAGAACACTAGGAACTCATGCTCAAACATATGGCTGAAAGGACCATGGCCAATATCTTGGAGACGTCCTATAAATACAAATAGATATTAAAAGTTTGATTCAAGGAATAATTTAGTCATTAAGCCAATAATAGTTACCCGCAAGTCTCAGTCTGAAGATCATATTTGTCAATATCAAGCTCCATTCCCTACAAAAAGTATAGCACGTACATTACAACCTTACACCACTTTAAACAAATTGTGACTATACCACAAGAAATCTGTATAAAAATTTTAATACCTGAAAAGTTTTCAGCCTCTGAGCTGTTTCGCCTGCAAGCCAATACACACCTAGAGAATTCTCAATGGGAACCACATACTCGTTACAGAACTGAAAGTAAACGAAAATCCAGCTTTTCAGGAAGGAAATGTTAAAACTAACTAAGCAGAAAATGAGGAGAAATAGTGTTTAATTACTTGGTACAGTTGCCTTCTGCAAATGCGGAGTATCAGATCTTTAGCTTCTGCAAGTTCTGGATCTGGTGCTATTTCAATGGTTTTGAGGATTGTGTCAACCAACTGAGAGGATAACTCATTCACCATGCTACAGTCCGACATCTTCCCCGCTGCTCCATATATTGGAGTTATACATATATGAATGCTGATCCGAACACATCATGAATGGTTTCAGAATAGTAAAGAGAAGAAAGTTTTGGCCTTAGACTAGTTAAGAAAAACAACGTTTTGGTATTTCAGATTACCTGTTGTGTCTCTGTAGTGCATTCAAATGCAAAATTTTGAAGACATGAAGTTTAACTTCAAAGATATCGAATGAAAACACTTCCTCTAATCTCTTTGATGCTTTCATTATCTTGCTTGTGTTTTGTAGATAGCCTGTGAAACAACATAAGCAAAAGAAGACAATAATTGAATTAACTCTGAGATATACAACCTTGTGCTATAAAGCTCATGTCAAAAGTAAAGCCTCAGCTTATATACCTCTCTTTCATTGTAGAAGCATCATATACATTTTGATTAAACGTAGCAGTTGCCTCTGGGTCATAACTACCCAAGGAAAACTCTTGGACAATCCTGTATTCATAACACAGTGTATTAGATAAAGCCATATGGGAGATATGTACTGAATGTGATAAAACAAACAGTGAATCCAACAATCACCAAAGTAAGCATACCTTGTTAAGACCAGGACAAAGAAGACATGGAATCTGCTTAATAACACATTCAGAAGCCTAGAAAGCATGGTACTTCTTGGCAAGCTTCTTAACTAGCTTCTTGTTCTTGTTGAACTTTTTCAAAGCCTCAACATCCATGTAGTCTAGTCCAATCTTCTCAGCCTATCAATACCAAACCAAATACTTTTGCATTAATATCTGATAAGCATCAACGTTTCAATTACACATTTCAACATATTTTGATAAATAAATCAGAGAGATGAACTCACCTCCTCAACCTGCTGAGAATCTCCAAGCATACAGACCTTCATTTTAAGGCAAGGAATGTGTGGGAGCTTGACAGATCCACTGAACGCTTATCCTTTTGCGGTTCATAGCTCTTCAGACCAATCTGAAGCTCAACTGTCTCGACAAAGTAACGTTTCTTCTCGTCAGATTTACCCTTAACAATTGTGATTCTTCTTTAAGAACATCACTCGGAAGATTACTATAAAACTAAAACCCCGAGTTAACCAAATGAGATCAACTTTTATGATCCATTGAACAATAAAACAACAACAATTACCCTCAAAGCCATCGACATGAGCATGAGAATTGACATTTTGAACACATAGACAGAAACTAAGCCGACACTAAAAATAGCAATAGAGATCGATATATATATGAGAATTATGAGATGTTTCAGACTTACCTCATCTTGAGTTTCTCTCAATTGACGAATCTCTGAACCTGAAACCAGAAATGTAAAAGAAAGATAATATCACTTTTTGGGGCTAAAATCCTCAAATTTCCATTGGAATTTAGAATCAGCAGCAATCGAAAACATTATACAATTGCTTACCATTGATGAATCTGAATCACCGACGAAGAAAAAGCCGAGAGTGGCTCCTCAATCATAGCGAAGACTCTACCGCTTCATGACCTGTTTCCACCTCCGCCATCGAAGAACACTTTGATTACTCTCTTGTTGGGTCAGGGAAACCAAGGAGGTGTGAGAGGAGGCTGAAGGGAAGGATGGTGTGGAGGATAGATTCAGCCGGTGACAGTAGAAAGTAGATCATAGACGGTGGTGTGTAGATTGGAGGAGTTCCCGACACACAAGAGGAAGGATGATTTTTTTGTGTAAAATTATGAATTAAGTTTTTTTTCCTTAAAGGACGAAGACACTTAGAAAATTTTTAGGGAAAAATGAAAATTGAAAGAGGGAGAAATGAAAGTTGAAAGAGGGAAAAATGAAAAGCGGAAATGAAGTTAAAATTTTTGATAAGTGTTTGGCGGAAAAGCTAATTTTAGCTTCCCGCTTAGTAAAGTTCTATAATAGCGTTTATGTAATGCTATTATATAGTACGAAAATTTTGAACTCATCTACTATAGCAGATCAGTAAACCGTGCTATAACAATATGCTATCAATGTAAACTTTTTTTGTAGTGTATAATAATTTACAAATCTATCTAAATATTGAAAACCTTAAAATTTCGCTTCATGTAATCCCCGTTTAATCTCCGATTTTTTCGTTAGGTGCTAGGTCCAGCCTTATCGTCCGACTAGCACCTAACGATATTTTGAACAATGGTTATTACCACTGGTTATTACTTTTGGAACTTAAATTTATATAATTTAACCAAAAACTCAAGTTTAGATAGATAGTTGACAAAAAGGTTCATATGGTATATTTTATGTTTTCATGTTTGGCAATCGATTCCGCTGTTATTGATCAATACTAATCTATCAATTTTCACAATTTGTTTACGATTTCAAGGTATTAATCTTTTTCTTACAAATATAATTAATTGCATGTCTTTGAAAGGTGGTTTCATTGCTAACTATATATTTGTTAAAAATAGTTAGTTAAAGAATTTGAAAGATGTTTAGTACCTTCAATCCATCGTAAAAATATGGTCTATGGAACAGTCAAAATACTAAATTTGATTGTGTTCATACATAATATGTTGATAGCTATAAAATGTTTTGGTAGTTATACATATTGTTCATCGTCTACTTTTATTATAATAAGATGGAATACAAAGTCAAAACACATATTTTTTTTTTGGCCCTGGGCCACAAAGGACCGATCCACTGACCAATATTCCTTACAAAGGAAGAAATTTTCCACAGGAGGAAAGAGAGTAGAGTCGAATTCCAGATAAGAAGACTGCAGAGGTGGACCACCACCATGGGACCACATGCATTTCTCAAAACACATATTATTTACACTGGCTAATTAACAAATACCGGAAAGTAGAGCCCAATTGTTTTACGGAAAATCAATACTATGACGTTTTAAGAAAGACTAAGCAACATTTTTTTTTGTCGGCAATTTTCTTAAAAGCCTAATGGGCAAGTGGTACAAATAATTTCAAAGAAAAACAAAGATGATATGAACTTAAACAATTATGGACTAAAGCTTATCGTTTACAAGAATATAAAACGTGTCAGTGCACATCATAAACAGAAAACTCCACGTGTCACCTAGATATGGATACTTACATGCAGGTAGCCGGTAGACGTTGAGGAAGACGCCTCCACCACCGCAAGTCCAACCCATTGCAAATCTGAGAAACCATATATCGATCTAACCATCCAGAGAAGTTCACCGCCAAAGTTATCGCATGTGAAGAGAAGAGAAGCTTCAAAATCACATCAGAAAACTATTGACCATGGAGGCTCCGGTGTCAGCTAAACCAAATTTACTGACCTAGCGCTTTTTCCACCAAGACGCTCATCCTCCTTAAGCAAGTGGAAGCCCCGAAGATATTAATCCACACGACAAAACTCTCAGATGTAGATTAAGAAGATGACCGGCCTTAACGGTAAATAGATGAAGCACAAATATGTAAAGATTGAGAGAATTCTGGATAAAACGAGAAGAGAAGTCCGAAAGATGAAGCCGACATACAATAAAAACACACTAAAAACCGATAATTGACAAAGAAATTCCAAACAAAGGAAGAAAATTGATCGACTATCTCTCTGAAAGATAGAAATCTGTGAAGAGAGATAAGATATGGCCGGAATATTAACAAAACGATGGGGAAAGAGAGAAAATTCTCTCTCTAAGATGAGAGAGAGAGCCCCCTCGGGACCCCGACTAAGCAACATATAAAACATGAGCATCGACACAAAAATTCGAAAATCTGGAAAGTCGGAAAGAGCAGTAAATGCAACACTACAAATTTCCATAAACGCAGCCAAAGAAAACTGCAACCAAAATCAGAAAAAAGAGGAAGGAAAATCACGAATAATAAACCCAAATACAACGATTGACAGACGGATAAAAAATGTTGAATGATAATCTAACCCCTACACACTTAATCATAAACCTAAGAAGTCTAAATTTATCATTTTGCATCCCATAAGAGATTAGCTATAATATCCTCTCTTCGTTTCTCTGCTGACCGACGAGTTAACTGCCAACAATCAAACAAGAACATGACCGATCGAACCCGTGCAGTCAAACGGAAAGGATTTGTTACATACAAAGTCGGAGATGGTTGAGTTTGAGATATATATGCTCGAACCAATCCATCCTCGACCCCATTTACCTCACTTCCACGACACAAGACATTTCATCTCGTACGCTTTCACGAGTTATATTCGGTTCGGACTAAACCATATATCAGAAAAGATCCCATTTTAGTATTTTAATCTTTTTATCAAATTCATGGATTTTCTAAAACAGTTTCATGAGTCTCCCCAAATCCAAAACCGAAATAAATCAAAATTGTTTTAAAAAAAACGTAGCAAATGGAAAACCGAATCTACTCCGAGGGGACTACACGTCCGTCAAGCTAATCCACAGACCTGAAAAATGAAAAAGAGTTGGATGAGCAATCTAAGATCACTCAGTGAGATGGCTTCCAACTACAAAGGCTAAACCCCACCCGACAAACCCCAAAATAACAACCAATAATCGAAGCAATATAAAAGAAACAACAACCGATTATATGTTACCTCCCCATGGGATAACACATCAAATGTTAACTAAACACACAACATAAAATATGGAAACCGAGAACATTTCGGCACATGCCCTCGATTAGACTTGATCTAAACTAATTATCGAACGATGTATAAACACCATAGATCCCTATCACGAATTCAATAACTTCCTCAGGAACACCTAGCTTGTAGCCCAACTGCATAAGACTAAAACATCCAAGACTCCTAAATGTAAACACAAAGTACTACAAATAGGACACTGTTCTCTTTCCACCGATACGCGGTGACTCGGACTATCCCTTTTTCATGATAGCCAAAGTTTCCATCGGGCTTGGTCCTAGGACATTACCCCGTAACTTCGAGCTCCGACACCTATCAGCGTCATCCGTGTAGGTTGACTCCCGCAAAGACCTGAACACGAGGATACATGAATTGGACCGGGTTCTCCTGTAGATCCATCGGGAAAGAAGTACCGGAACGCCACACACGACTTGCAGGATCTATCACACCCTAGAAACACCTAACAATTTTTATGAATCCTACGACTTGTATGAAACCGTGGATTCATATAGTCACTATGACACACAAACATACACACTGTGACTTTACCAGACCGATTAGGTTGAATAATCAAATAACGACCCAAAATAAATATTTGTAAACTATCCCGCAATTCCTATCACCACTAAAATCTTAACAAAAACCTTAACACATTCCAACCTATCCGGCCCAACCCGGAATAGGTAACCATATCACAACAATTCCACAAGTTCTGTCCACCAGTAATATTATCAATTCAATACTTAATAATTTAATTCCATAACTTCAACATTATCTCTACTAATAATATACCATCCTCAATTTAATTACTTAGGTCTATTTAATTAATTCTTGGATTACTTATGTAGTTTTAATTTAATCATTTAATTCTATTTAAATACTTATTCTCTGGTTATTTACTTAATTTAATTTAGTTATTCTTTAGCTTTAAGTTAGTAAAATTACTAACTTCCTATCTCATTTAACTTATTCTCATTTCAATTTATATTTAGTTACTTAATGGATTCTTTATCTAAGAATGTATATAATTCAATTCAATTCTTATTAATTACCTTAATCCAATTATTTGTTTAGATTATGTCATTTATATTTATTTAATCCAATACCGATTATTAACATCCTAACTTTATAACTATATTCTTATCTTTAAGTTTATTTACCCTTTATTTTGATTACTAATTCTTATAATTAAATTCATATAATTTATACTTTAATTCATTTATATAATTTCTACTTAATTCTTGTATTTATATATGATTAATGTCATGCTTACTTAATCTTATACTTAGCCAATTCACCGATTAACGATCATTCAATAAATTCTAACTACGCAATCAACATGCTACTTCTCATAATTTAAACGTGCAGTGCATATTTAGACCTATCCGATTTATTTAGATTTTTTTCTTTAATTAACCTAATCCGGTTTACTTAAGTATTCAGTTCCGTGTATCATTTCTTAAGACTCTATAGTTATAAGTTCTGGGATCTATATGCATACTCGATCTATCCTAATGCACACACAATCAAACATAACCAACTCAAAGTGATTAGTCATACTGATGTGTTCTGGAGAACGGACGACCAGAACCCAGAGACCCGCAAACCTCGAACCCGACAAGACCCGGCGTTGACCCAACAGTTCACTGGCGTTGTCTTCCAATGTTGACTGACGTTGACCGACGTTACGTCGTTGAATGAATTGGCTATGGCGGTTTCTCCGGTCAATGCCTCCGCTGGTTTCCGGTGAGAGGGTGTGGTGGTGATTCCGACGACGGCTCCAGCAATCTCCGGAAAAAGTTTTGACGATCTCCGATGATGGTGGAAAACGGAGTTTATGGTCCGGTAAGTTGATTTTTAGATGGGTAATTAAAGGCGTTTAGGGTATAATCAAAGGGATTTATGGGTTTTTGGAAAAAAGAAAGCCTAGGGAATGGTGATGGTGGCCGACGTTGATAAGAGGAGAAGAGAAGGAGATGAGTTTATCAATTACCTTTCTCGATAAACCCCGATTTCCTTTTAAAAATCCGTCTTCAATAATTTTTCTTCTAAATAATTCTTAGATAATCTTTTTGAGAATTATTTCACCCTCCGATTGCTTCTCTTGCTCCCTTGTTCCGCCAAGAATTAAATAACCTTTGGGTTTCCACCATTTTCTCCGAACAAGTGACTTCCCGTCGGCGATGGTTTTGAGTCGGTTATCACATTCTCCCCTTATTATAGGAATTCGTCCCCGAATTCTAATCTGACTTAACCCCACATTCCGAATCTGATCCCATAGTCTCGCTTCTCTTTTCTGAATCTATCTAAACTTGATTCCTTAAATCCCGCTGCTCTTCTGAATCTCATTCCATAACTCCGCTGTTCCATTTTGATGTGTCCGCAAAAACCTCAGCAAATATCTCACGCCAATAAATAATCTCTAAATGAATCGCCAAAATCTATCTTGAACTTTCAATAGATTTTTCGCTTGAACATATATCTCTGACCCTTTTTCGGATAACCATATTATATTTGACTTCTGAATTATTTCTTGAAAAACATATGCAGAGAAGTTTCACTTTACCCACGTTTCTGTCTTGAACTGAAAAATTTGTACCAGCTCACTTTCATTTCTCAAATCACTTTATCTTATAGGGTTCAGGTTTGTTCTCGAGTTCAAATCTCCGGTCACAAACACGCCTTGCGCCCACACTTAAACTTACCAAAACTAAGGTAAGAAATTATTAACTTAAATTATATATTGACCTTACGTTTCCTATATAGTTATTGGTAATTAATCACACAATAATCAGACAAGAACATGTGTGTCTAATTATCAATAACATCTAGTTCCATACCAACGGTACATAAGTATACTAACTAATTATCCTATAATCAAATTATTTAACGAAATTTTACTTAAATCTTCCTTTACCTATTTTCAAAACCGATCTTAGATATTTAAGCCGATAATTATACGGTTCTTCTATCTTCTAATGAAATACTACTAAATTTAAGCACCAATAAAATCACTCAACTCTTAAATAATGCAATAGGTTTGTTGCGCTAATAAACCAATAAATGCAATGGAAACGAGTTCTACTACTATTATGATGCAATGCACAATGACAATAATCTTTTTGGGTTTGCTTTACCGTCCACTCGAACTACCATTCGTTTTCATGTTGTAACCATATTGCATGATCATACCACTCTTCAATATATAACATGCAATATGGCTGCATCCTTACTCGAAATGATATGCCCGTAGATAACCAACTTTAACCATGTAGATAAAATTTCCCTACATACAATATTACACCAAAATATGTACTAGAAGAATCTTATACATAGATACTGTTTGGTACATCATATAGAGCGGTCGCACGATCCACCAAAAAGAATCACCGCTACAATAAATCCGATCATCAGCGACGAGAAACATATTCGATACTATATACACTAAAAAGTCAGAGTTAGCGCCCTTACTTACCTGGGCTTAACCTAAAAACGCCAACACGAACGAAACACTCCACACTGAGTGCAAAACAACCCGTCATGTGGTATGGGACATCCAATGCGATGGGAGGGTGAGCGGGTGGTGGTGTGTGACTCTGCCAGGACAGCCCGTCAGGGCATGACAGCGCTATATGTCCGGTACGGCCGCATATAAGACACTCCAGCAGTGGTAATGGTGGCGGAAAAAAGGAATATTGATGTGGCGAAATTGGCATCAGGTGAAGTGGAATTTCGTGGCTCCACAGACGATGGGTCGGAAGGGCGGAGACGGCATACTGATGGCATGAGGCGTAGGATATTGCAATTAATCATATGTATACTCCTGAGGGACATACGAGACTCTGTCGGGCGCAACAGCTCTGCTATCCAATGGCATGATCATCTATAATGTCCTCTCAATGTTTATGTTGCGTCAAATCGATACGCTCCTATGGAAAGTTATGGGAGTAGGAGAAAGAACATGTCGGCCCGGATAGGACTATGTGGTAGTGACGGAATCTGGGGTAGAGGAAGAGGACTCAGTGGTGGTGGCGTCCCCAAAGATGGCAGTGGAGAGTAGATAGTGTCGGGGATCTACGACACGGGAATATATCCAACGTAGGGTCCACCGACATAGAAGTGTCTAATGGACCTGAGGGAACATCCAAGGGAAACCCGACAAATCGAGCTGTAGGCTAGATGTGAAACGTGGTGCAAGAGCAATCACGAGATGCGGTCGGCTGAATAGGTGAACCAATGTGGGGACCAATAGTAACCGATGCGACTTACTCTCGATATACAGATGAATCGTCACTCATGATGTCGCGATCTAGTACACACACAACCACCTCACTCGCACTCTGATGTATCACTGCACTGAAAAAACAAAAAGGTTCTAAATAAAATTCTAACTTATTCTCACCCTGAGATGGACGCGACTCGAATTTCTAATGGTTGCATATACTACTCAATTTTTGTCTCGATAAATCACTAAAAACCGGGATTTTAGAATCCATGAATGAACCATGCTCTGATACCACATTTGTAATGCGCCCTACCCGTTTCTCTGCTGACCGACAAGCTAACCGGCCAACAATCAAACAAGAACATGAACTATCAAACCTGTACAATAAAATGGACATGATTTGTTACGTATAAAGTTGGAGACAGTCCGGTTTGAGATAGAAAGGCTCAAACCAATCAATCCTCGACCCCATTTACCTCGCTTCCACAACACAATACTTTTCAACCCGTACTGCTTCCACAAATTGTGTTTGGTTCAAAGTAAACCATATATCTGGGAAGATCCCGTTTTACTCTTTTAATTTTTTAGTTAAATCTTTAAATGAAATTATCATATTCACGGGTTTTATAAAACAGTTTCATGAGGCTCCCCAAATACGAAACCGAAATAAATCAAAATTTTTTTTTGAGAAAAATCGTAAGAAATGGAAATCCGAATCTACTTTGAGGGGCCTACGCGTCCATCGGACTAATCCTATTTAATATACTATTCTCAATTTAGTTACTTATATCCATTTAATTAATTCTTAGTTTAATTAGTTTTAATTTAATCATTTAATTCTATTTAAATATTTATTCTATGGTTATTTACTTAATTCAATTCAATTATTCTTTAGCTTTAAGATAATAAGATTTCTAAATTTCTAGCTCATTTAACTTATTCTCATTTCAATTTATATTTAATTACTTAATAAATTCTTTATCTAGTAATCATATAATTCAATTCAAATCTTATTAATTACCTTAATCCGATTATTTATTTAGATTTTGCCATTTCTATTTATTTATTCCGAGACCGGTTATTAACATCCTAGTTTTATAACTAAATTTGTATCTTTAAGTATATTTACCCCTTATTTTGATTACCAATTCTTATACTTAAATTCATAAACTTCATATTCTAATTTATTTATATAATTTTTATTTAATGCTTGCAATTCTATATGATTAATGCCATGCTTACTTAATTCTATACTTAGTCAGTTCAATGATCGATCGATCCCAATTGCCCAGTTGGAGCTGCGAGATCCAAGATCGACCAATCCAGAAGGGATTGATTGATCCCTAGTTCTTCAAGTCTGGAGCGACTGTTCCAAAGTTTAGACAGACCGGTCTGCGAGAGAATCAAGGAAAATCTCATGTTGCCCTAATTTCATCCAAGACTTTATTAAAAGCCTCTCCAGTCATCGAAGACCACATGCTAGCTTATTTTTATTATTTTCTTTTATACTTTTGAGAGATTGAGACTTGATATAGATTTTCATATTGTTTTGTAAAACTCTAAGAGAAGATTTATGAACCCTATTTTCTTATTCATTACATGATGAAATTCTCTTTGATTTCTTGATTTCTTGCGTTTTTACTGTTATGCATGCGTAGTAGCCTAGTTGTGTGTTATACTTAGGCTATAGCTGATCACTTTAGTTTAAGATCTTATATTTGGCGCAACGACAATTGGTTAGATACCTGAATAAAACTTAGATGAGAAAATTATCCTTAATCTTCGAAAGTTGATGTTATTCTGATTTGTGAACATCGAATTAATGATTGTTTACAGCGCTAGCGAAAGTTAGGTTGATAGACATAATAGACCGCACAACGACAATTGGAAGATTATACATTAATGTTTGAGTTCTAGAATGTTCTGAATTTTACTCTGAATAATTGATTAGTTCATGATTTGATTCCTGTAAAATACCCTGACCTAACGTTGTTCCTTATTGATTTTTATACTGGTTTTATTGATTTCTTTGTGACAATTGCATTCAACCAATCTCTATTTATCTTAGCTTCATTTCAAGTGATAAAAACCATCATGGTCTCTGTGGAATTCGACCCATAAGTACTATAACACTTTCGATGTGCTCTTGCAGTAGTTTATAGGGTTTAAAGCTCGTACATCAAGTTTTTGGCGCCGTTGCCGATGACCAATTTTTGCGTCTGGTTTTAAGCTTGATTTCTAGTTTTAAAACTTACTAATTTCGTTTACTTTTTTCTCATTGTTTTCAGGTGCATAGCCAAGGCTCTGAAAATCTGATTAACCTCGACAACTTCGAGTTTGCAAGGCTTGAACGAATCAACAAAAAAAGACAGACAAACAACACCAACATGGGTGACACGGCTGATCATATGACTGGGGACCAACATGTTGCCGAGTTTGAGACACTTCGTCAAGAAGTACATCAGTTGCAGCAGCAACAACAACAATGTGCCATAGGAGACAATGACACTCTGCACGCCTTCTACCATAACATATATGCTATTTGTCCACCACCGATCAACATGCAGTATTATGAGATCAAGTCCACAATAATCACTCTGGTGAAGCAACATGTGTTTCATGGGTTGTCTGCATAAAACCCGATGATCTACATCGAGAAATTCGAAGAAATATGCAGTACAACAAAGTCCAATGGGATACCTACTGATTACCTAAATTGCAAGTTATTCCCTTTCTCTGTGGTAGATAAGGGACTGAGGTGGATCAAGATACTACCATCAGGATAACTCATACCTAGGAGGAGTGCAGAGCTGCGTTCTTGGACCATTTCTTCTACACAAAGTCCAAGACTGCTTCTCCCTGAGGAGCAAGATTGCCACTTTTCAGCAACATGCTTGGGAGTCTTTCTTCTAAGCTTGGGAGAGATGCAAGGAATATCACAGAAAGTGTCCTCACCATCGATATTCAGACGACCAGATAGTCAACACCTTCTATGATAGAGTTAATTGGGACTACATGAATACCCTAAATGCCGCCAGTAATGGCAACTTTTAACTATATCCAAATAGGGAGAAATTAAGTTGATTGAGAACTTGGCTGTGAATTCCAGCAACAAGTGTCTTGAGTATGACAGGAAAAAGAAAGTCAACAGTGTGGAGCTGCATTAGATTGATGAGTTGGCTGCTAAGGTGAACCTACTTCTTAAAAGAAGACAAAGGACCGTGCATTTATGTGATGAAGAAGAAGTGATCCCTTCTCAAGATTGCAATGAGGAAGATGATGAAAATAAGCATGAGGTGAATTTCGTCAGTGGACATGGATATGTAAAGAATTGTCTTATATGAGCACCAATGTTGAGAATCCTCAGGATTAGGTCTATCCACAACAAGGAGAATGACAAAATTAAGCACCTCCAGGGTTTGGAGGACAACATGTCGCCAATACCCAGTACTTCCAGTAGAACCTTTCTCAGAGGTACCAAGGAGGAAATCAACAGAATTAGCCCTTTGTCTTCTACCAGAAACGCAGCTCACCCCTTTCACGACCACTGTGACTTCTTCAGCTAATCCACAAGACGAGCTAAAGGGTCTCATGCTACAGCTTGTTCAGAATCGACAGAGGTTTGCAGCTAAACTTAACTCGAAAGTGGATAACATGTACACTAATCTGAACATCAATTAGAAGCTGTCTGGACTCATGTCAAGAATCTCGACATGCAGGTTGATATAGTAGTCTAAGTATTTTAAAATTTTGATAAAATAATCATTTAAAAACTATTAGAAACATCAACTGTAATCAAACTCATCATATATTCTAATAATATAATTATTGAATAATTTTAATATTTTATCAAATTAAGAATACATCGGTTAAAATTAATTAATACATCTTTCTAACCCGTTTTTCAATAGTCAAATTTTGTTTCCAATAATATAGATAATTGAAATGAGTTAATATATTTTCAATATATTTTTATAATGGTCTAAATATAATTTTTAATGTTAATTTAATAGATTAAAACATAATTAAAATTATTTTTAATAACTTTTAATAATAAATCTTAATTTAGTATAGATAAATGAAACTAATGAATCTATTTTTCGACCCATTTACAATGATCTAAATATAAAGATTTTTTATATTTATTTTATAGATCAAAATGTAACTAATATATGATAATCCGTTCATTTAACATTTTAGGATTTATTTGAGTTCATTTTATGTTTCTATAATTAAAATTGTTTAATTCATCTTTTTAACTTGTCTTCCAATGAATATAAATCTTTTTAAATACTTTTATAATCAAAACAAATTAATCTATATTTCAACCTATTGTATAGTAATCTAAGTATTTTGAAAATTTGATAAAATAATCATTTAAAAACTATGATCGTAGAAACATCAACCATTATCAAACTCTTCATATATTTCAATAATATAATTATTAAATAATTTTAATATTTTATCAAATTACAAATATATCAATTAAAACTAATTAATAAATCTTTCTAACCCGTTTTTCAGTAGTCAAATTTTGTTTTAATAGTATAGATGTTGAAATCATTTAATATATTTTTAATATGTTTAATGTTTATAATGGTCTAAATATAAAGACTTTTATGCTAATATAATAGATTAAAATGTAATTAAAATTATTTTAATAATTTTTAATAATAAATATTAATTTAGTATAGATAATTGAAATTGGTTAATCTATTTTTCTATCCGTTTTACAATTGTCTAAATATAAATATTTTTATATTTATTTTATAGATCAAAATGTAAATATATATGATAATCCGTTCATTTAACATTTTGGATTGATTTAAGTTCATTTTAATGTATATATAGTTAAAAGTGATTAATTCATATTTTTAACTTGTCTTTCAATGAACATAAAATTTTTTAATATTTTTATAATCAAAATAAATTAATTTATATTTCAACTCATCTTATAGTAGTCTAAGTAGACCATTAATTAGAGAATATTTATATTAAAATATAACTAAAATTAGTTTATAATAAATTTAATAATAAATTCGAAATTCATAATTATTTTTGTAAAAATCAAAAAATAAAAATATGTTTTCTTAACAAATCAGAAATGTATATATATATATGTATATATATTTAAGATAAAAATATTAAAAGATAATATAAATATATTTTGGAACAAAATAATTAATTAGAAGTATTTAGTATGATCCACATATAGTCCAAAATTATATAATACCAAAATTTATTTAATGAAATAAAAATATCAAATAAATGCAATTGCATGAATCGTGATATCGCATATAAATCCGATGTCATTTTTTAAAAGAGTCACATATTTTAATAGTATAGATTTTACTAAAATTATATTAACAAGTGATATTGTTAAAAAATGATTACTATTGTTTTTCATGTTAAAAAAATGATTATGATTATTTTCCTCATCGAAGTGAAAAGAAAATGTGTATAAATTACTACAATCCCGTATAACACCTAAAACAGATTCTATTAAACATCTTAATTATTTCTCTAAGGGTATTTTCGGTATAAAAAAGAAATAATTTATTTTCCCTATAAAAAGCAAACATCGAGTGAACAAACAACTCGTCCCTGAAATCCCTCAAGAACTCAGGCACCACTTCTTCTCGCCGCCAGTATCCTCCATGGACTCTCTTCCTCAACCGCAAAACCAGTCATCACCGGCGAAAATTCTCCTCGGAAAATACGAGCTCGGTCGCCGTCTCGGCAGCGGAAGCTTTGCGAAAGTCCATTTGGCTCGTTTCATCGAAAATGATGAGCTCGTCGCCATTAAAATCATTGAAAAGAAGAAAACCATTGAATCCGGCATGGAGCCAAGGATAATCCGTGAGATCGACGCGATGCGTCGTCTTCGTGACCATCCTAACATCCTCAAGATCCACGAAGTCATGGCAACCAAATCTAAGATCTACCTCGTCATGGAACTCGCCGCTGGCGGGGAACTTTTCTCCAAAGTCCTCCGTCGCGGCAGACTTCCTGAATCGACGGCGCGTCGTTACTTCCAGCAACTCGCCTCCGCGCTACAATTCTCTCACCGTGACGGCGTCGCTCACCGCGACGTGAAGCCGCAGAATCTACTCCTCGACAAGCAAGGAAACCTCAAGGTCTCCGACTTCGGCTTATCCGCTTTGCCGGAGCATCTTCAAAACGGATTGCTCCACACAGCGTGCGGTACGCCGGCTTACACAGCTCCAGAGGTCATATCACGGCGAGGATACGACGGAGCAAAAGCTGATGCGTGGTCTTGTGGAGTCATACTATTTGTTCTTCTCGTTGGAGACGTTCCTTTCGACGATTCCAACATTGCAGCCATGTACAGGAAGATTCACCGGAGAGATTACCGTTTCCCAAGCTGGATCTCGAAACCAGCCAAATCGATTATCTATCAGATGCTTGATCCCAACCCTGCAACGAGGATGAGCATAGAGACCGTCATGAAAACAACCTGGTTCAAAAAATCGCTAGACACTTCCGAGTTCAATCGTAACATCTTCGAACCGGAACCATTTCTAGAGAAATCGAGTTCGATCACAGCTTTCGATCTAATCTCGCTTTCGTCGGGGCTAGATCTCTCCGGATTGTTTGAAATTAAGAAAAAGAAAGAGAGGAGATTCACAGCGAAAGTCTCCGCCGTCGAAGTAGAGGAGAAAGCGAAGGCGATTGGAGAGAAATTAGGTTACGCATTGAAGAAGAAGACGAAGAAAGAAGGTGAAGCGAAGATAGTTGGATTAGAAAGAGGAAGAACAGCTGTAGTTGTGGAAGCGGTGGAGTTAGCGGTGGATGTTGTGGTGGTTGAAGTGAAAGTTGTTGAAGGAGAAGAAGAAGATTCACGGTGGTCAGATTTGATAACAGAGCTTGAAGAAATAGTTCTCTCATGGCACAATGACGTCATGTAAATATTTTGTGACGTGTGTAAAACTTTAGCTTTTTTTGTTGTTCAGTTTTTTATTTACAAGAATCTACCAAAACTAAACACTCAAGTTCATCGCAATCTTCCGTCCAAAGCGTATAAATCAAGAACGCTGTTGTAACTATTAACTAAAAGGGTCAGTGAGAATCGCTTCTTCAAACCAACCCTTCTTCTTGTACATGCATAGCATCATCGCGAAAGTGGTTCCACTTTTCCCACCATCGATCTTTCGCTGTACAGGTTGATCATACAATTTGATGTATATACGTCCGGAAACTGCGTCTTGTTACACGATTCAAGAAGCTCTTTGTATATAGCTTCAGCTTCATTCAAGTAGCCGACTTGAGTGTAGAGCTTGAGCAGGGAAGATAGCAGAGTTATCTGTAATTTCAGTTTTTTTTCATTGCTTCTGCATAACTCGTAGCTTCTTGAACTTTCCGACTATCTGAAAACCATTGATCAAAACTTCATAAACAACATCGGGTTCGATATTGAACTCAACCGTCTCTTTATAGACTTCTTCTGCCATATTGAGCTGACCCAGTTTCACAAAGCTTGATATCACAGCGCAGTAAGGTATGCAATCACTCACATAACCCGTCTCTCTCATTTTCTCCAGGTAGGATCTGGGTTTATGAGGTATGTCAGAGCTCGCAAGGATCTAGACGAGAGTGTTATATGTACACTTATCCGGTGTGACACCATAACTCATCATGCTCTCAAATAATTCACAAGCCATTTCACAGCTTTTACCGATTCCATACGCTTTGATCATCACATTATACTCGGTAACTGTTTTCTTATTCACTTCTTGGTAGAAGATAAATACTCTATCGGCTTCTGATAGATATCCACGCTCACCATATGCATCAATGTTGGCTGAATAGCCTTCAGAGCTCATATTACCCACAAGATGAAACCTTTGGAACCAAGACCATGATTTCTCAAGCATTTCTGCTTCTCTATACATTCTAGTGAGAGCGGATTGCGTATACTCCTCAATCTCAACATCATTATCATCCATCTCTGCTATAAGCTCTTCAGCTTCGTCAACCATATGTCTTATCGAAAATGCATAAAGGAGGGTTCAATAACTGACAGGATCTGGTTTAAGCCCAGCTTCTTTCATTTCCTTGAAGTAGGCTCATGCTCTTTCAATATCGTTTTCTTCATTGTTTGAGCCTAATTCCCCTCGGAGAATTTAGCTGGATGAAGACCTATCTTTGGGCCAAAAAGTGAAGCCCATTACCATCTCGAATCACAACAAGGCCCAGCAAAGCAGACAAGAAACCTAATGGCCCGAAGCTCAGACAACGAACCTGGATGATGAACTCCGATCCGGCAGCCCAACTTGTTAGCTAACTATACATCCCGGCACGGAGGCAAACATCGTACCCGGAATATGTGAACTGTTAGCTGAAGAGAAGGAGGAGATCGCGGAGATGGTTGGGGTGAGCTCTCGAGAAAAGAAGAAAGAAGTTTAGCATGAAGCGGGCTATAAAAGGAGCCTTCATCTTCACTCGAAGGATCATCTAATCCTCAATACATTCCACTTTTACTTAGAACTTGTAATCCTTCAATAGCTTAAGTCCTTTGTAAATCCTTTAATCAATCAATACAAATTCGTTTCTACCATTTTATGCTTTAGTTCACATTGTGGTTTACCCTAGAATCTAAACTACCTTTCTTAAATCATCACACAAAACATTCTAAACCTCGAGTGTGTGTTTTAGAATACACATTTTGGCGCTGACTGTGGGGTGATTCATCGATATCTTGGACACCCGAACCCGGTCTAAAGCTACTAGCGTGAAAATGGATCCTAGTGCAACATCACCAATCGGATCACCAAGATCGCAAGATCTCAACCAATCGAACGTAAACGTTCATACAGAGATTACCGGATCAGAGTCATCCCTGACTCAAGCAGGATCCAGAGCAGTGGACCGTGTCCCTGCCTCTCAGCCAACAGGGGTTGTGCCTCTCGAACTTGGATACGATCAGAGGATCACCCCTTAGGGGATACTCAGGAGCCTCGGATTAATCCACCTCGACCCGGCTCGACGTGCTTGACGCGATTCGTCACTGACGGCATGGCAGAGCTCCGCAAAATGCTAAAGGTCCTGATTGACAGGTCGCATGACCAAGAAGTCACTCAGTGAACTGTATTAGCTCGTCTGGATCAGCACGACATGAATTTGCTAAATTTGGGTAACAGATTGCCGCCCGTGGCTGGAGCGGCAGAGGATGGATCCGCAAGGAGTCCGCTACCTCGCACACGTCTGGACTTTGAAAAGGTGTACGTTACCCCCGAAGCTCCGAGACAAGTTCCCTCGCTCAACGGTAGTGGTTACTGTGAGATCTGAGATTCACACTAAGAATTTGTAATCGTGGATTTGGACTTTTAGGTACATAAGTGGTATAGTTTCCTATGAATCAAAGACTTTATTGAGATTGATCGTCGAGATAGAACAAACACAATCGAAAAGAGAGTACAAAGTACGAAATTGAGCTATCTAGTCGAAGTGTTCTTAGCTAGGGTTGGACTGTCCTGAATGAATCGCCACTTCTTCTTTAAATAGTCTCGGCTTTGATCTTCTTGTTCCGATATTTCGGCCTCGCCGTCATAACGATCTCCGAGATTTGCGTGGATCAGTTGAACTGACGAAGACCGAGTTGCTCTATCTCTAAGTCATCTTCTGCCGAGCTCGAGCTCGATTGTCTCCGGCTTCGGCATCGTCCGGGCCTTGTCGGGGCGTCTCTCGTTTGGGCCCAACAAAGGCATCGGCTCTTCTTTTCGTCTCTGATTCTGGAACGGGCTCGTAATTACGGGCCTTTGTTTTGTTTGTTAATGGGCCGGATTTCCTAGAGGGAAATCCAGTACCAACAATAGCCCCCCAGCCCATTGATTTCGAGAAGTCGAGGTTAATGGGCGGTGGACGTTCTTGGGAAGAGGTACGTGCCTCGGATGTGGCAAACCTAATGATTATTTTCGCCCCATCCGTAGATCTTGTTTTGATCCAATGGTCAACAGTGGGCGCGTGGGACAGGCCGATCTGCTTTTCAGCGCGTCGGCAATCGTAGCGTGTATTGGTTTCGAGAATTTCATCTCTTACCGTGGATCTGGTCGATCATCAACGGCTTAGATTCGAAGGGTTGCGAAGAGTCTTTTCAGGCTCGTTCCCTCGCCGATGTGACCTAAATTCGGTGCATTCGTAACCGTCTGATCTTGAATCAACGGTTAGAACAAAAAGAAAGCAAGGAGTCCAAAACACCTCAATTTTCTCGTAATTATTACGAGTTCGGAGTCGTGCGGTTAAGATTTTGCACGATTCCCACTATAATTTCCTCATATTTGCCGAGGATAATTTCTTTTCTTCTTACTTTTACCTCTTCCTCTACTTCTGCTCTGGTTTTTCTTCTGCCATCGAAAATTTTCCTTCCATAGCCTTTTTGCTTTCTTTATTCCGATATACTTCTCTCTATGGCTCTCAGAGACGCGACAGGAGCTAGTACGAGTACAGCGGCGGGATCGTTTGGCCCACATCCGCCGTCCGCCTTAACCGTGAATCATATCGAGCGGTTGCGGAGGGTATGTCGGATTCCCCCGGAGGTGGAAATAGTGATCCCGTCACCGGCGATGTCACCGGAGACCGCGGTGGAAGGCTACTGCTGTGCCTCGCTCACTTGTTTTGAAAAGTGCGGGCTTTTATTTCCTATTCCTCGCATAATCTCTCTGGTTCTTGCTCAGCTTCAATTGGCATTCCATCAGATGACGCCGAATTTTGTTCGGCACGTCATTGGTCTCGCGGTTAGAGCCGCAGAAGAGAGGATCGAATTCGGGCCCGAGGAGCTCATGCGAGTTTGCTTGGTGAAGAACAATACTCGCTTCCCGGGAACATACTATCTTTCGCCTCTTTTTGGGCGGATCCTCGACGATGTTCCGTCGAAGGATGTGTGGAAGGATAGATACTTCTTTTTCAGAGTATCTCATTATTCGGTCGGGGATTTTGACTACTCGGTCATCCCATCTCGGTGGGCGTCTAATGTTGGTAAGATTCAAGTTTCGATGCTTGATTCTTTTTGCTTATCGGGTCGTCTCTTACTCGCTTTTTTATTCGCAGAGGTTCCCGAATCACTTGCTATGAACCCGATCACAGAGGCTTTAATAGCCCGGTTGAAAGGGGGCGTCGTTAATTGGGGGAGCTTCACGGTTCAGCGTGTGCAAGCCGCTCTGCGGGCCAACCCTGAACGGGCTCTGCTGGATATTGCGCCGGTTCCTTGAAATCCAGTGCTTCCTTCCGAGCCTTCTCAGGCTCTTCCGGTCCGAACAGCTCAGCCTCCGATCCGTATTACCGAGCAGACATGAGAGAGTAAGTCGTTTGGTTTCGAGTTTCTTTTTGTATCGTCATTTCGACTTATCTGACCCTTTTTTTGCATATAGCTCGACCTCTTCCGGGCGACGGCTCGGCTGCCAATTCCCTCCCTCGCGAGACGTCATCTCGAAGAGTGAGCGGTCGCCGGAACGGGAAAGATCCGGTCGACCTGATCGACAAGATGGAGGCGGGCCCCCTTAGTAATGCTATTCTCTTTGCCCTCGATCGGGCTCCTCCTCCGCCTCCGGCTTATCCTCCTCCTGCTCAGACCTCGCTCCTTCCGGTGGCGGGCCCGGAGGGAGTGATTGCGGGGGTCGTCGACGCGACTCTCCCCTTGGCCGAACGAGAGGTGGTTTTACCTCAGTCTGGAGGTGCTGCTCTCTGCGACTCTCGACAGGATCTGTCCGGGGGGGGGGGGAAGACCGTCGGAGTCGAGGAGGTTCTCTTCCCCCTTCGCCGAAGCGTCATAAAGTAGACGCGGGAAGGAGTCCAAAGGGGTCGGACCGAGAGGAGTGCTCGGTTGTGGACGATCCAGAAGGTGTGGTTCGTCTGCTGAGGCGTGTTAGGCCTGTTGGCTCTGAGCTCCCGGTCTCTGGGGAAACGGTCCTCGGTAGTGCGTATTCCGAGATGATGGCGGTTATCGGGAAGGTGAGACGTTTTTGCTTTTGTCTTCCTTTTTCTTTAAAATATTTGCTAAACCGACGCTTTTTCGCAGGCCGTAGAGGCTGTGAATACGTACGCGGTCCGGTCTGAGAACGAGGTGTTGGATGCTCAGACCTACGAGCTCGAGTCTGCTCGAGAGGCTGCTACCCAAATGAACGCCGAGCTCCAGGAAGCTTTAGCCAGGGAGGAGCGTCTGAAGAAGAGGGTCGCGGACCATGCTGCCGTGGAGGCCAGGATTACGCATCTCGAGAGGAGGGAGGAGGAGCTGTCTTATCAGCTTAGCGCCGCCGAGGCTAGAATTCAGACTGCGGAGGAATCGAGCCGGGTCGAGCTTCGTAAGGCTCGAAAAGAACTCCATGGCTAGTATCTGATGACTCTGGCCGGGGTCAAAGAGAGAGCCGAGAAGAGGAAGATCCAGACTAGCGCCGAGATCCGTCTCCAAGAGACTTTGGCCAACATCGAGCTCATCGCCGAGATCGCAGCTGGAGAGGTGGACATGACCCGAGAGGTGCTTAAGCTTGCCGAGCAAAAACGAGTTGCTCTAGCGGAGATGGAGGCCGCGGCAGTCTCTTATTTTAGCGTTGGCAAGCTTGCCTTGCCGGCAATGTCGGAGGACTCCGTGGCCATGGCGGATTCTCCGCCTGCTCCCCCGGTTGAGACCGACCTGATGATGACTAACGAGGTCGACTCCCGACCGTGAAGAGAGGCGGGCGATGGGGCAGAGGGCCAGGTCGACGACTCCTCCTATGCTGCGTTTTAAAAACTGTCGTTGTTGTTGCCCGAGAGGGTTGTTAATTTCTTTTTCAAACTTTGGTTGCCCAAGGGGCTTTTTGTTCGAACTCGAGGACATAGTGTCCTCTTCTCTTTTTTTTTTTTATAAATTGCTTTCGAATCTTTCATGCCTTAGCATAGATTTTACTGTTTTGATGCTTCGTCATAGAGTTGGGCCGTTATGGCAACTTGAGCCTCTTCGGAGGAGTTGACAAATAACTTGTCTTGAATTGTCTCGGGGAGTTCTTTACGAACTTTTAAGTTAATCGTATGCGAGGTACCGCTCTTTCGTAGTGTAAGATCTGAGCCTAGCTAATGATTATTTTTAAAGAGTTGCTGAATATAAGGATGAATCGAAGCGGACTTACAAAGGTTGTTTGCTTGAATAACTGTCTGGACTTCGTTGTCTTTTGCTTGGAGGGAGGGGGGACTTTTGATCCGTATAAGGTTTAGAAGAATTATTGGTTTTGGAAGGATCACTCTGGATCTTTTTCCTTGGGACGATCATTTCAGTTCGTTCGAATCGGGAGGACCGTTTTGGGTCGCTTGTTTTGGGACGATCATTTCAGCTCGTTCGGTTTCGAGGGACCGTTTTAGGTCGCTTTGTTCGAAGGGATAATTTCATATCACTTGATCTCTTGGAGGGATAATTTCATATCGCTTGATTTTTTGAAGAGATAATTTCATATCGCTTGCTTTTGGGGGAGGCCGTTTGAGGTGTCTCGGAAGGGATAATTCCATATCGCTTTGACTTTGGGAGAGGCCATTTCAGGTCGCTCGGAAGGGATAATTTCATATCACTTGTTTTAGGAGAGATAATTTCATATCACTTTAGCTTTTGAAGAGATAATTTCATATCGCCTTAGTTTTTGGAAGAGATAATTTCATATCACTTTGCACAACGTAACGGCTCTAACTTTTGCGACAGGAAGAGACGTTTGATTGGGAGACTTATTTTGATTTCACAAATATAAGCTAGTATGACTTCGTCAGAAGCCGTTGAGCTTGGTAGAAGCTTTGTGTTTGGGGGTGGCTGCGCTCGAAGTCGAGCTGCCTACGTACCCTTTTAAGGGGATCAAGCCATTTCGTAGTTCGATTATGTTGATGTACTCTTAGTGGAAGTACTTTTTGAGGTTGATGATGTTCCAAGGTCGTAGTTCAGGCTTCTGGGTTTCTACCGACTTGAGCCGGTAGACCCCGTCCTTCACAACGTCGGTGACCTGGTAAGGACCTTCCCACTTTGCTCCTAATTTTCCAGCGTGTTCTTCCTTTTTATGGTCGAACACTTTCCGTAAGACGAGCTCTCCTACTTGAAACCTTCGAGTTTTGATTCGGGAATCATAGTAGTGAGCTGCGGCTTGTTGGTAATTCTGGAGTCGAGCTAATGCGAGGTTCCTTCTTTCGTCGACGAGGCCGAGCTCGTCAGTTATCATCTTGTTGTTAAGTTCATCTTGTCGTGGGCATTCTTCCTTGCGGATGCTTGGCACGAGGATTTAGGCTGGTACTACCGCCTCGATCCCATAAGCCAGCGAGAATGGAGTCTCGCCGGTGGATTTGCGGGGGGGTAGTTTGATAAGCCCATAGTACGGCCGGGAGCTCGTCGCTCCAGGTTGTTTTGCACTCGTTGAGCCTTTTCTTGAGACCGTTCATAATCGCTTTGTTAGCTGCTTCTGCTAGCCCGTTTCCTTGGGGATAGCGCGGCGTTGAGTAAGTCAGCTTTATGTTCCAAGTTCTGCAGAACTCTTTGAACGTGTTTGATATGAACTGAGATCCGTTATCGGTGACGATCTCGTGGGGTAGTCCATGTCGGCAAACGATGTTTCGCCAGACGAACTTCTTAACGTGAACGTCCTTAAATTTTCGGTATGACTCTGCTTCAATCCACTTGGTGAAGTAGTCCGTCATCACCAATAGGTGTGTAGCTTTCTTTTTTCCGGATGCGACTAGCGGTCCCTCAATGTCCATTCCCCATCGCATGAATGGGTATGGTGATGAGATAGAGGAGAGTTTCTCCGACGCTTGGTGGATAATTGGAGCATGCTTTTGGCATTTGTCGCACTTGTTGGAGAAGGACTCGCATTCGGTGGCCATTGTCGGCCAATAGTAACCATGCCTTTTGATTCGCACGGCCAATGCTCGTCCTCCGGAATGGCTTCCGCAGGATCCGTCATGTGTTTGTGTAATCACGGCTAGGGCTTGCTTTTTGTCAAGGCATTTGAGATAATGTCCGAAGAGGCTCCTTTTAAAGAGCTCTCCTTGCGTGACACAGTACCTTGCACTCTGTGTTTTAAGTTTCCGCGCCTCCCATTTGTCGTCGGGAACTTCGCCGTTTGTGATGTATCGAATGATCAGAGTTCTCCAATCTTCGTCGTTGTTAGGCTCATGTCCCTGACTAGTGGATGCGGTTTTAATTGGTCCGTCGGGGACGTTCGCGACGTACACGGCGTTTCTAGGATCGAGGTCATCATCAATCTCAATGATGTCGCTACTGGTGTCCCCAGGACATTCTTTGTGCTTGACATCGTCCTTCACGGCGGGCCCGTCTTCTTTCAAGGACAGAGCTTTGAGGGCTATGTCGATGCTTGGTTTTTCTATCCCCTCGACTGGTATGATCCTTTTGAGGTTGGGATCTGATGTCGATGCTAATGCGGCTAGGGCATCGGCTGCGGTGTTTTCCCTTCGTGGGATTCGTGTTAGATCAAAGAATTCGATCTGTTCGGCCAGTGTATGGACTACCCGTAGGTATGCTTCCATCCGTTCGTCTTTGGCCTCGTAATCGCCATGATATTGGCTCGTGACCAATTGGGAATCGCTGAAAGCGTTTACTTCCCGGGCTCCTATTGCTATCGCGAGTCTGAGCCCGGCTATTAACGCTTCATATTCTGCTTCGTTATTCGATGCGGCGAAGCCCAATCTAAACGATTTTTCTAGTACTTCGCCCGTTGGGGAGACTAATTTCACTCCGACTCCGGATCCTTGCCTCGAGGAAGCTCCATCGACGTAGAGTTTCCATCTTTGGGCCGAAGTCGGGTCGAGTTCTATAGTCGGAGGGAGCTCGATTACGAAATCTGCCAGTACTTGTGCTTTTAGGCACGTTCGAGCTTTGTATTCAATGTCGTACTCGCTAAGATCGATAGCCCATTTGACCAATCGACCCGGCTGGCTTGGACTGTGAAGGATGGTTCTCAGCGGCTGAGAGGTCATTACTATGATCGAGTGCGATTGAAAGTACGGTCGGAGTTTCCGAGCCGATGTTACTAGCGCCAAGGCGAGTTTTTCCATGGCGGGGTATCTGGTTTCAGCATCGATCAAGGTCTTACTGATGTAATACACCGGCCGTTGCTCGTTTTGTTCCTCGCGAACCAGGACTCCACTTACTGCTGCCGTCGAGACAGCTAGGTAGAGGTAAAGGGGTTCTCCTTCTACTGGTTTCGCCAGTATGGGTGGTTCGCTTAAGTAAGCTTTGAGCTGAGTGAAAGCCTCTTCGCACGTTTCGTCCCAGAGGAACTTTTTGTTTGCTTTGAGCAAGTGATAGAAGGGTAGACATTTATCAGTCGACCTTGAGATAAAGCGATTCAGAGCAGCTATTTTGCCAGTCAGGCGCTGGACTTCTCGCGTTGTTCTGGGAGATTTCATCTCTATGAACGTCGCGATCTATTTGGGGTTCGATTCGATCCCTCTTTCGGTCACTAGGTAACCAAGGAATTCTCCTGAGGGGACCCCGAAGGTACACTTTGCTGGGTTGAGTTTCATCCCGTATTTATTGAGAATGGTAAAACATTCTTTTAGTTGGGGGATGTGATCCTCATACCTGGAAGATTTGACCAGCATATCGTCGATGTAGACTTCCATTGTTTTGCCTAGGAGTCCTGAAAACATCTTGTTGACGAGGCGTTGGTAAGTCGCTCCTGCGTTTTTTAGTCCGAAGGGCATGACTTTGTAGCAGTACGTGCCTCGATCAGTTATGAACGAAGTCTTTTCTTGGTCTTCAGGGTTCATCAATATTTGATTGTACCCTGAGAACGCGTCCATAAAGGATAGCAGCTGATGTCCGGCGGTGGCCTTGACCAGTCGGTCGATGTGCGGGAGTGGGAAGCTGTCCTTTGGACATGCTTTGTTGAGATCCGTGAAATCTACACAGACTCTCCACTTCCCGTTCTTTTTCTTAACCACTACGGGATTCGCAAGCCAGTCGGGGTACTTGACCTCTCTGATCGATCCGATTTTTAATAACCGATCGACCTCGTCATTGACGGCTTTGGCCCGCTCAGGACCTAGTTTTCGACGCTTCTGTCTTACCGGTTTGTAGGTTGGGTCGACATTCAGCTCGTGGCTGGTTACGTCGATGTTGATCCCTTTCATGTCTGCTGAAGACCAGGCGAAGGAGTCGACGTTCTGTTTGAGAAAAGAGACCAGTTCGTTTTTAACTGGCTCTGATAGGTCGATTCCGATGCCAACGAGTCTTTCGGGATGAGCATCGTCTATGCAGACCTGAGTCGTGAGGTCCTTTGGGGGTCCTATTTGACTGGGGTCGTTCGACCTTTTGGTCTGCATGGTGGCGAGCTCCTCCTCTTTCTGTAATTGCTACGCAGGGGATTTCTCGATCTGCTTGTATCCATTCATGTAGCAATGACGGGAAATCTTTTGACTTCCGTAAATGGTTTTGACCCCTTTGGGAGTTGGGAACTTTACGCATTGATGGTAGGTCGATGGTACCGCTTTCATGTCGTATATCCATGGTCGACCTAGAATTGCGTTATAGGGAGCTGGCCGATCTACTATGACGAACTCCGTCATTCTTCGGACTCCTCCAGCAATTACTGGGGCGAAGACAGAGCCCATCGAGTACGTTGTTTTGCCAGCGAACCCTACTAGTGGTGTCTTTTCTTCCACGATCTCGGAGTCGTTGAAGTCCATCTTTTTGAACGCGTCGTAAAAGAGGACATCCACCGAACTTCCTGTGTCAATCATTATCCTTGAGAGTTCGACATCTCCCACTACTAGACAAACGAGGAGAGCGTCGTCGTGTGGTTTGTCGAGATTACTTGTCTCGCTCTCGTGGAAAGTGATTTCGTGGTCTGGACCTAACATTGGGATTTTCCCCCCTTTGTCGGTCTCGACTCTTCTTTGAAGAGCTTTGATTGAATTGACCGAGTCTCGGCAAAGCTTGGAGCCACCGAAGATGAAGTCGATTCGTTTAGGGGGTATAGCCCGTACACCCCCCCCCCCCCCCCCCCCCCCCCCGCAGAGACGAGGGAGATTGATTCGTGAGCGTAAACTCTTTGGCGGGAGCCGGAGGCGGGGATAGCGCCGAACCTTCCGGGGTGCCGCTCAGGCTGAGCTCGCCGAGGATAAACTCGACTCGCTTCCGCGACCCTTGAGGGAGTGTTTCGGGAGATTCCGGCTCTTTTGACCGTTCCCGTTTGTTCTGAGAAGGCTTTTTGGAGTTCGACTCCTTGGTCTGTTTGTTTTCCTTTTTGTCGGACAGAGTTTCCTCCTCGACTTCGGAGTCTTGTTTGCTTTCGGACTCTCGCTTTTGAGCCTCGGCTTTAGCTCGAGTATAGCAATCTTCGGTCGAGTGTCCTCTTTTATTGTGGAAATCACAGAATTTTTCCTTGTCGAACTCGAATTTCTTCGAGTTCTTCGGGCTCTCGACCGCGTTGACGTTCCCTGATTTACGGGAATCCTTTTTCGAGTTCGAATTCTGCGAGCCCGACGGGTTCTTTTCTTTTCGGTGCTTTTTCTCTGAGGGCCGTGGTTTTGTCCTCGAGGCGAGCAAAGGCCGATGCGCGATGGAGGGCGTCATCGAGCGTTTGAGGTTCGCGGACTGTTATTTCCTCACGGAATCTGGTTGAGAACCATAGTCCTCGTCTCAATGCTTCTATAGCTACCTCGTCTCGTGGGTTCGCGATTTTGGATTTTATTTCCTTAAATCGGTCGATGTACGAGCGAAGTGTTTCGTCGGGTTTTTTGGAGACGCCAAATAGGGCTGCCTCAGTAGTCTTTTCCTCGATGAAAACGGAGTATTGCTTGAGGAAAGCCGTCATGAACTGGGTGAAGTTGTCAATGGACCTTTCTTCCAGTCCGGCAAACCATTCTAGGGCAGAGCCCGATAGGTTTTCTGCGAAGAGCCTGCATAAGGCTCTCCCTCTCCTCATCGGTAAGGTACACCCTTGCCATCGCTAGTCGGAATGCCCTGATGTGGGCTTTGTTGGAAGTTTCGGTTGATCCTGATTCAATTCTCATATTGATATCAACCTAAACATGCATTAGATCTAGGTTCTTCTTATTTAGAAACATTATGATCTCACCTTTTACCTGTTTGTTGCAGCGGAAGAAGATGAACAGGTCAAGATCAGAGAGATACACCGAGGGATGAATCCTCCAAAGGTTCACACACGCAATCACAGGAAATTGGCTGCTAGACCACAAGGAAGAGAGGCGCAGAGAGAGAGGAGAATCGCGGCTAGGGTTGGGTTAGAGAGGAAGAGACTTTGGCTTTTAGTCATTAAAAGCCTTCTCTTTCCCTTTTGGGCTTTTGGGCCCAAATCTGATTAAATCGTCCATGTTAATCAGACCCATTATTCATTCTCTCTTAAGTACGACAAATGCCTAGCACTTTTGTCGTACTTCTGCTAAAACCGTTCCACACATTTTCCTGTTAGCTTAGGCGTGTGACCCATATGGGATCATATAATAAAGGCAATAAGTCCAAGACTTATAGATCATGAGCGGACTCTAGCAAGCCATCATGACCCCCAGTATTATATGACTTATGTCTGATCACTGACATACTCTTACTTTCTAGAGACAGTACCGAGATTACTGGACACAATTCCAACAATCTCCCACTTGTACTGGAATCTCTGTATTCATAATCCTTTTGTCTCAATATCTCGATTAGTCATAAGGCAAGATTAGTGTCATCCTTATAAAGCCTAATCTTGTTCATCGGACTCTGATTTGATACTGACAATCCAAACGACTCGGGAAAGTCCGTTTGAGCATGGCCATGCGTTTTCCAGTATTCAAATCTCCGATTGGCCTAGAGATATTCACTCCATTTATATTGGAGGGACAAATCCCATCTTGTTCCATCACTGTAAACTACTCATTTCATGATGTACCCAAACAAGGTCCTTATAGCTATCACAGAACGATAGCGTTAGACAATGATCAAAGTACATCAGTCCATGTGCAGTCACATGCATGTGAACTCAGGTCTAAGGACTATACTCTATAGTCGTAGTAAGAATCTCTTATGACACAGATATAAATATCCTGAAGAGTTCTTATAAGCGGGTCTTGTCCGGTCGTATGTTCCCAACATACACCTATGTACTGACTTTGATGCCGAGCATCTATGACACACTGAGACTTTGTCATAAGTCACGTACCAATCCAGTCTCACACGGTTGTTGATGTTCCAATTTCAACAACCTTCGACTGGGGACGGATGATATAAAACATCTATCAAATATAGGGTCTCATGATCAAGCTAAATGACTTCGATGACTCAAGATCAAATCATTTACTTCGATGACCTATAAAATGGTTCATATCATTTTGGAACGATTATTTCATCACAGTTAAAATAATCTTGAAATAATAATTTCATTAAAACATAAAATAATGTTTTACAAGAACATATCAAATAACTAAAATAAAGCTCACAAAACTCCCACTCAAATTTAGATTACATTTCAATGTTTCTAATGCCTACAGCTTCAGTCAGGAACTCGAGCTTAGGCCTTGGGAGTGGCTTTGTCAACGGATCAGCGACATTATCATCTGTCGGAACTCGGCTGATCTTGACTTCCTTTCTATTAATGATGTCACGTATCAAGTGATATCTTCTTTGAACATGCTTGGATTTCTGGTGTGATCTTGGTTCCTTTGCCTGAGCTATAGCACCATTGTTGTCACAAAACAGTGCCAGAGGCTCAGCCGCATCTGGTATCACACCTAGTTCCATAATGAACTTTCGTATCCAAACAGCTTCCTTCGCTGCTTCTGAGGCGGCGATATATTCAGCTTCTGTAGTGGAATCAGCAACGGTGTCCTGCTTGGAGCTTCTCCAACTTACTGCACCGCCATTCAGACAAAAGACATAACCGGACTGTGACCGGAAATCATCTGTGTCTGTCTGGAAACTTGCGTCCGTGAATCCACTGACTTTAAGCACATCACTTCCACCGTACACCAAGAACTTATCCTTAGTATGTCTTAGATACTTCAAGATATTCTTTACGGCAATCCAATGGTTTTCACCTGGATTTGACTGGTATCTACTCGTCATGCTCAATGCGTAAGCAACATCAGGACGAGTACAGATCATGGCATACATGACAGATCCTATTGCAGATGCATAAGGAATATTCTTCATGCGCTCAAGCTCAGCAGCCGACGTAGGGCTCTGCTTCTTGCTCAGCGTTGTGCCATGTACCATTGGCGTGAAGCCCTTCTTGGAATCTTTCATGCTGAATCTTTGTAGGACTTTGTCAATGTATGAGTCTTGACACAAGCCTATCAGCCTCTTAGGTCTATCCCGATAGATCCTAATTCCAAGAACGTATGCGGCTTCACCCATGTCTTTCATGGAAAAACAACTTCCAAGCCAGTCCTTTACAGACTTCAGCATTGGAACGTCGTTTCCGAGAAGCAGTATGTCATCGACATACAGAATAAGAAAGACGATTTTGCTCCCACTAGTTTTCTTATACACGCATTGTTCTTCTTCGTTTCTGATAAAGTCAAATTGCTTGATCGCTTCATCAAAACGAAGATTCCAGCTCCTCGATGCTTGCTTCAATCCATAAATGGATTTATGAAGCTTGCATACTTTCCCAGCATTCTTTGGATCTATGTAACCGTCAGGTTGTGTCATATACACATCCTCTTCCAGAATACCATTCAGGAAGGCGGTTTTCACGTCCATCTGCCAAATTTCATAATCATGAAAAGCTGAAGTTGCTAGTAGAATCCGAATAGATTTCATCATAGCCACCGGTGAATAGGTTTCATCGTAGTCCACTCCGTGAACTTGTCTGAAACCTTTTGCCACCAACCTGGCTTTATAAATCTGGACATTTCCATCCACGTCAATCTTCTTCTTGAAGATCCATTTGCACTCGATGGCTTTTACACCAACGGGTAAGTCAACCAACGAAAAGACTTGGTTGACCGACATGGAGTCCATTTCGGAATCAGTGGCCTTGCGCCACTTAGAGGAATCTGGGCCCATCATGGCTTGATTGAAGTTCGATGGTTCATCACCATCAATGATCAAAAGATCATGACAGTCAGTCACGAGGAATCCCTGATATCTCTCGGGTTCGTGACGGATCCTCCCGGATCTTCGAACTTCAGGTACTACAGGTTCAGGCTCTACAATTTCTTGTAGATCCTCCTGCTGCTCTTCCTCATTAGGTTGAGCAGTATCCTGTTCATCTTGAATTTCTTCAAGCAGTACCTTACTCCCACTGTCTTTCTTAGAAAGAAACTCTCTCTCAAGAAAGTTACAATCCCGGGCAACAAAGATCTTGTTCTCGGAACGTAGATAGAAGTAATAAGCCTTGGTTTCCCGTGGATAACCAATGAAGTAGCATTTATCAGATTTTGGTGTAAGCTTATCTGAGATTAATCTCTTAACATAGGCTTCACAACCCCAAATTCTGAGATAAGACAGCACTGGAGCTTCTCCAGTCCATAATTCATATGGTGTCTTTGCTACTGCCTTTGATGGCGCTCTGTTTAGAGTGAACACTGCTGTTAGCAGAGCATATCCCCAAAGGGATATTGGAAGGTCTGTGTGACTCATCATAGATCGAACCATATCCAATAAGGTCCGATTTCTCCTCTCAGACACACCATTCCATTGAGGTGTTCCAGGAGGAGTGAGTTGGGATACGATCCCACACTCTCTCAGATGATCACTGAATTCTTGGCTTAAGTATTCTCCTCCTCGGTCGGACCGAAGAGCCTTAATGCTTTTGCCAAGTTGGTTCTGTACTTCATTTTGGAATTCTCTGAACTTCTCAAAAGATTCAGACTTATGTTTCATCAAATAAACATATCCATACCTACTGAAATCATCAGTAAAGGTAATGAAGTACTGATAGTTTCCTCTTGCATTAGTGGACATTGGGCCACACACATCAGTGTGTATCAGGCCCAATAAGTCACTGGCCCTCTCGTTAGGTTTATTAAAGGGGGCCCGTGTCATTTTGCCCATCATGCAGGATTCGCATTTCTCACATGACTCAAAGTCAAATGAGCCAAGAAGTCCATTTGAATGGAGCCTCTTGATGCGTTTCTCGCTGATGTGCCCTAAACGACAATGCCATAGAAACGTTCGGTTTTCCTCATTAGGTTTAAACCGTTTTGTATTAATGTTATAAATTGGCGCGGATTGATCGAGTATGTAAAGCCCATTCGTAAGAGGGGCAGAACCATAGAACAAATTGTTGCGATTGAAGGAACATAATTTATTCTTAACTGAAAAATCATAACCTTCCAAATCCAACAAAGAAATTGAAATAATATTTCTGCTTATAGCAGGTACAAAATAACAATTATTAAGTTCTAAAATCAATCCCGAAGGTAAAGACAACAAGTAAGTTCCTACAGCTAGTGCTGAAACTTTCGCTCCATTCCCAACTCGTAGTTCCACTTGTCCTTGCTTCAGCCTTCTACTGTTGCTGAGTGCCTGCATATTAGTACAAATATGAGCCCCACAACCAGTATCCATGACCCATGAGGTATTATCAGAAGTAGTTGTATTAACTTCTATAACAAAAATACCTGATGAAGAAGTCTCGAAAGTCTTCTTCTTTAATTCCTTTAGACCTTCCTGGAATTTCTTGCAATCTCTTCTCCAATGCCCCAGTTCTTTGCAGAACCTGCACATGTCAGTAGGCCCAGCCTTGGACTTGGGCTTGGGCTTTGGCGTGTCCTTGTCCACGACTTGGACACCCTTGGCCTTTCCCTTATCCTTAGCAGAAGACTTCTTAAACCCCTTGCCCTTTTGTACCATAAGCACATTGGGGTCCTTGGCGGTTTTCTTCAAGTTGGGCTCTGCAGTCTTGAGCATTCCGTGAAGCTCAGGCAGTGTCTTACTCAAGCCATGCATGTTAAAGTTCAGAATGAACTGATCATAGCTTGCAGGTAAAGACTGCAGAATGATGTCGCAGGCAAGTTCCTGGCTGATTGGGCAGTCGAGTTTGTGAAGATGATCGAGATAACCCATCATCTTCAACACATGAGGACTCACTGCCGCATTCGCAGCCAACTTACAGTCCAAGAGGTTCTTGACTGTCTGGAACCTCTCGGTCCTAGCCTGCTCCTGAAAAAGCGATTTCAGGCTTGCCATGATCTCGATTGGAGACAATACACTTTCGAACTGCTTTTGCAGCTCTGGAGTCATTGTCACCAACATCAGGCAATAAACATCATTTTCATCTGACGAATGCTTTTCCCAAGCATTGTGCAGAGTCCTGGCAGCATTGGCAAGAGGCCTCTCGGGGAGGGGATCTCGAAGGACATAATCCTTCTTCTCCTGCTTGAGGACCAGCCTCAAGTTCCTTGACCATGTCAGGAAGTTCGTTCCAGTCAGCTTCTCCTTCTCGAGAACAGACCGGATCGAGAATGTGTTTTGAGTGCTTGTAGTAGTCATATCTGAAATATATAAATAAAAAGGTTATTAGTTATATGTTCAATATGATTAATCTCGTATTAAAGTATAATATGATTAATCATGCATTATATTCAATAACATAAGTTACCCTCAATAGAATATAATGATTCCAAGATCCACATATAACTAAGATCAAAGTGGGCCACTGGCCGTCACCCAACCTTAGCTTATATCGGTAAGCCCTATATCGGCTAATTATATCCGTGATATAACTCTTGGTTGTGAATCTGGGCCCGAGGCCCAATCCACTCTGATGTCTCAAGGCCCGGGACTCCCGATGGCCTAGTCAAGAAAACCGGACTACACAGTCATGTAATCATTAATGTCTGGGACTCCCAATGACATTTATGAATCACAAACCGTCTTACCCACGCAAAAAAACAGACATCCTCACACTGTAAGGCCATAAATGCAATTGAATGGGCTTTGACAGCTGACATAGCCTGGACAAGACATCCAACGCTTGATATTGTTTGAGGTTCGTAGGTTTATTAAAATCATTCCCAAAATAGAAGATTACTATTTCGGGAAACTTTCTATTTATGGAAACCTACTATTTTTAGAAACTTTCTAAAATTGGAAACTTTCTAAAACCGGAAACTTTCTAACTTTAGAATCTTCTTTAAAATCCAAAACCCGCAAATTCAGAAAATTCTATTTTGAGAAACTTTCTAATTATAAAATTTCGGAAACTTTAATTTAAAACCGACTTTATAATTTCATAAAATAGATTTTAAATTGATCTGAAGAAAGACTCAAATAACTGGCCCAATTGTTTTAACTTCTTGGCCCGAGGCCCAAGAATTGATCCATGTCCAAGACATGATCCAATTGTCCAATCATTTGACATAACCGGTCTGGTTCATTAAAACTGGTCTAACCAAGTTTTAATTACTACGATGACCACAATTGTCAACCGGTTATTTACTAAACCGGAATTTCTCAATTTATTTGGTCCAACCAAATCAAATTAGAAATTCCTGGTTTAGGCACTAAATCCAATATTTCTTTCGACATTGGATTTCTTATTCCGGTTTAACCAGATTTAATAAAATTATTAAAATCTGTTTATTAAACCAGAACGTTGATTTTTAATCAAATTTTAAACCGAGCCAAAACCCTAACCGCATCGATCGATGCTCACAGCATCGATCCTGCAACGATCGTTCATCGATCCTGCATCGATCGATGCTCTCACGCGTGTACGAACGGTTATCAGGTTTGGCCGAGAGATTCTCGTGAGATCCATGCGATCGTTTGAACGATCCATGCGATCGCGGTCAATCTCTCGCGACTGCAACGATCGATCCTTGCATTGCATCGATCGATGCAATGCGATCTCATTCGATGCAAAATCAGTTTAGATCGCATACCAAATCAATATAGTTTGGTCATGCGATTTCAAACAGTTTGTTTAGGATTCAACTCTTGTTTCTTAAGTGTTTTAATCTTATCAGTAATTGATTCAAAAACACACTTTTAAACAATCCTAAACAAGCTTCTAAACAAGAAAAACCAGAACCATTGGCTCTGATACCACTGTTGGAACGTTTAGATGAATCCTGATTCAATTCCAGATTCAGATTATCCTAAACATGCGATCTAGGTTCTTCTCAGAATAGAAACAAATGATGATCTCACCTTATACCTGTTATTGCAGCGGAAGAAGATGGTATGTCTGAGATCAGAGAAACACCGAGGGATGAATCCTCCAAAGGTTCACACACGCTTTCACAGGAAACAGCTGCTAGACCACAAGGGGAACTCGGCGCAGAGAGAGAGAGTTTACGGCTCTTGTGTTAGGGTTAATCAGTCTGAAACTCGAGTTTTATGACACAAAACTCGTCCTGTTCCGTTTGGGCCATTTGGCCCAAATACCAATTAACTCGTCGGTGTTTGCGCACTGCATCGATCGTTGCACCTCATGCATCGATCGATGCACAGTGGCTAAACCTTTTATTCTCTCTAAGTACAGTAAATGCCTAGCACTTTTACTGTACTTCTGCTAAAACCGTTCCTACACATTTTCCTGTTAGCTTAGGCGTGTGACCCATATGGGATCATATAATAAAGGCAATAAGTCCAAGACTTATAGATCATGAGCGGACTCTAGCAAGCCATCATGACCCCCAGTATTATATGACTTATGTCTGATCATTGACATACTCTTACTTTCTAGAGACAGTACCGAGATTACTGGACACAATTCCAACACTTTCTTCCAGTCCGGCGAACCATTCTAGGGCGGAGCCCGATAGGTTTTCTGCGAAGAGCCAGCAGAAGGCGGGCTCTCTCTCCTCGTCGGTAAGGTATACCCTTGCCATCGCTAGTCGGAATGCCCTGATGTGGGCTTTCGGGTCTGATTTCCCAGAGAATTCCGGAAACTTAGTTTTCTTGATTTCTCGGATTTTTGCAAATGCGATCCGATCTGTGAACGGCGTTTGCTGCGTTTCTTCGATCACTCGATCGATGTCAGGAGCTGCGCTCGTTGCCATGTGAACTTTCGAGCTCAGACTGTTGAACTGGGCCTTAGCCTGTTCGATGTATTGTCTGAGCATATCGTGTTCATCGCCCTCTGCGGGTGTGAACTGGGCTTGTACCCGACTTGACGTTTGTTCCGGAAAAATTGGGTCGAGGAGATCGATCGTTGGGACCGACCTCGTCTGGTCGACCTGGGGCGTTCGGAACTGTATCGTATTTGACCCGTTAAGGAGTCCCGAACTCGATGCGAAGGCAGAGCCTCCTAGTTGCCTCGGTCGGATATTAGAGTTATTCGGGAAAGGTGGTGGCCCGGGTAACGGTCGGTTTCTTGATCCGGTTGGATCTGTGAACATTGAACTCGAACTGAATGGGGTCGGTATCGCGATAGGGGTCAATGTAGGGCGGAAGCCGCTATTTGACGTATTATCGAGGTTTCCCGACGCTCCCGGAGGAGTTACTACCTGGGAGAAGTCCAAGCGGGTACGCGGTGGAGGACTTATGGGAGTTCGCGTTGGTCTACCCCCTTGGTTTTGGCTGGCGAGCTCTTCGAGACAGGCGTTAAGGCGCCGTTCTTGTTCATCGAGCTGCGCGGCCAGGGAACGGTTTGCGATCTCTTGGGCCCTTGCGCTTGCCTCGTTATTTCTCGTTCGATCTACCAATAGGCTGAGCATCGAACGGATCTCGGCAAGATCGTTTGGCCCTTGTCTCTGTGGAGCAGAAGGCAGTGGCGAATTAGGTCTGGTTATTCCAGATCCACCTCCTGGGGCGGATATCGAATCGTTTCTCATCCACACCCAGTTTCTGCTCGGATCATTAGTTCCTGACAAAACGTTTGTGGGAGTCTGGCTCGTCGCGATTGTTTGAGCGACAGAGCCGGCTGGTGCCGAGGTCGTGGAGACTGAGGCGGAGCTCGTCAACACGCCGTCGGTCTGACTCATGTTCCTTACCCCGGTGGTGCTCTGAGGAACGTTGTCGACCGTTTTAGGGAGGTCAACTGGTGGTGTGGCGCTGGGAGAGCCAGTTTGGTCGGGATTCATCTCGATCTATCGGATCTAGGATCTGATTCTTAAGATAGGAAAAGCTATAGATAGTCCCCACAGTCGGCGCCAAATGTGAGATCTGAGATTCACACCAAGAATTTGTAATCGTGGATTTGGACTTTTAGGTATAGAAATGGTATAGTTTCCTATGAATCAAAGACTTTATTGAGATTGATCGTCGAGATAGAACAAACACAATCGAAAAGAGAGTACAAAGTACGAAATTGAGCTATCTAGTCGAAGTGTTCTTAGCTAGGGTTGGACTGTCCTGAATGAATCGCCACTTCTTCTTTAAATAGTCTCGGCTTTGATCTTCTTGTTCCGATATTTCGGCCTCGCCGTCATAACGATCTCCGAGATTTGCGTGGATCAGTTGAACTGGCGAAGACCGAGTTGCTCTATCTCTAAGTCATCTTCTGCCGAGCTCGAGCTCGATTGTCTCCGGCTTCGGCATCGTCCGGGCCTTGTCGGGGCGTCTCTCGTTTGGGCCCAACAAAGGCATCGGCTTTTCTTTTCGTCTCTGATTCTGGAACAGGCTCGTAATTACGGGCCTTTGTTTTGTTTGTTAATGGGCCGGATTTCCTAGAGGGAAATCCAGTACCAACAGTTACCCAGTATTTAATCCGGTCACATGATCTATACATCCCAACACAAACTATGTAGCCTTAACCTCGACAGGGATCACAACCCCTGAAGGAACACAACTGACACCCCTCCACCTATGCCTATGAGCAATGAGCCAAGAAGGCACCGGGTGTGGGGAGCATCCATTTTTGCTTCAAGTTCACGACCTCTCAGAACGGAACCTGAAAATAACACTGCTCGGCCTCCCCCGAGCGAGATAGCTTAGCAAGCAGGGATCCGGGGACCAAATAACACACGTCCGCGAAACGCACAACCTCCCATGTTTGTATGCCAAACTAGCGCGGACGATGAAGGCATTCATGCCAAGCTTCAGCGCCTCCAAGCTGCAGTCCATATGCCTACGAGCTCGGCACCAGATATCGATCAGGTGATCGAAGAGACCCATCGAACTCTGTTCACGGATAAGTACGCTAACGTACGGATCCATAACAATGGAAAGATCAAAAATTCTAGAGTACGCGGGAACTACGGATCCAAAGGCCCATGTTAGAGCCTTCCGGCTCGTAGTCTACCAAGCCCATCTTAACGATGAGGAAAAGGAAACAGGCTACTTCATGCTCTTCGTCGAGAACCTCACCGGTACCGCACTGGAATGGTTCGCATGCCTAGAAGGGAATTCAATCAAAAACTTCACCTAGCTTGTGTCGATATTCCTGAAGCAATACTCAATCTTCATCAAGGATAAAACATCGGAAGCCGATCTCTGGGCCTTATGGCAAGGATCCGACGAACTTTGTGCTTCAAGAACATCGGAAACATCGGAAGCCGATCACCTAGCTTATGACGCTTTCAAGAAAATGTGCTTCAAATATTCTATGCTTACCGGTGGACGAACTTTGTTAACCGAGTTTGATGGTGAAACCACCTACTCAATGGGAACTATAAAGCTCCTGTCTACTGCCGGGGGGCAACAAGCCTGGAGTTTGTCGTAGTTAACAAACCGGTCCCGTATAACGCCATATTAGGCAGACCCTGGATCGATACTTGAAGGCAGTGCCTTCCACTTATCACCAGTGCGGGAAGTTCCCAATCCCTACGGGGATAAAGAGGATCCATGGCAACCAAAAAGCCGCAAGATCATGCTACATGAACTTTTTCAAGCAATTGGAAATATCGTCAGTATAGCAATTACAGAAAGAGGAAGAGCTCAAGTCACGAAATGGGAAACGAAAGAGCGACCCAACAGTCTGAGGTCCGCGCAAGGACATGAAAGATGCGTAAACATTGGATCGGAGCTCCTAAGTTCCACCAGAAAAGAGCTTATCAACTTCCTCAAAGAAACTTAAATACATTAGCATGGTCCACAAAGGACATGAAGGGGATCGACATAGATGTTACCTCACATGAGCTAAACGTAGACACCTCGTTCAAACCTTTAAGAAAATACCGTGAGCTCGGTCCAGATGAAGCTAAAGCGGTTAACGACGAGGTCGACAGACTGCTAATGGTCGGGTCAATTAGGGAGGTAAAAAACCCCGACTGGTTAGCCAAACAGGTCGTCGTCAAAAATAAAAACGGAAAGTGGAGAGTTTGCATAGACTTCACAGACTTGACCAAAGCATGTCCGAAAGACAACTTCCCACTCCCACATATAGATCGTCTGGTAGAAGCTATCGCTGAACACAAAATGTTGTCCTTCATGGATGCGTTCTCTGGGTATAACCAAATCCTTATGAACCCAGAGGACCAAGAAAAAACAGCCTTCATAACCAATCGCGGAACTTATTGCTATAAGGGGATGATTTTTGGGTTAAAAACGCCGGAGCTACGTACCAAAGATTGGTGAACAAAATGTCCACCGATCAGATTGGGAAGTCGATGGAAGTCTACATCGACAACATGCTGGTAAAGTCCTCCAAGGAGAGAGACCACATAGAACAGCTCCGAGAGTGCTTCACAGTCCTGAACAAATATGGGATGAAGCTTAATCCTGCCAAATGCTCCTTTGGAGTGCCATCAGGAGAATTCCTCGTTTATCTAGTAACGGAACGAGGGATCGAGGCGAACCCAAATCAAATCACGACCTTCCTTGAAATGCCTCCTCCAAGAAACAAAAGGGAAGTGCAGAGATTCACAGGAAAAAATAGCAGCCCTAAACTATTTCATCTCCCGACCTACAGACAAATGTCTCCCGTTTTATAACCTTTTCAAAGGAAACCAAAAGTTCCAATGGGATGAGGATTGCAAGAGAGTTTTACATGAAATCAAAAAGTACCTTAGCGAACCTCCTAAAATAGAAAAACCTGTAGAGGGCGAACCTATATACCTCTATATTGCAACCTTGCTAGCCACCGTGAGTGCTGTCTTGGTTTGTGAAGAACAAAACGAGCAGAAGCCCATATACTACGTGAGAAAAACGCTCATAGAAGCGAAAACGAAATACCCAGCAATGGAGAAACTCGCGCTCGTTGTAGTAGTCGCAGCTAGGAAGCTATGACAGTACTTCCAGTCGTATGCTATAGTAGTGATGACATCACAGCCACTACGAACTATATTGCGTAGCCCGAGTCAACTTGGAAGATTGGCTAAGTGGTCAATCGAGCTAAGCGAGTATGATATTGAATATCATATACCAGAAAGAGCGCAAATGCTCAAGTCCTAGCAGACTTTATCATCGAACTCCCACCTACAGATCCGGACCAAGAGAATCAAATAGATTATTGGCCCTTCACGTTGACGGGGCTTCAGTCAAGCACGGTTCCAGAGTAGGAATCAAGCTCGTAACTCCGACATGAGAAGTTTTTGAGCAGTCTTTCGGACTCGGCTTCAGCGTGTCCAAAAACGAGGCCGACTACGAGGCTCTAATAGCCGGGCTCTGGCTCGCAATCAGGATTGGAGCTCGAGAAGTTCACGCCTTCAGCGACTCACATCTAGTAACGAGCCAGTTCCACGACGAATACGAAGCTAAAGATGAGCGCATGGAAGCTTACATAAAATTAGCCCGTGATCTAGCAGATCAGTTAAAGGATTCAAGCTTAGGAGGATACTTCGAGGAGAGAATTCCTCGGCCGAAGCTCTAGAAACACTAGCCTGAACGCCTGACCCTCTAGTATAAAGGGTTATCCCTTTGGATAAAGCTGCGTCAGCTCCGGAAGAACAAACCGAAAGTGTGCCTCAAGTTTCGTGCTCCAAAGTTCCCCCATAAATGATAATGGTATGCTCTGCAGTTTACGATTTCGGCCTTTTCAGTAACCGACCCGTTCCAGAGACTCCGGTTGAGGGAGAGTCCGAGCCCGAAGAACCAGGCGCATAGTTCCTCAACAGACCAGAATGGAAGGACCCAATCTTGTATTACATCAGACTCGTACTAGTTACCAACGACAAATGGGAATCCAAGAAGATAAAAGTGCGAAGCGCCATATACTGTGTGATAGAACATTGCATGTTTAAATGCAACATGACCGAACCTTATCTACGGTGCATACACGCGCAAGAAGCCCTAGCCGTGAAGGGAGAGACTCACGAAGGTACTTGCGGTAACCACTCCGGAGGCCGAGCTCTAGCCATCCACATAAAAAGGCAAGGATTTTTTGGCAACCATGATCGCAGATTGTGAAAACTACACCAAGCAATATGATAAATGCTAAAGGCACATCCATCACCCTGCAGAAAAACTGTCCTCGATCTCCGCACCTTACCCTTCATGAGGTGGTCGATGGATATAGTGGGACCTCTGGTCTCATCAGGACCAAAGCAACTCAAATATCTCCTTGTCCTAATCGATTATTTCACCGTGGATAGAAGCTAAATCTTACCAGCAAACTACAGAAATCGAAGTACGAAATTTTATCTAGGAGCACATCGTCTGTCGACATGGGCTCCCCTACGAGATAGTAACTGACGGGATCCTCAATCTTCGCATCATTCGACGCCGTGCAGGAGAAACTGAACAGTCCCCATATCACAAAGACTGTTCGATGCCCATAATCGGTCTTATCTGAAGTATATTGTGGGCCTCCGCGGAAATATTTCGCCCTTCAAGCTAGACAGATCTCCTAATGCGCTGGGGGAAAAATGTTTGAGACCAATCCCCCTCGGGGAATTCAGCTGGATGAAGACCTCTCTTTGGGCCAAAAAGTGAAGCCCATTACCAACTCGAATCACAGCAAGGACCAGAAAAGTAGACAAGAAACCTAATGGGCCGAAGATCGGAGAACAAACCTGGATGACGAACTCCGACCCGGCAGCCCAACTCGTTAGCTAACTATACAGCCCGACACGGAGACAAAAGGCGTACCCGGAATATGCGACCTGTTAGCTGAAGAGAAGGAGGATATGAGGTCCACCGAAATTCCAAGGATCACGGAGATGGTTGGGGTGAGCTCTCGAGAAAAGAGGAAAGAAGTTTGGCATGATGCGGGCTACGACATCATCACATTAGTTTTATGTGAAAGCCTTTCCTGGATTTAAACTTCTTATGGCCTTATTTGATATGTATATCAGCCCACTTGTAGTCCAGATCTTATTTGTTTTACAAACCTAAATACTAAACCCCTTTGCTACTAACCTCGCTTTAAACCTTTATTCTTCAATACCTGGAACCTATGGCTTCAACTTGAAGACCCATTTGTAGCCTATTGTTCTTTGTTCTTCTGGCCTATCAATCAATTTCCATGTAGAGTTCTGGTTAAAGAATTCATCTCTTCAGCAATTGCACCAATACATTTATATTTGTTACTCCCTTTCATGGCTTCCTGAAACGATCTAGGATCATCCCTTTCCATAAGTTCAGAAAAACTAAGTGCATATGCAGCAAAGTCTTCATCATTAAACCTACTAGGATATTTCTAATCCTTACTTCCCTATCTCTAACCAAAAGATAATTGCCAAGACTAGAATAATCCATCTTAGAATCAGTCTCTTCTTACAATTCGTCTTCAATCTCTAAAGATGCTCCACCTTCATCTGAAGTTTCCCCTTGTTTCACTTTCTTTTCACCCCTTTTGTAATCTTAAGGAAACCTTCTCTTTTTCTCTTTCTTTATCTTCAAGACTTAAGTCTTTAGATTTATTTACAATATCCTTGTATAGAGTATTCTCCCAAAAAGTCACATCACGACTAGTGACACACCTTTTTTCTTCAAAACTCCAAATCCTCTATCTTTTAACATCCTGATGATAACCCCTAAATACCCCTATCCTTGTTCTAGGTTTCAGCTTTCCTTAGTCTACATGATAGAATACCAAAAATCCAAATCTCCTCCTATGTGAATAATCTGGTTTCACACCAGTCCATATGTACTCTGAAACTTCAAAATTCAAAGGAGCTGATGGGGACCTGTTTATCATGTGGACTTCAGTTGAAGCAGCTTCTTCCCAGTATGATTCACCTAACTATCTTATTTTCTCCATAATAGTTCTATTTAACCTCTCAGAAACTCCATTACGATGTGATATACTTGTATTTTGATGCATCTAGGCATGTTTTAAGTTCATGTTTTGGTCTCATTTAGCATTCGTTCTTGTCTTTTCTTTGTTCTTTTGATTGCATTTGTAGTTAAGTGCATCTAGAGTTGTAATCTTACATGTTTAGGTGTATATACTTGCATTTAGCCATATTTAGGAGCATTTTTCATTTGCATAGATCCTTTTCAGGTGTTGGAAGGCTACTAGGATGACTTGGGAGCATTTGGAGCCAGTTGGATTTGAGAAGCATGAAGAATTGGCGATTTGGAAACCGTTGCGGTTCGTATAGCGGCTGAAGAGGAGACTGCGAGCATCTGAAGAAACCATGAACTTTTATGCGGCTTGCCCGCGGTTCTCATTGCGGTCAAGGCAAGACCGCGGTCCACCTCGCGGTTCGTGTTGCGGAGAGAAGGAAACCGCGAGCAATGAGGAGTTTTCGAAGAACTTTTATGCGTGTCGATCACGGTTCACGTCGCGGCCCGGATACAATCGCAAGGACTGTTGCGGTTTGTCTTGCGGGTACTTTGAAACCACAAGCGAGCCAGAATCTGTTGACTTTTGACCTTTGACCAGACTTTCTATCTTATGTTTCTGGGTTGACCCAGGCTTGTTGGGTCGACCCAGCTCGTGATTAGACCCCTTTAAATAGATTTTTGGGAAACAAATCCTAAATCTATCTCTTCTCTTTCACCAAGTTGTAAACATCTTAACCCTTTTGGGATTTTGCCATTTCTATGAAAGTTTGTTGATTTCTATTTGTTTATTATCTTAATCTCTCTTATCTCTCTCTTAACATATGATTATTATGGATTATTGTGTTGGGAGCATGATTAGTGAGTAGTTTCATCAAGGTTTATGGGTTAGGTATGATTAGGGTGATTAGGGGTGATCCATGGATGCTTAGGGCTTGTTATCTTTAATCCTTCCTATCTTAGTATTCTTAATGCTTGATTGACCTTAATCATGTTGATTATGATGATATGGCTTTGTTGCACACCATGTGTTCGATGAAATGCTAGATATAGCTTAGATAAGGATTTTCACATTCTAGCTCATGAGAATGATTGTTTAGAGTGATTATTAGCTTAATGGAACTTGATCTTAATGCTTGCCTTGTCTTAACTCACAAATGATAATTTTTCTTGTTTTATGATTAAAGAAAGTGATTAGTGCCAAGACATTGGATTAGTCAATTGTTTAGTGTTCCTTGCTTAAGGATCAGCATCTTTGATGTTTGTTGAGCATTCTTGATAGCCCCAAATCATTCTATCCATTGACCTTGACCCATGAACCTTATCTTTAATATTTGATCTCTTAAGTTTGGTAATTGCTTGCTTAATATACTTTGTTTCTTTTACTTGTTTGTTTGACATTGATTGCACTTATAACCTTTAGAATCACAAATGAATTTTGTTGCTTGACTTAATTGGTGTAGTGCATTCTTGATTGGTTGAATCCAATCTAAATTATGGTTTGACACCCCTTATACTACAACTTCATAGTATTAAAGGGAATTGATATCCATAGCAAATTCCACTTATCAATTTGGCGTTGTTGCCATTTTGGGATTAAGGATTGATCAATTAGATTTCTATTCCTCTTTAGTTCAAGTTTTTGTTTGCTAATCTTGCTATTTTCTCTTGCTTTGATGTCAAGTGAACGAACTTTCGCAGTCGAGGGCCTACAAACTTAGTTTAAAGAGTTGAAGACATAAAAGCTCACGAAAGAAGACTAGCAAGAGAAAGGAGAGCACTAGAGAGAGCTGTTCATTTGGAAAGACTTGGGTTGGAACAAGACACAGAGGTTCAACCACAGTTTGAGGATCTTGAGCAGCCGTTTATGGATCAACAGGATCCAAGGGGTGGCCAACAGGGCCAACAAGTGCAGATGCATCTTCAGGGCGAGGATGCTAGAGATGGACAGGGAAACAGGATACCGGTTCATCCTGAGAGGCAAGCTAGGGCCATTGGAGATGGGGATCCTCCAGATACAAATGCAAACCGACAGGGCATTATCCCTCCTCCGGTCAACAACAACAATTTCGAAATCAGGGCTATTCTGATCAATATGGTGCAGAACAACCAGTTCCATGGACTGCCTTCCGAGGATCCTTTGCAGCATCTAGACACCTTTGACAAGATTTGTGCAACTACTCGACTTAATGGTGTCACAGACGACAGCTTGAAGATGCGCCCCTTCTTCTTCTCATTAGCGGATAGAGCTCAATAGTGGTAGAACAGCATACCTACGGGTTCCATTACCATTTGAGCTCAGCTGAAGAAAGCCTTCCTTAAGAAATTCTTCTCCGCCACCCGGACTGCAAGATTCCGCAATGAGTTCTCAGGTTTCATCCAAATAAACAATGAGAGTTTTTCTGAGGCTTGGGAGCGGTTCAAGAGGCTCACAAATCAGTGTCCTCATCATGGCTTATCAAAGGAGACACTCCTAAATAATCTCTACAGAGGTGTGATCCCCAAAATGAGAGCTATGTTTGATTCATCTAGTAGTGGTCACTTCTTGGGAAAAGGAGTTGATGAGGCAATGGAGTTGATTGAGAATCTTGCCACAAGTGTTGGAAATTACAATGAGGATTATGACAGAACCAATAGAGGATCATCATCAATGGAAGAGAAGTATGAGAAAGAAATCAAGTCCTTACATGAGAAGTTGGACAAGATGATCAACTCTAACAAAAAACCAGTCCACTTTGTAGGACACAATGATGAGACAAAACCCTATCTACTTAGTGAAGAGGATGATATGACACAAGAAAAGATGAATTTTATAGCTGGACAAGGAGGATTCGACAAGGGCTTCAACCAAAACTATAGGAATCACCCAAAATTCTCTTATAGGAGCCCCAATGTTGCCAATCCCCAAGACCAAGTCTATTCTCAACAACAAGGTCAAGGGCAACAACAAGGCTTTACTCAAGCTAATCAACAAAAGCCATATGTTCCCTACAACAACCAACAAGGGTTTGTCTCTAAGCCTTAATTTCAGGGAAAACAAGGATATGCACCCAAGCAATAGTTTCCTCTACCCGGTTTTGCACCACAACAACAACAAGCTTCTACATCTTCTAGTTTTGATAATGAGCTCAAGGGTATGATGCAGCAACTACTTCAAGGACAAGCTTCAGGGGCTATGGAAGTTATGGACCTCAAGAGTGAGCTACAAAAATTGACCTCTAGAGTAACCAACATGGAGAACAAGAATGCTTCTACATCATGGAACTCTACCGGGTAAAGCTGAACAAAACCCCAAGGAGTACATCAATGCTATCACCCTAAGAAATGGTAAAGAGCTACAGACAAGACAACTTTCCACACCCATTGTGTCTTCTACTCTCAATGAGGACATTGAGAAACAAGGTGGGGAGGTGAATTTGGACAATTCTGTTTTTTCCAAAGAAGATGATATTGAAGTTGCCAAGAGAAATGGGAATCTATAGGTGAGGAAAGAGTTGAGGATGCACCCAAGAAGAAGGATGGTGTGTTTGTGCCACCACCTTATGAATCCAAACTACCTTTCCTGGGTAGATTCAAGAAGCAACTCTTAGAGAAGTACAAAGCTCTATTTGAGAAGCAAATGAAGAATGTGGAGTTGACCATGCCTTTAATTGATGCTTTTTTGCTAGTTCCAAAATATAGAAAGATTCTAAAAGATGCAATCAAGGAAAGAACCAAGGAGGTAAGGTATGGTTGTGCTTTCTCATGAATGCAGCGCAATCCAAAGGAAGATTATGCCCAAGAAACTAGAAGATCCGGGCAGTTTTACTTTACCTTGCGCCATTGGACCTCTCCGGTTTGAAAGTTGTCTATGTGATCTCGGGGCTAGTGTGAGTTTAATGACCTTCTCAGTGGCTAAGAGGATGGGTTTCTCTACATACAATACTTGTAGGATTTCTTTGGTACTTGCGGATAGATCGGTTAGAATCCCCACTGGTCTCCTAGAAGATATCCCAGTCAAGATTGGAGGGTTTGAAGTACCAAATTAATTTATTGTGCTTGAAATGGATGAAGAGCCTAAGGATCCTCTGATATTTGGTAGGCCTTTCCTTGCTACAACAGGAGCCATCATTGATGTGAGGAAGGGAAAGATAGATCTTCACCTTGGGAAGGATATTGTTTTGAATTTTGATATCAACAAAGTGATGAAGAAGCCTACTATCTAGGGATAAGTCTTCTACATAGAGACTATGGAGGAGTTAGCTGATGAGCTTCTAGAGGAGCTAAACATGGATGATCCCTTGCAAGTGGCCTTGACTAAGGAATGTGGAGAGTATGGATATCTACAAGAAGAGAGCTGGGCATACAAGTAGGCACTTGATTTACATAAGCCTCTGCAAGGAGCTGTTGAGAACGTTGAGTTGGAATTGGATCTTGATGATAATGAGCAAGAGGTCTTTGCTTTGGGTAATGGAGCTAATGGAGCTGATGCTAGGAAGGAGCAGCTTGTAGATGAGGATTGGAGCGAGCTCAAGGTTCCTAAGATCGAGTTAAAGCCCCTTCCGCGGGGGCTTCAGTATGCATTCATTGGTCCTAACTCTACTTATACCGTCAGAGTCAATGAATTGGTGAATGAGGATGAATTACATGCATTGACAAATAAGTTGAAAAAGTTTAGAAGAGCTATAGAATACTCCCTAGACGACATTAAAGGATTGTCTCCTAATTTGTGTACCCATAGAATCTACCTTGAAAACGAATCTATGACTTCAATTCAACATCGAAGGAGATTGAATCCTAATCTTAAAGAAGTTGTCAAGAAGGAAATCCTTAAACTGTTAGATGTAGGCATAAACTAACCTATCTTGGACAGCACGTGGGTTTCTCCCGTGCATTGTGTCCCAAAGAAAGGAGGAACCACCGTTGTTAAAAACGATAACAATGAGTTGATTCCCACTAGAACCATAACAGGGCATAAAATGTGCATAGATTATAGAAAACTTAATGCTGCATCTAGGAAAGATCACTTCTCTTTGCCATTTATTGATCAAATGCTTGAAAGATTAGCCAACCACCCTTTTTATTTCTTCCTTGATGGGTATAGTGGATTCTTCCAAATCCCAATACACACAAATGATCAGGAGAAGACAACTTTTACATGTCCTTATGGTACCTTCACTTATCGAAGGATGCCATTTGGATTGTGTAATGCTCCCGCAACTTTTCAGCGGTGCATGATGTCCATCTTCTCCGATCTCATCGAGGACATTGTGGGAGTATTTATGGATGACTTTTCGGTGTATGGCTCCTCTTTTGCTTCTTGTCTTGTCAACTTGTGCAGGGTACTTAAGAGGTGTGAGGAGACCAACTTGGTGCTAAACTGGGAGAAGTGCCACTTTATGGTAAAGGAAAGAATAGTGCTTGGACACAAGATATCTGAGAGTGGCATTGAAGTAGACAAGGCCAAGATCGAGGTTATGATAAGTCTACAGCCACCAAACTCGGTTAAGGGGATTCACAACTTCTTGGGGCATGCTGGGTTTTACATGAGGTTCATCAAGGAAATCTCAAAGATAGCTAGACCACTCACCCGTCTTCTATGCAAAGAGACTGAGTTTGTGTTCGATGACGAGTGTCTTTCAGCTTTCACTCTGATTAAGGAAGCTTTGATTAGTTCTCCCATTGTCCAAGCACCGAATTGGTAATTTCCCTTGGAAATCATGTGTGATGCAAGTGACTATGCAGTTGGAGCAGTCCTTGGGCAGAGGAAAGACAAGAAGCTTCATGTGATATACTATGCTAGTAGGACATTGGATGATGCTCAAGTGAAGTATGCAACAACTGAGAAGGAGCTTCTAGCTGTGGTGTTTGCCTTTGAGAAATTATGATCATACTTGGTGGGATCTAAGGTTATAGTTTACATGGACCATGCTGCATTGAGGTATCTCCTAGCCAAGAAGGATGCTAATCCAAGGCTTCTGAGGTGGATCTTTCTCTTACAGGAATTTGATTTGGAGATAAAAGATAAGAAGGGGATCGAAAATAGAGTAGCTGACCACTTGTCTAGATTAAGGATTGAAGACAGTGTTCCTCGAGATGGCTCTATTCCTGAGGAACAACTCATGGCAGTTAAAGCTGTTAAGGAAGCTCATGATACAAGCAGGAGGCTAGAGGAGGTTGGTTCCATTGAGGACAATGAGCCGTGGTATGCAGATTTAGTGAACTACTTAGAAGCCGGGAGAGAGCCACCAAATCTTGATAGCTATCAGAGGAAAAAGTTCTTCAGGGACATAAACCGATTTTATTGGAATGAGCCTTACCTCTACACTTTGTGCAAGGATCAGCTCTACAGGAGGTGCATAGCTGATGAAGAAGTAAGAGGGATTCTTCTACATTGTCATGGATCTGTTTATGGTGGTCATTTTGCTACCTTCAAGACGGTTCAGAAAGTTCTACAAGCTCGATTTTGGTGGCCAACCATGTTCAAGGATGCTCAAGAGTTCATTTCGAAATGTGATCCTTGCCAAAGAAAGGGTAATATCAGTAGAAGGAATGAGATGCCTCAAAATACTATTCTAGAGGTTGAGGTCTTTGATGTTTGGGGCGTTGACTGTATGGGACCCTTCCCTTCTTCTTATGGGAATATCTACATCCTCATGGCAGTTGATTATGTGTCTAAATGGGTTGAGGCTGTTGCAAGTCAAGCAAACAATGCTAAGGTGGTCATCAAGCTATTCAAGAGTATCATCTTCCCAAGATTTAGGATTCCAAGGATTGTGATCAGCGATGGAGGCTCCTATTTCATCAACAAACTGTTTGAATGCCTCATGAAGAAGTACGGGGTGAAACATAAGGTTGCCACACCATATCATCCTCAGACCAGTGGGCAAGTAGAGGTATCTAATAGGCAGATAAAGGCCATTCTTGAAAAGACTGTTGGAGCTTCAAGGAAAGATTGGTCCAAGAAACTTGATGATGCACTTTGAGCATATAGAACAGCTTTCAAGACTCCTCTTGGCACCACACCGTTCACTATGCTATATGGAAAATCATGCCACTTGCCTGTTGAGGTAGAGTACAAGGTTTTGTGGGCTGTCAAGTTACTTACCTTCGACATCAAGACTGCTACAGAAAAGAGGTTGATTCAGTTGAACGAGCTTGATGAGATAAGGCTTGAGGCGTTTGAGAGCTCAAAGATCTACAAGGAGAGAACGAGGTTTTTCCATGACAAGCTGATCTTAAAGAGAGAGTTCAAGGAGGGAGATCTTGTGTTTCTCTTCAACTCCCGGTTGAAGCTTTTTCCCGAGAAGCTCAAGTCTATATGGTCGGGTCCGTTCAAAGTGAAAGAAGTGAGGCCCTATGGAGCTGTAGTACTTTGGGGAAAGTCTGATGAGGATTTCACGGTCAACGGACAACGGCTCAAAAACTACTCAGCCTCAGAAGCTATAAATGGAGGAACTTCAATTCCTCTCTCTAGCCCACCTTCAGCCTAAGAACTGGATTTGCAAAGTCGAGCTTACCGACTCTAAACAAAAGCGCACTTGGGAGACATTCCCATGTCTATCCTAGTACATAATATTTTTACTTGTCATTGGTGATGGTTTTATTTGAGTTTTTCAGGTTCTTAGGTGTTTTGATGGGTCAAAGGTTGGTAAAAGTCAAGGTTGGAGGGAGATTGGTCGAAATCTTTGGATCCAGCGGTATGGGTTGCGGTCAAACTGAACCCGCAAATGATATCGCGGTTGGCGTAGCGACCAAACCAAAACCGCAAGCAAAAAAGTTAAGAAATTGTGGTTTGGTTGCGGTTTGGCTCGCGACCAAACCAAAACCGCAAGTAAAAAATGAAGAATTTGCAGTTTGGTTGCGGTTTGGCTTGCGACCAAATAATATATCATGGTTTTTACCGGTTTTAGATTTCTGCAATTAGGCTTAGAGAATTCTCACAACGAAAGTTGGTTAATTCTATATTTGTGTTTGAGTTCTAGAACCGTACTTAATTTGATCCTGACTGAATGATTTATCTGCTTGTCTGATTTCCTGAGAACTCCCTGGACTTAGCGCTTTTAGTTAATTGCCTACAAACCAATCTTGCTACTGATTTACTTTCCTGCTTTGTTTTTAGTTTCTCACTACATTTGCTTTCTCCTAGTTTAATCTTGACTGTTCTAATTATATCGTTGCCCAGAGTCCTTGTGGATTCGATACCCTAAGTACTACATTCGCATTACCGTGCACTTGCAGTTAGTATAGGGATTAAAACTAGACCTATCAAGTTTTTGGCGCCGTTGCCGGGGACTCTTTGGAGTCTTCGATAGATTCGAACTTAGGGTTTAGACTTTTTTTTTTTTTTAGTTACTGATTTTTCTGTTTCTTCTCTGTCGCATGTTTAACAATCGCCTAGCATCGATCGTTGCCTCTTTTGTGTCGATCGTTACTAAGCGACTGGAGTTGAGTCGATCGTTGCACCTTAGCATCGATCGTTGCACTGCGATTACAGACAGTTTATGCAGACGCGTGATACCAGAAGTAATCCGAATACTAATATCGTTAATCTCCAACTTGAAGAGCTTGCTAGACTAGAGAGGACTAATAGGAAAGTTCAAAGAGCAAGGATGGTTCAAGAACGTCTGATTATAATGCCCGATGCTCAAGGTACCCTGAGGGACCGACAAAACAATCCGTACAATGCTGCTGGGCAACGGATTGATGCTGAAGGGAATGTGATCCCTGAGCCTGAACAAGAGCAAGGCCAAGGCCAAGGACAAGGCCAGGGCCAAGAGGAGAGGCAAATGGTTATTCCTCCTGTTGCTAATGAGAGGACCTTAGCTGACTATAACCGTCCGGATGAATTTCATGCTAACCGGTCAGCTCTTGTACCTCCTGGTTTTGAGAGGAATGATTTCGAGATCAAGACCATCTACTACTCTCTTCTGAGGCAAAATGCCTTCCATGGTTTCCCTAATGAGCAGCCAATGGATCATATAGATGAGTTTGAGGACATAGTCACTGGGATGAAGTATGATGGAGTGAACTATGACTATCTGTTTCTCGAACAATTCCCCTACTCTCTCGCTGGAGATGCTGCTGCCTGGCTGAAACAACTTCCACCTGGGAAGTTTACTACTTGGGACGCTGTTAAGAGTGAGTTTCTGAGACACTTCTATGATGATGCTCGCTCTGATCAGTCGAGACAGGACATTCTCACTTTCTCCCAAGGTCCTATAGAGCCTCTTAAGACTGCCTGAATGAGGTTTAAGAAGTACCAACGTGACTGCCCGCATCATAGATTCACTAAGGTAACATTGTTGGGCATTTTATTTAGAGGTATAGATCTCCCTTATCAGACTGCGTTGGATAATTCCAGCAATGCAAATTTCAACACTAGGACTCCTGAGCAAGCTAAGCAACTGATAGATAACTTAGTAAGCAGTAATAGCTGCAAGACTACTGATGGGAGAAGGAAAGAGTCTGGTGGGAAGATAGAGAATCTGGAGATTGTTGATATTAGGAGTAAGTTGGACACTGTTTGCAATCTTCTAGCTGGGAAGAAAGCTGTCTATTTTGCTCAAGATGTTGAAGTGATCAATGCTGAAGAAAATGGTCAGGAAGAGGATGTGAACTACATTGGAGGATTTGGTTTCCAAGGAAACAGGTTTGGAGGACAGCAAGGTAATAGATTCTTCAGTGGACAGAAGAGTGCTTTCACAAGCAACCAAAACTCTTCTGGCTTTGGACAGAATGCTGGTTTCCAGAAGCCTTTTCAACAAGGTAATCAAAGGACTTATGGACTTCCTCTTACCAAACACCTCCTGCTGCTAATGCTCATGAGAGCAAGATGGAGAGTATGATGGAGCAGCTGCTGGAAAGACATACTAAGATTGTTGTGGACTGCAACAGGAAGTTAGATGCTGTTTATGAGGATCTCAATGGGAAGTTTGAGTCCTTAAGTACTCATATGAAGCAATTGGACACTCAGGTGAGCCAAATTTCAAACTTTATTAAGGGAAAGAGTGTCGTAGACACCCACATTAAGGCATGGTCAGTGTACATTGACGATGGATCATATCTAGGTGAAAGATTTGAGCTAAATACAGCTGAACTGGTGGAAGAAGCTAAAAATTCTGAATTTGAGGAAAATCTCTCGGGTGGAATCTGTGAAAATTTATCTGCATCGATCGATGCACCTATAGCGTCGATCGTTGCATGTCGTGGACAGACAGATTCATATGATTCTCATGGCATTGATGCAGAGACAGATCAAGAGCTTAATCGTTTATTCCCTGGAGTGTCTGAGATAACTCAACAGGAGATTGATGAGGTCCGACACATAGGAGAGAGTGGTGAAGAGTTGGAAGAAATTCCACCATCTGATGATCCACCTTATCACCCTTGTGTGCAAAGGTACTTGAAGAAGATGCTGCCAATGGATGAGATGCTGAAAGATTGGGTGATAGTGGTTCCTCAACAGATAAGTGATGTGCTATTAACTCGGATTCCTAAGAAGCTACCTGATCCTGGGATATTTGTGCTGAGTTGTTCTATTTTTGAGGATGGTTTCAAGCGCTCTCTATGTGACTTAGGAGCTGCTGGAAGTCTCATGCCATACTCTGTGGCAGAGAAGCTGGGGATGATGGATTTTTCACCCACTAGGACCTCTCTTGTCCTAGCTGTTCAGTCAATAAGGATTTTGATCAGTCAATAAGGATTTCAGAAGGAGTTCTTGAGGACGTCCCATTAAGAGTTGGGAACTACTTGGTTCCGACAGACTTCTTGGTGCTTAAGTACGACAGTGAGCAGGATGATGTTTTGATACTGGGAAGACCATTTTTGGCCACAGCTGGAGCAGTGATAGATGTGAGACACAGTCTTGTTGATCTCTATCTGGGAGATGATCCCCTGCACTTTGAGATGGATATGCTGCGCAAGCCGCAGATTGATGGGCAAACCTTCAGGATTGAGGATGGATATGGAGAGCAGATGAGTGAGACTTTGGTTTCAGATCCTGGAGATCATTTTACTCCCTCTTTTCTTGGACTAGCTCACAGTGAGACAGCCTACTCTCCGCCTTGGATGAGGAGACTTTCGCAGAGGCAATCACGGTCTCTGTTGAAACATCCAGGAGCTTGATCTTGTTCGTCCGGTCAAGCTAATGACCTTAAACAAGCGCTGAGTGGGAGGCAACCCACTGTTAGGTTTTAGTGTTTTTCTTATTTATTTTTGGTGTTTTTCTTAGGATTTCACGTTTTTATTTTATTTTTGCTAAGTTTTGCTATACAGAACACTGTCTGGAGATGTGTGACGATCGTTGCCTACATGTGCAGCGGTCGTTGCAGGGAGAAATGACGAATAGAAGGGATCGCCTTATGACGATCGTTGCGGTCCTGTGAAACGGTCGTTGCGGTCCTGTGAAACGGTCGTTGCAAATGGTTCAAATTGCAAAATTTAAGGTACGCGTGCTAAACCGGAATCGATTTGGTTCAGCAGCATCGATCGTTGCTCATCTGCAACGGTCGTTGCATCCACGATCCAGGTAAGTGCCTTAAACCCTTTCTCTCTTCTCTTCTTCCCCATTTCGCCGTCCGTACAACCGCGACTCCTATACCCTAAATCACTCAAATCTTCATCATTTTCTCTGATTCAAAGCTTGTTCTTCTTATTTTTACTTGCTCTATCTATTTCTCTAACCCATTTAAGGTGATTGCAAGGTAAGAACTCTCATTTTCATCATTTTCGGATTCGGTTCTAGGGTTTTGAAATTAGGGATTTTTGGCTTGAAAATGATGTTTCCGTACTATTAGAGGCTTGATTTAGGTTGACTGGTGATGGTATTAGGCTGTTTATGAGATTGTGGAACAAATTTAGAAACGATTTAGAGGATTATTTGGCGACTGTGAAATCGCCTTGCAACGATCGTTGCACTTGTGCAACGGTCGTTGCATTGCGATTCCACACAGAATCTGCCGTGACTAATATGCATTATTTACTTAATTGCAGATGCCTCCTCGACAAGCTCGCAAACGTAGAGCTACCACAGCAGCTGCGGATACAGCTCATCATCCTCCACCAGTTGAGTGGTTTCCTCGAGACTCGCCATATCCTGAGCCTTATCAGAGAGATCAGGAAGCGATACAGTTGCCTTGGCCTAAGGCAGATAAGGAGCTGATTCCGACAAACAAGGTCTGGGGTATGGAGATTGATCAGCTACTTAAGACCGACACCTTCACAGAGAGGCCACTACTTGACCATTGGGACGAGTTTGATACATTGCTCTACAATGGTTGGTGTGGCATGACGATTAAGCCGACCAAGTTTGCTGATTATTGGAATTGTAAGGGGCTAAGCATCGATGAGCAGGTGCTGACATTAGTTAAGGGCATTGGTCTGGGGACAATGCCTATGCAGCATTATGAGTTGTATCCTGATCTGGTGAGACAGCTACTGGCCACCTGCAGAGTGATTTACCCTGACCCAGAGAGCAAGAAAGCTTCGGGAGGTTTATTTACCTTCATGTGCTTAGGAGCCAGGTATCGGGTTCCCCTTCTTGATATCTGTCGGATTTATGGATTCAGCATTGAACCTGCGCGTATTGGTATGTCTCTTAAGTGGGATGTGCCGGAAGCTCAGTATTTCTGGGACTGTGTTGGCAACGGTCGATATTGCTCGAGGACGACGAAGCTGATACAAGTTAGGCATCCTGTTCTCAGATATGTCTTGCGCATCTTGGGATGTACTCTGTTGTGCAAAGCTGAAGCCAACAAGATGCGTAAGAACGAGCTAGAGATGCTCTTCATCGGGTTGAGGGAGCAGTTTGCTGAGACCGATTTGAGAGATCCCACCAGAGGACTCAACTTAGGAGCTATCTTTGCTCATCACTTGTGCTCACTGCAGAAAAAGCCATTCGATGGGAAGGGCACTGAGACAGTAGGGAGTCTGCTTACTCCCATTTTCAGGCATTGCAGGATTCCCTTAGAGAATACAGAGTGTGATGACAGCAAGGAGTTCCTTGATTTTACCCACCTGCAGAGTACTACATGGCTGAAGGAGGGACATATATGGGTCTATTATGACTCCGCTACGAAGCGCGGTATAGATCTTCCTGCTGCTGGTCTGACACAGATTGATACGTTGGATGCCTTGAGATTCCAGCCTCCTACACGTGATCAGCGCAGTGTGCCTACGATGGCTCATCCGCTGGGAGAGCCTTCTACACGCCCTTCTACTTCATCTGCGCCTGCACCTGCTGCTCCTGCTGATGATATTGGTCCTTTTCCTGAGCCTTCGGTACCTTTTGGAGAGATGTCCGAGGGAGAGTGGAGAGAGCGTGAGGATGGTATTCTACGGAGCATCTGGAACTACATGCGTACCTGCACTTGCAGGAGACAGCCGCAGATTCATCAGCCCGTAGCTTCACGTCGACGTAGACAGCAATCTCTGACTCCCGGTTCTTCGAGTGGTACTGATCGTTATGATGGCATAGATGACGAGTGAGAGTATTGGCATTCTCTAGACATCGGTTCTGTATTTCTTTTTCACTTTTCTTTTGCATTTTTCTTTTTGATTTTCTTAGGATTATTATGTTTGGATGATGTTTTTACATTAAGACTATCTGTTGCTTTGATTCTACTTGTTTGAATTGATTTTCAGCTTGCAGGTTTGAAATTTGATGATTTCTCACGGACTAACCTGCTAACTTGCTGACTGTTCTCGGATATCGCAATGCAACGATCGACACGGTACTGTGTGTCGATTGTCACAACATGAAAATCGCATTACAGCGATCGTTGCGGTCCTGAGAAACGATCGACACATGACGCAAATCGCCTTGCAACGGTCGTTACATTTATGTATCGATCGATGCATGATCGACAGAGGTAAAAATCAGACAAAACTTAACACATCCATTAACATTTTCTTTCTTTTACCGAACCTTAGCTTGACACTACTGAGGACAATGTGTTTCAAGTGTGGGGGAGGTCGTACTGAGAAGTAAACAACATCTTGCAGGAACTTAAGTAACCATTGGGATGAAGTTGCAGGAACTATCTATGACTATTAGAAAACACAACACGGATCAACCTACTGAGGACACCCATATCAATTCAGGTATTCAGAGGATCCTTCACTGACTTCACCCTTAATTTGACTTAAATTTCTCACCTAAGGGCTTGGTATACGTTGAGTCGGATTCCTTTGTTAGTTCTGACACAGCTTGTAAACCTGTCCGAGCATGGTTCCCTTCTCCCCTTCCATAAAGTAAAAAAAAGAGTAATAAACTGAGGATGAGCTAGTAGCTCCGAAGTGGTCACGGGAGTAGTAGCAAACACTATTACCTCATGTGCATTCATGGAATGTGTCCAAAGTACACCCCTTAACGGGAAGAGCACTGATAAAAAAAATAAAATGATACCCAATGGGGAAAAATCAGAATGCTAAGGAAGGGAAAAGAGAAGAAAAGGAACCAGAAAAGATAGTATGTTGGTCTAGAGCTGACAAAGTAAGAATCCATGTGCCCTTTGATCGATAATCCTTAGGTGAGACCGCACTTAATAGCTTATAGAAGTCAGTAGGGTGAATTTGAATTGCTTGGATTGATTGTAGAGTTTACTTAGGACAGTTGCTAAGTGTGGGGGAAGTACATGTTGGTCTTGATGTCTTGCAGGTGATTCTTTCAGTGGCTTACTAAGGGGAATCTGAGTATTGTTGCTTCTAGGATAAAAAGAGTTTATGAAAGTTTTCAAACCTCTTCACCATGTTTTAGTTCTCTGTTTTGCTTGAGGGCAAGCAAGGGCTAAGTGTGGGGGAGTTGATATATCATGGTTTTTACCGGTTTTAGACCATGATATAAGTGTGTTTTAGAGTTTTTAGTGTTTCTTTAGAGTCTTTTACAGGTGTTATTAGATACATACACGTTTGGAGCGGAATTGGAGTTATTGGAGCTTTTTGGAGCATTTTGGTGCTTTGACCCGAGAGATAGAGTTCACTGTCCAAAACAGAGTAATGCATCGATCGACACACGAGCGAGATGGGCCTTTTCTCGGCGGTTAATGAAGAATGAAGAAATTGCAGTATTGCCCAGAAGTTCCTGATAATTACAAAGAAGCTCCAAGACGTGATTAGCTTATATAATTAGGTTTTTACATCAGTTTTGAGATACGCTTTCATACTTTGAGCATAGAGTTTTTAGAGCTTGGGGCTGATCTGATTCCTGTACTGCTTTCTGCTTTTTGGAGAAGATTTTGAACCCCTTTACTTCTTTATTCTCTTTTATGCAATCTATTAATTCATTGATTATGTCTTCATATTCTATGTCTGAGTAGATTAATAGTTAGGTTTAAGGATTCTCATTAAGGATTTTATGACTTGCTAGATATAATTAATTCAGTTAAGGATTCATTTAATAATTGTTCTTCAATCTAAATTATGCTTAACACTAGTTTCTAACCTGATCACTTAGAATATAGATCTTAGGTTGTTAAATTGACACGAAAGTGTGGTTTAGAATCTGAACTATTTAGGTTGAGCAATTGAATTACTCGCAAAGAAATTTGGTTTAATTAAATTGTGAACATATCGAACTTAATCTTAAAGCTAGTTTAATCTGTTAGGAATTACAAAGAAATTTGGATTTCTGCAATTAGGCTTAGAGAATTCTCACAACGAAAGTTGGTTAATTCTATATTTGTGTTTGAGTTCTAGAACCGTACTTAATTTGATCCTGACTGAATGATTTATCTGCTTGTCTGATTTCCTGAGAACACCCTAGACTTAGCGCTTTTAGTTAATTGCCTACAAACCAATCTTGCTACTGATTTACTTTCCTGCTTTGTTTTTAGTTTCTCACTACATTTGCTTTCTCCTAGTTTAATCTTGACTGTTCTAAATCTATCGTTGCCCAGAGTCCTTGTGGATTCGATACCCTAAGTACTACATTCGCATTACTGTGCACTTGTAGTTAGTATAGGGATTAAAACTAGACCTATCACCAAACCGAAAACGCGAGCTACCTTGCATTTCCAAAACGAGATTCAGCCGTCCTGACTGCGGTTAAGATCGCGGCTAACCCACAACCGCAACGAATCTCGCGGTTCGTGTCGCAGGCATCTCAAAGCCGCAAGCTACCCAGGTACGCGATTCTTTTTCCTCTCTTCGGTCCAATCGCGATTCCAACCAGATTTAAACCAATCAAACCGGATTTTGACCATGAGGGTCCCACCTTTCTCCTCGTTTTCTCCTCCTATCACGAGTCTCTCCCCTCCCTTCTCTCTTACGATTTTCTGAACCAAAATCAGAAGGTTTTCATAAAAAAATTTCAAAGGATTCAAAATCCTCTAGTTCCTTCAATTCTCATCCGTTTTTGACGTTTCCAAAAGCTAAATTCACGGTTTTCTGAGCTCTATCAACTGCAATCACTCTCTACACCCATCTATCATCATCTAAACGAGGTAAAATCCGCCCTTCATCAATTTCATGAGTGATGAAAATTTTTAGATTTTTAGAACTCGGAATTGTTGCTTTTTTGCTTGATGATTATGCTTAGAAACTCATGCTAGATGACTTCTAGTTGATTACCCAACCCAATTTCGCCCTAGGATTGCTTGAATTTGATTTTTGGAAATTAGGGTTCTTGAGAAAATTGGAATTTCGGAAATTTTGGGGAAAACTTGATTTGATGGTTTCTAAAGGTGCAATTGATTGTTTCTAGCTTGTATGTGTGAGACTAATTGATTTGAATGAGTTTGGTTTGACAATTTTTTTAAAAAAAATTTCATTTTAAGAGTCTTTTATCAAGTGAAAATGAGTTTGGAAATGCTTTGGAGTTGAATGTGTGTTGGCTTGTGAGTTTAAAAGCTTGAATAAGGATTGTTTGAAGTGTGACAGCTTGTGTGATCATTTAAATTGCAATTTCATAACATGAGCTAGTTAACCAAATGCTTGAACTCCAAGTTGAAAATGATTTTGTTGTAGCTTGTGTTTGTGTCCTCATGACCACCTTTTGACGCTTATGTGACCTTATGCATTGATGATCTATGGCTTTGCTTGTTGAGATATATGTGTTGACGAGTTGAACTTTGAACTAAGACATCTCCAAGCTTTGTTGTTTTGTAGGATCATTATGGTTAGAAAAGGTGAATCACAACGCATTGCTGCACAAGATAAAGGCAAAGGAAAGGTAGCTGAAGCACCGGTTCAGAAACCAAGTCAGAAAAGAGCAGTAAGAGTACCAGGACTAGGAAGAAGGCTACTCTACCAAGGGATAGAAAGAAGCTTCCATCATACACCAGGCTTTACGAGCACCTCAACGATATGACATGGATACCAACCAGGTTTAGAGATCCGGTGACCTTGACCAAGCTTGAAATTCTTGAGGATGTAAGCAATGTGCTACAAAGCATGATGGTGGAAGGGTTCATCTGCATGGCTCATCCTACTCATAAGGATGTTGCAAGCCAGTTCCTCGCTTCTCTCCAAGTACATTTTTAGGGTAATGAGCCAACAGAGGAAGATGAGCATGGCTACCTCTCCTACGAGATCAATGAGGAGCCTTACAGAACCTCATTCAAGGAATTGGCAGTGATCTTCGGTTTCAGTGACAAGCGCCTCCCAAAAGTTCCTACATGTGAAATGTTGGCACATGAAGCTTGGGGAGAGATTGGTGCAGGACCATGGTGGGCTGGGCATAGCAAGAACACTCATATCAGACACCCAGCGATACGCTATGCTCATCAGGTTCTATGCCACACGATGTACGCCATGCATGATCAGGAAGGACCGACTGAGGAAGAGATGGGACTATTAGCTTGGATCTCCAGTAGAGAGGAGACACTCCTTTTAGGGAGAGGGTTCATCGGGCTCAGTTCCCCGAGAGCGTCACAGATCATCTGTCAGTGGTGCCCGTTTCAGAGCCCGCTACGAGACTGAGTTGCCCGAGCCCACATCAAGCAACGAGTCTCCATCGCTATCCTCACCACCATCTTGGGAACCATCACCCGAGTCTCCGAAATTCTGAGGTACTACCTCCACACCTATTGTAATATCCTGTTCCAAGAAATAGTCAACGGGCAGCAGAGAAGTCAACGTAGGGCATTTTCGTAATTTTCAGAAGATGAAGGGCATTTTGGTAAGTTTACCAAAATGCGATCTGGAAGTGGAGACGGGCCAAGTGTTCTTATTTTTGTCCAAAAGAACATTTAGAAGACCAGACGTGGAAGAAACGAAGATTAAACGAGTTTTACGGACTATCGGGAAAGGAAACCGATAGAACCGATAAAACTTGTAAAATCCATAACGGGAGGTTCTCGGTGTAGTTTCGGGATGGCTTGTGACGGGATTTGATTCGTGATTTTTGAGTGTTTTCTCGGTTCGGCGTTATTGTTATTTCGTGTGAAAATTCTATTAAACGTTGTACTCAATGTTGATTACTCAGAAATGAAATTGTTTCCCTAATATGAGGTTTAAGTCCGAACCGACACAACTCATCGAAGTAGTGCAAGTGGTACCGCTTGTACTATGGATATGAGGATAGCGGAGTCGAGGATAGATTGGTGCGAGCCTTTGTCTCAAACCGAACTAACTTTGGCTTCTTCCTGTGGCGAACTTTTCCCATTCGACTTGCTCGGGTTCGATCGGTCATGTTCTTGTTTGATTGTTGACCGGTCAGCTCGACGGTCAGCGGAGAATGGGAAAGGGGCGTTACAGAAATGTGGTATCAGAGCATGGTTCTACATGGGTTTCGAAACATTTCATTTTTGAGTGTTTTCCGTGTTTTATCGAGTCAAATGTGTCACACAAGCATCCATTAGGAAACCGAGCCGCGTCCGTTAATCCCGGGGTTGGGATGGGGAGTAGTATTTTTGTATTATTTGTACTAACTTATCGTTGAGTTGTGATTGCAGTCATGCAGCAGTGTGTCCTGGGTGGAGTGGAGATGTGTGTGTGTGTGCGCGGAGCAGTTACAGTTGAGCGCCATGAGTCCGCTGTTGGGAATGTCCTGAAATCTACTGTGCTATCTCTAGAAAGTATGATAAGTGTCGAGATCAGACATAAGTCATAAATACTGGGTGATCATGATGACTTGCTAGAGCCCGCTCATGATCTATAAGTTTAGGACTTATTACCAGTATTGTATGATCCCTAAGGGTCACACACCATAGCTAACGGGAAAGTTAACAAGGAATTAATACGGTAAGATGCAAGGCATTTACTGTATTTGTACAGAGAATTGGGCCAGACAAAAGACAGTCTTTTGTCTGATTTGGGCCTTGGGCCCAAAAGCCTAATGAGCCATTAGTTTAATTACTTGGGCCCATATAAGGAAGAGAGGAGGCGCAGGAAGCCCTAATGCTTCATACATCTGCGATTTTCACACCAGCGGTCTTCCTCTCTCTCTGTGATTCCAACTTGGTCTAGCAGCCTGATCCAGTAGCTTGTAAGCGTGTGGATACCTAGGAGGAGCCGGTAATCATCAGCTCTTGCAGATCTCGATATTCCTTTGATTAATCCGCTGCAATCACAAGGTAATGATTCTGATCTGTTTATGATTCATCTGCAAATCACCTAGATCCTAGTTGATTATGTTAGGTTGTAATCTGACAATTACACCATTGAAAACACATAATCCTTCAGTGGTATCAGAGCCAGGTTGTTAGGGTTTTGCTGTTTGGATCATATTTAGGTTGTTTTAATGTTAAGAATCGAATTTGGCTTAAGAAATTTGATTAGAACTTGTAAAACCCTAATATGAAATCGCTTGTATCAATCGTATAATTAAGGTTTGTTAATGTTGTCTTCGTTTGAGTACAATCGCATAGTCACGATTGTTGACTTGGTTTCAATGTTGACTTTGTTAATGAACGTGAGCGATTTTGAGTACAATCGCATGTTGTCTTCGTTTCATAATTCAATCGATTTGTAAGGTTTGAAAAGGACAAAATCGTGTAATTGAATTACGATCGAATCACGATCGCATAATTGTCTCAAGGTTGTTAAGGTTGAGAATCACATGATCGTAGCTAAAAGGTCAAAATCGCTTTGTCATAATGTATGAATCAATTAATTATTTTATTAATGTATGGTTCAAGCGGTTAACCCAAATCGCGGTTTACTGGAAATTATTTAATACAATTGGTATTATTTAGTTTCTGGTTAAACCGGATTTAAATTCAAAATTGAATTTTAACCTAAACCGAAGGCTGGTCTAAGTTTGATTTGGTTGGACCAAATAATTTAGAGCTGGTCTGGTTTAGTAAATAACCAGTTGGATTAAGTAGTTAATTTGGTCTTGGACCACAATTAATGAACCGACTCGGTTATGTCAAATTATTGGGCCAATTGGAATTCTGTGGTCTTGCGCCAAGAATTGGGCCTATAATTTGTGACCCAACCGAAAACTTTAATAAAATATTAAATTAGAAATTTCTATTTTTAGCATGTTTCTAAATTTAGAAAGTTTCTAAAATAAGTAATTTTCCCAAAATAGTAATCTTCTATTTTTGGAAAGAAAAACCTAAAATCCTCAAAACCAATATCAAGCTTGGATGTCTTGCCCAATCTTGTCAGCTACTTAACGCTTATTCAATTACAGATATGGCTTACAGTGTGAGGTGTCTGTTTTTGCGTAAGTAAAGTAGTATATAGTCACTAATTTCATTGGGAGTCCCAGACTTTAGTGATTATTTGGCTGTAAGAGATTGGTTTCCTTGACTGGGTCATCGGGAGTCCCGGGCCTTGAGACATCTGGTGAATTGGGCTTTGGGCCCAATCCACAACCGAGAGTTATATGGATATAACTGGCTGTGTGCATGCTTACCAAGTAAAGCTACTTCTGGGTGACGGCCAGTGGCCCACCTTGGATTTAGCTGAACATGGGTCTCGGAATCATTGCATTCTTATGAGGTCAAACAAAGAAATTTTGAATGCAATGCGAGTTTTCTTATAAGTTATTAAGATTACTCTTTTATGAACTGAATAACTAAAACTCTATTTATCTCTAAATTTCAGTTATGACTAGCACAAACAATCAAAACACTTTCTCGATCCGGTCTGTCCTTGAAATGGACAAACTGAACGGATCAAATTTCTTGACTTGGTCGCGGAACCTGAGGCTAGTCCTCAGGCAGGAGAGAAAGGACTATGTCCTTGAGAGAGCTCTCCCCGTGAGGATCGGGTCCAATGCCTCTCATGCAGTATATGATGCTTGGAATAAGCATTATAATGATGCGGTAGATGTGCGTGGTCTGATATTGGCTACCATGGACTCAGATTTGCTGAAGCAATATGAGAACATGGAGTCGCCAATAGAGATGATCAGCAGCCTGAAATTGAAATTTCAGGAGCAGGTAAGAGTGGAGAGATACCAGTTGGTTAAGTCTCTCACTAGCTGCAAGCTACCAAATGATCATCCAGTGAGTACTCATGTCAGTAAAATGATGGGTTACATTGATAACCTGAGGAAACTGGATTATCCAGTTAGCCAAGAATTGGCAACTGAGATCATTCTGCAGTCACTGCCGTCAAGCTATGATAAGTTCAAAAGGAACTATATCAAGAAAGGCTTAACGAAGACGCTGACTGAACTGCATGATATGCTCAAGACAGTTGAGCCAAACGTGAAGAGTACCCTGTATAATCTCGTAATGGAGAAGGGTAGGTTTACTAAACCTAATGCTGACAAGGGTGAAGACAAAGTTGTCCAGATTTTGAATCATGGCAAGCGTGTGTCTTCTGAGCCCGAGTCAGATACATCTTACGTTGGTAAGTGCTGCTACTGTAAAGAGACTGGGCATTGGAAGAGAGATTGCATTAAATTCATGGAAGATTATGAGGAGTTGAAGTTGATGTATGAGACTACTTCCTCAGGTATTCATGTTATTACTTCAAGTTCTACCTTATAGGTATTGGATACTGGTTGTGGCACTGATATTTGTTATAATATGCAGAGCCTAAGGATCAGTAGAACGTTGAAGGAAGGGCAAGTGGAACTGCGTGTCTGGAAGGAGCTATAGATGCTGCCTCAGCCGTAGGGTTTTCACTTGTAGATGCCTTTGAGGCTTGGTTTTATTAAGTAATTGCTACAATGTACCTGCTTTAAGCAGAGTTGTTTTTCATTTTCTTGTAAGAATTTGAATGTTTTTCATTTTGATAAAAGACAAGTTTTGTTCTTTTGATCTTAATGAAATATTAATTGTAGCACCCTATTCAAGGAATGGGTTTTATATCTTAAACCAAAGAGTGCCTAAATGTAATATAAATACCGAATTGGTTTAAATCTGATGAATTAAACCTGATTTTTCTTGGCGTAAATGTTTTGGTCACATAGAGTAAGTCGGATTCAGAAACCCCATAGTTATGGACTTTTGGGCTCATTTGATCGGATATCTTATGAGACTTGAATTCTGCTTACTGGACCAAAAGACAAAGGGCCCATCTTAGCCGAGCTAGAGAAAGGCCCAAAGGCTTATTGGACCTTGAACATACTCATGTATGTGGCCCGATGAGCAACAATGCCAGAGAAAAATTTTCTGTACTTCATTATCTTTACTGATTACTTCAGTGAGTATGACTGTGTTCATTTGATGAGACACGAGTCAGAATTATTTGAAATGGTCGAAAGAGTTCCAGAATGATGTATAGAATCTGAGTGACAGAAGTATTGAGACTCTGGATTAGATCACGAGTGAGAATACTTAAGTCATTGATGGTGTGATCATCTGAATGAGTGTGAAGTCGTTTCACAGCTCATTTCTCCTGAAAACCTTGAGGTGTTTCTGTGAGAAAGAATCAGATCTTATTAGAAATGATTAAAGATGAGTCACACGAATCTTCCATGATATTCTTTAAGAATAATGCTCTAGAAATATCTAAGTTTACGCTGAAATAGTTCCACCAATATCAGTTGAAAGACACCACATAAATGTGGACTGGAAATGATCCAAATTCGTCTTTACTGAGTATTTGTACTTGAGCTACTTCGCTGGTTGTCCTAGGGAAACCAAGGCTTGTTACTTTTACGTCCATTCCGAAAACGAAGTTAGGTTGTTCGGAATTCTGTTTTCTAAAAGGAAAGTTGCTTTCCAAGAAGAACAGTGGGAGTAAAAGTATAACTCGAAGAAATTCGAGAAATACAGGAGGCTGCTCAACCTGTTGAGGGAGAGCAGCGGATGGATTTACAGATTTCTGTAGAATCTACACCTGTAGAGCCTGAAGTTCGCAGATCTGAATGAATCCGTCACTAATCCGAGAGTGATTTCTCGTGATTAGTTGCCATGATCTGATGATCATTGAAAGTGACGAACCTGCGAAATTCACAGAAGCGAAAGTGAGCCCGGACTCCGAAAAATTATACTGTATATAAGTTAGCTTCATCGATCCATTCATGGATGGAAGCAAACATATCGGAGTTGGAATCTTCGTTCTGTTGAAGTAGTCAAGGTTTTGACTTGAACAAGAACGAAGTGGAACTGTGCGTTTACTATTAGATAAGTGGGAGCGATCTTGCATTTCTCATAGTGTATGTCGATGACATACTGATTCTCGGAAATAACGTTCCAATGCTGCAGTCGGTAAAGGACTGGCTTGGGAGTTGGTTTCATGATTGACATGGGTAAAGCCACGTATATTCTTGGATTTTGGATCTAAAGATAGAGATCCAAAAGAGCTGGTAGGACAAAGTCAGGATTCTTATATTGACAAAGTCCCACACGTTTTCAGCATTCCAAGAAGGGTTTTATGCCAATGTCACATGGCATTACATTAAGCAAGATACAGTGTCCTACGATAACTGCTGAGCTTGAATGCATGGATGAGATTCCATATGCGTCGGCAATTGGATCTATCATGTATGCCATGACACATACTTGTTTTGATGTTGCTTTAATGTTAAGCAAGACAAGTAAAGACCAGTCAAATCCAGCAAAGAATCACTGGATTGACGTAATGAATATCCTCAAGTATTTGGAAAATACTTAGGATAAGTTCTTGATTTACGGAGAAAGTGAGGTGCTACAAGTCGGTAGAGTCTGAAAGGCAAGTTTCCAACAGACAAAGATGATTTCCGGTCACAGTCCGGTTATATCTTGTGTCTGTCTGGCGGTGCAAGGCACTGTTGCTGACTCCATGACTTAAGCTGAACATTTCGCAGCTTGGGTAGCGGCGAAAGAGGTTGTTTGGAAAGAAGAGTTCATCACTGAACTTGATGTGATTCCCAGCATAGATGAGACTAGCTGCACATCAGAGGTCCAAACACCTTGAGGGTAGGTATAACCTATTCCGTGAGATAAATGACAGAGTTGTTAAGTAGATCAGCAAGTTTCAACGAATGAGAACGTTGCTAATCTATTAACGAAGCCACTCCTTAGGCCTAAGCACGAGTCGCGGACTGTAGCTGTAGGATAAGTGAAATTAAGATGTAGTCTTAATTTCAGTGGGAGTTTGTAAAGGGCTTTATTTAGTTGTTTTGAAAGGTTCATGTAAACATAATATTTTATGTTTATGAAATCTATGATTTCTGGATTATTTTAACTGTGATATAAATAATCGTTCCAAAATGATTCATGTCATTATATATGGGCCATCGAAGTACATGAGTAGACTTGATCCTGAAACCCCATATTTAACGAAATGACATAAATCATAGTGTCCATAGTCGAAGGTTGTTGAAATTGGAACACCAACAACCACTTGAGACTAGATTGTGTTGAGACTTATGACCAAGTTTCGAGGGGTCATAGATGCGCGGCATCAAAGTCGACACATAGGTATATGTAGGGGAGCATATGACCGGACATGGCCCGCTGATGAGAACTCTACAAGATATTAATATCTGTGTCATAAGAGGTTCTCATATACGACTATAGAGTATAGTCCTTAGACCTGAGTTCGCATGCATGTGGCTGCACATGGAGTGATGCACTTTGATCATTGTCTAACGCTGTTTCGTAACTGGGAGCTATAAGGACCTTGGTTGGGTGTATTATAAAGTGTGTAGTTCATAGTGATGGAACAAGATGGGATTTGTCCCTGCCGTTTAACGGAGGTAATATCTCTAGGCCAATCGGAGACTTGATAGCTGGTAAGAGAGTGGCCACTCCCAAACGGACTTGCCCAAGTCGTTTGCATTGTCAGTATCAAATCTGGTCCGATGAACACGATCTGGCTATATAAGGATGACACGCATCTTGCCAGATCGAGATATTAAGACAAAAGGATTAGGGAATGTTGGATTCCAGTACAAGTGGGAGATTGTTGGGAATGTCCTGAAATCTACTGTGTTATCTCTAGAAAGTATGATAAGTGTCGAGATCAGACATAAGTCATAAATACTGGGTGATCATGATGACTTGCTAGAGCCCGCTCATGATCTATAAGTTTAGGACTTATTACCAGTATTGTATGATCCCTAAGGGTCACACACCATAGCTAACGGGAAAGTTAACAAGGAATTAATACGGTAAGATGCAAGGCATTTACTGTATTTGTACAGAGAATTGGGCCAGACAAAAGACAGTCTTTTGTCTGATTTGGGCCTTGGGCCCAAAAGCCTAATGAGCCATTAGTTTAATTACTTGGGCCCATATAAGGAAGAGAGGAGGCGCAGGAAGCCCTAATGCTTCATACATCTGCGATTTTCACACCAGCGGTCTTCCTCTCTCTCTGTGATTCCAACTTGGTCTAGCAGCCTGATCCAGTAGCTTGTAAGCGTGTGGATACCTAGGAGGAGCCGGTAATCATCAGCTCTTGCAGATCTCGATATTCCTTTGATTAATCCGCTGCAATCACAAGGTAATGATTCTGATCTGTTTATGATTCATCTGCAAATCACCTAGATCCTAGTTGATTATGTTAGGTTGTAATCTGACAATTACACCATTGAAAACACATAATCCTTCATCCGCAGGGACCATTCAGTCTCGCCCCAGCAATACCGGAGTACAGGACATGCAACGGATGTGGAGTGTATGCGTTCAGTTACATTGGTGTCCCCGAGCAGTAGACCCGCGTCTTCGGGAGCCGTACCATCCAGTACCGGGACCCAATCACTGTCCGTTGTGTGGTCACGAGGGCCATGGAGCATTGACTTGTCCTATCGTCGGATCAGGAGTGCGTGTACCCGATGGAGATTCATACCGAGCACTAGTACGAGAAGATTATTGAGCGGGACCCAGCCGCAGAGATTCCGAGCCCAGTCAGCCGCCCGTGGTGTAGTACTAGTTGTTTCGTTGTCCGAACCCGAACCCTAGAAACAAGATGGTGTTACAAGAAGCAGTTTAACCTGAACCTGCAAGTGAGTCAGTGGAGTTTCATCACCAGAGTGGGTATCAGTGATTGAGGAGGGTCGAGGAGTGCATGAGTATGGCCGTTAGTTGGAAGGAAGAAAGTCACTCGAGGCGGTACTCATTAGAAACAAGTGAAGCAATGGGAATGGAGGGCGAGTTATTATTGCGAGATCAAGGAAGCCTGGAGCATTGATCGGCACAGATGAATCCATGAAGCGTGGAGTTCAGTGATCAAGAAATTTCGAGGTGTACATAAGTATGGCGGTTCAGTTGGGAGGAGGAACATCGATATTACCATAATACCGATGGGGAGCGAGAGCAGTAAAGATGAAACAAGTATCGAGAGTGGAGGGAGAGTCGGTGTTGTGCCATTCACGGAGGTCGAAGCAAAGTGGGGAAGTCAAAAGTGTCGATTCAAGACGATCATTAGTTGGCGCAGATAGAATCAGAAACTCGAGTGGAGCAGTTCAGTCAGGATCAGTGATTTCAAGAATCCAGATTAAAGTCAGTGAAGCAATGAGGTGAGGAACCAGGAGTGATCGTGATCCAAGTTCTCAGTGTGGAGTGTTCAAGGCGTCAATATTTTGGGTTTGTTCAAGACGGTGTTTCAGAGGTCAGTAAGTATCGGGAGTCCAGTTCAGTTGGTTCATCGTTCGAGAATCGGAGCAGTGGAATCTGTTCCAGAGTGGCGACTTACAGAGTTCAGTTTCCGACTCGAAGTTTTTAGTAACGGAGAATTCGGGGACCGAATTCCTGTAAGTGGGGAAGAATGTAATATCCTGTTCCAAGAAATAGTCAACGGGCAGCAGAGAAGTCAACGGAGGGCATTTTCGTAATTTTCAGAAGATGAAGGGCATTTTGGTAATTTTACCAAAATGCGATCTGGAAGTGGAGACGGGCCAAGTGTTCTTATTTTTGTCCAAAAGAACATTTAGAAGACCAGACGTGGAAGAAACGGAGATTAAACGAGTTTTACGGACTATCGGGAAAGGAAACCGATAGAACCGATAAAACTTGTAAAATCCATAACGGGAGGTTCTCGGTTTAGTTTCGGGATGGCTTGTGACGGGATTTGATTCGTGATTTTTGAGTGTTTTCTCGGTTCGGTGTTATTGTTATTTCGTGTGTTGATTTCTTTGTATATTTGACTTGACGATTGTTTGTGAAAATTCTATTAAACGTTGTACTCAATGTTGATTACTCAGAAATGAAATTGTTTCCCTGATATGAGGTTTAAGTCCGAACCGACACAACTCATCGAAGTAGTGCAAGTGGTACCGCTTGTACTATGGATATGAGGATAGCGGAGTCGAGGATAGATTGGTGCGAGCCTTTGTCTCAAACCGAACTAACTTTGGCTTCGTCCTGTGGCGAACTTTTCCCATTCGACTTGCTCGGGTTCGATCGGTCATGTTCTTGTTTGATTGTTGACCGGTCAGCTCGACGGTCAGCGGAGAATGGGAAAGGGGCGTTACACCTATCTTGTACATATTTGCATTTTAGCTTTCTTTTTCCTTTTATTGGGTCTCTTTCTCAAGTTTGCTTTCACACCGAGACGGTGTGAAGTAAGTTTGGGGGAGAGACTAGTAGCTGACATGTTTTCCTTTGCTGTTTGAGCTTTCCTTGAGTCTCATGCATTTCATATCTTATGCATTTCATCTATGCAATAAAAAACACAAAAAATCAAAAAATTTCAAAAAACAATAGCATGTAGTTGCATTTGCATTCTAGGATTGAGTCTAGGTTGCATGCATAGAGGAAAATGATGATTTTGACTTGTAGAGGTTCACCAAATAAGTTGCTCGTTGCTTTAGTTAATTTTCGAACAAAGGAAAACCCATTCCTTGATCTTGAAATTCTGAAACTCCCTATCTTTGTGAAGCTTGCATGATCTTAAACTCAATTCTGTGATATTGGACTTAATCTTGACTTAATTATCTCACTTAGGGGCTTGAAATGCAATCCCATGGCCCTTGCTCGGGTTATGTTATCCTTTTGCCACTCTTTTGTTAACCCGGGCAGCCATTGATCTATGATCATGGTTCACCCACCCAATGACCCAAAAGCTTCCTTGAAGCCTAAATGATCTTTGATGAGTGAGGCATTTTCTTCATAGCATTGGCATGTGCAAAAACTTGAGAGTATCGGGAACGACAAAGGTCAATTCTCATTATAGCTAACTCTAGTGCCACAAGAGTCTAGCATTAGGATGGGAAACAAGTTTGGGGGAGAGATGAAAGTTGTCTTGGGACCAAAAGATCAATAAAAAAAAGAGAATGAAAAGAGTTCAAAGAGAAAACAAAGTCACTAGGGAATCAAATCAAGGAGAGCAAAGAGTAAAAAGGAACAAGTAAGTCCCCTAAGAGTTTATCAAAATAAAAATCAAGTAAGAAAAGGGGGGTAAAAGAAATGAAAAGTGTGCTCGTGTAAAATCAGTTAAGGTTTCCTAGTTGACATCAAGAAAAGAAAGAAAAGCTTTTTGGGTGAGTGTTTTTGATGAAAAGAATGATCATGGGTTGGGGTTGGTGAGTGATTGCCTTTAAAAATGGGAATGTGTAGAAGAAATCATATAGGGAATGGGTAGAACAATTAGAACTGAACTTTGTATGCATCAATTGTTCCCTTTCTTAGATAGATTTTGTGTAATGACAATTGCTCCTTGTTATGAGAGTAAACCACCCCAAAAAACTCTACTAAGCCACCTCAAATAGCCCTTCTTGAACCTTGCCAATTGGGATTGATTGATTGCCCCTTTGTGATATTGTGCTTCATATTATAATGAATGTAAGGAATTGAGTTGATTGATTGCTTGTGTTCTATAGGATCCCGGGAGTTAGAGTAGGGATTGAGAGAGACGATAATGTGGAAGTACATGATTAAACAATATGATTGGAGAAACTTGTAACTTGTTTGAAGGACTTTAAGTCTTGTTGTGAGCTTTGTGGTTTTGAGTCCCCACCTTCAAACCTTTCTCTCCAGCTTGCTTTGAATGTTTGACACTTGCATGTGGACAAGCAAAGTTTAAGTTTGGGGAGAATTGATAAACTTGAATTTTGATGCATCTAGGCATGTTTTAAGTTCATGTTTTGGTCTCATTTAGCATTCATTCTTATCTTTTCTTTGTTCTTTTGATTGCATTTGTAGTTAAGTGCATCTAGAGTTGTAATCTTGCATGTTTAGGTGTATATACTTGCATTTAGCCATATTTAGAAGCATTTTGTATTTGCATAGATCCTTTTCAGGTGTTGGAAGGCTACTAGGATGACTTGGGAGCATTTGGAGCCAGTTGGATTGGAGAAGAATGAAGAAATGGCGATTTGGAAACCGTTGCGGTTCGTGTAGCGGCTGAAGAGGAGACCGCGAGCATCTGAAGAAATCATGAACTTTTATGCGGATTGCCAGTGGTTCTCATTGCGGTCAAGGCAAGACCGCGGTCCAGCTCGCGGTTCGTGTTGCGGAGAGGAGGAAACCGGGAGCAATGAGGAGTTTCCGAAGAACTTTTATGCGTGTTGACCGCGGTTCACGTCGCGGCCCGGATAAAACCGCAAGGACTCTTGCGGTTTGGCTTGCGGGTACTTTGAAACCGCAAGCGAGCCAGAATCTGTTGACTTTTGACCTTTGACCAGACTTTCTATCTTATGTTTCTGGGTTGACCCAGGCTTGTTGGGTCGACCCAGCTCGTGATTAGACCCCTTTAAATATATTTTTGGGAAAAACCCTAAATCTATCTCTTCTCTTTCACCAAGTTGTAAACATCTTAACCCTTTTGGGATTTTGCCATTTCTATGACAGTTTGTTGTTTTCTATTTTCTTATTATCTTAATCTCTCTTATCTCTCTCTTAACATATGATTCTTATGGATTATTGTGTTGAGAGCATGATTAGTGAGTAGTTTCATCAAGGTTTATGGGTTTGGTAGGATTAGGGTGATTAGGGGTGATTCATGGATGCTTAGGGCTTGTTATCTTTAATCCTTCCTATCTTAGTGTTCTTAATGCTTGATTGACCTTGATCATGTTGATTATGATGATATGGTTTTGTTGCACACCATGCGTTCGATGAAATGCTAGATATAGCTTTGATAAGGATTTTCACATTCTAGCTCATGAGAATGATTGTTTAGAGTGATTATTAGCTTAATGGAACTTGATCTTAATGATTGCCTTGTCTTAACTCACAAATGAGAATTTGTTCTTGATTTATGATTAATGAAAGTGATTAGTGCCAAGACATTGGATTAGTCAATTGTTTAGTGTTCCTTGCTTAAGGATCAGCATCTTTGATGTGTGTTGAGCATTCTTGATAACCCCAAATCATTCTATCCATTGACCTTGAACCATGAACCTTATCTTTAATCTTTGATCTCTTAAGTTTGATAATTGCTTGCTTGATTTACTTAGTTTCTTTTACTTGTTTGTTTGACATTAATTGCACTTATAGCCTTTAGAATCACAATTGAATTTTGTTGCTTAACTCAATTAACTTAATTGGTGTGGTGCATTCTTGATTGGTTGAATCCAATCTCAATTATGGTTTGACACCCCTTATACTACAACTTCATAGTATTAAGGGGAATTGATATCTGATATATCATGGTTTTTACCCATTTTAGGCCATGATATAGTTGTGTTTTTAGTGTCTTTTGTGTTCTTTTAGAGTCTTTTACAGGTATAATCAGGTGTGGAGCTGAATTGGAGATAATGGAGCATTTTGGAGATTTTTGGAGTGTTTGGCCGAGAGATAGAGTTCACTGTCCGAAACAGAGGAAGGTGTCGATCGTTGCACTCTAGCATCGATCGATGCACCAGCGAGATGGGCCAAAAACTCGGCGGTTTAGAAGAATCAAGTTATTGCACTTTGATCCAGAGGTTCCTGATATTTACAAAGAAGCCCTTGGCCGAGATTATACCTATATAATCAAGTTTTAGTTGTTTTTATTAGATACACTTTCATAATTAAGAGAAGAGGATTTTTAGAGCTTTTGGGGCTGATCTGAACCTATTACTTCATCTGTATTTGGAGAAGATTTCGAACCCCTTTTACTCTTATTCTTTTATGCAATTTATTCATTCTATGATTATGTTTTCATTATCTATGTCTGAGTAGATTCCTAGTTAGGTTTAGGGTTTCTCACATAGGATTTCATGACTTGCTAGACTTGTTCAAATTCAGTTAAGGATTCAAACTATATCTGTTCTTCAATTTAATTGTGCTTAAAGCTAGTTCTAACCTGATCAATTAGAATCTAGATCTTAGGTTGCTAAATACGTCACGGAAGTGGGGTTTAGGAATCTGAACTAATTAAATTGGGCAATTAAACTTTGCGCAAACGGAAGTTTGGTTTAGGATAATTGTGAACATATCAAACTTGGGATTAATGCTAGTTTAATCTGTTAGTTCTCGCAAACGAAAGTTTGGTTTGCTGCACTTAGACTTAGAGAATAATCGCAAAGGAATTTGGTTAATTCTACATCTGTGTTTTGAGTTCTAGAACTGTGCTTAATTAGATCCTTGCTGAATGAACTGTCTGCTTGTCTGATTTCCTGAGAATACCCTAGGCTTGACGCTTTTAATTACTTGCTTCCACAACCGTTAATCTCTGCTACTGATTTACTTTCTCGCACCGCTTTTAATTCAATCACATTGCTTATTTCTAGTATTAGTCTCTACTGTTCTGATCTATTGAGACCAAGTGTCCCTGTGGATTCGATAACCCTATATACTACTTTGACATTGCTGTTCACTTGCAGTTTAGAATAGGGATAAACTTTGAGCCTATCAAGTTTTTGGCGCCGTTGCCGGGGACTCTTTGAGTCTTCGATAGGACCGAACTTAGGGTTTTTACTAGAAATTTTTCTTTTTGTTTTTGTTCTTTTTCGTTTTTTTTTTTTTTTGATTTTGCTAACTTTTTCTCTGATTTCTCTCTGTCGCAGGTACGAATTTCGCCTTGCGTCGATCGTTGCATCCCTTGCGTCGATCGTCACTAGGCGATTCTGAGATTGAATCGATCGTTGCACTGATAGCATCGATCGTTGCTGGACGATTACGGACAGTTTATGCCAACGCAGAAAACTCGAAGTAATCCGAACTCGAGCTTGCTTAATCTCGGACTAGAGGAACTTGGACGTCTAGAGAGGACTATCAGAAGAGAAAAGAGAGAGAGAATGGTTCGAGAACGTCTGATCTTGATACCAGATGCTGAAGGTACCCTGAGGGACCAAGATAACAACCCATACAATGCTGCTGGGCATCGGGTTGATGCTGAAGGGAATGTCATCCCTGATCCTCCTGAGCAACAGCAACAGGAGCTGAACCGAAACCAGGGTCAAGGACAGGCCCAAGGTAGAGAGATGGTGGTTCATGAGAGGACACTAGCTGATTACAACAGACCTGACGAGTTTCATGCAAACCGAGCAGCTCTAGTGCTTCCTGCTTTTGAGAGGAATGATTTTGAGGTAAAGACCATCTACTACCAGCTGATGAGACAGATTGCTTTTCATGGTCTTCAAGCAGAGCAGCCTATGGATCACATTGACAAGTTTGAAGACATAGTCACTGGCATGAAGTATGAAGGAGTATGCCCGGACTATCTGTTCCTTAAGCTATTTCCGCACAGTCTTGCTGGAGACGCTAGTGCATGGCTGAGACAACTGGCACCTGGTCAGTATACTACTTGGGCAGCCTTAAAGAGTGAGTTCCTGCGTCACTTTTATGATGATGCGCGCTCGGATCAGTCCAGACAGGACATACTCACCTTTTCCCAAGGAGCTGTGGAGCCCTTGAAGACTGCCTGGATGAGATTTAAGCAGTATCAGCGTGACTGTCCACACCATGGATTCACAGAAGTACAGCTGATTGGTATTTTCTTCAGAGGCATAGATCTCCCTTATCAGACTGCGCTGGATAATTCCAGTAATGCTAATTTCAACACCAGGACTCCTACACAAGCTAAGCAGTTGATTGAGAACCTGATTGGCAGCAACAGTTGCAAGACAATGGATGAAAGGAGGAAGAAATATGGTGGAACTGTAGAGAATTCTGATATAGCTAATATAAGATCCAGATTGGACACAGTCTACAATCTCCTGACAAGTAAGAAAGCTGTCCACTTCGCCCAAGATGTAGAAGTGATTCAGACTGAGGAGGAAACTCAGGAAGAAGATGTGAATTTCATAGGAGGTTCTTGTTTCCAAGGTAATAGATTTGGTAATCAACAGGGGAACAGATTCTCCAATGGTGGACAGACTGGTGGTTTTCAGAAGACCTATGGACAAGGTACTCAGAGGACCTATGGATCTACATCCTATCAGACTCCTCCTGCGCCTACAACCCATGAGAGCAAAATGGAGGCTATGATGGAACAACTGATTGAGAGTCAGACCAAGATTTCTGTGGACTGCAACAAGAAGTTGGACGCTGTCTATGAAGACCTCAATGGGAAATTTGAGTCTCTAAGCACTCACATGAAGTAGTTGGACACTCAGGTGAACCAGATGTCCAGCTCACTGAAGGGAAAAGGAGTGGCAGACACTCATGTTAAGGCCTGGTCTGTGTGCATTAATGATGGATCTCACCTAGGTGAAAAATTTGAGCTAAGTACAGCTGAGTTGGTGACAGAACAGGAATTTTCGGATATTTGTGAAAAACTCTCGGGTGGAATCTGCTGTAGTGCGTCGATCGATGCAACATCTGTGCCGATCGATACACCCGTCGGGATGGCAACGATCGACACACCCTTAGTGTCGGTCGTTGCAGGGCGTGAACAGACAGAATCGTCGGATGATAATAGCATAGATGCTGACTTGGAGCTTGATCGCCTATTCAATGGAGCCTCTGAGATTACTCAACAGGAGATCTACGAGCAGATCTTTAGACAACACTCCTCAGTGTCTGAAGTGATTAGGCAAGAGATTGAAGAGCTGAAGAAATTAGAAGGGATTAGTGAAGAATTGGAAGAAATTCCAACTTCTGATGATCCACCTTATCATCCATGTGTGCAAAGGTACCTGAACAAGATGTTTCCCCTGGATGATGATCTGAAAGACTGGGTGATAATAGTCCCTCAGCATATTAGTGATGTTCTGCTAACTAAGGTCCCGAAGAAGCTATCTGATCCTGGAGTCTTTGTGCTGGACTGTTCTATCTTTGAGGATAGCTTTAGGCGTTCTCTGTGTGATTTAGGAGCTGCTGGAAGTTTGATGCCTTACTCTGTGGCAGAAAAGCTGGGTATGCTGGACTTTACTCCTACTAGGACTTCTCTTGTCCTAGCTGATCAGTCCATACGAGTTCCTGAAGGACTCCTTATGGACATTCCGGTGAGAGTTGGAAACTACTTAGTTCCAACGGACTTCCTTGTGCGGAGATATGACTGTGATCCGGATGAAGCATTATTGCTTGGGAGACCCTTTTTGGCTACAGCAGGAGCGTTGATTGATGTTAGGAACAGCTTGATAGACCTCCATCTGGGAGATGAACCACTGCACTATGAGATGGATAAGCTGCGAAAGCCACTGATAGATGGGCAGACATTCACCATAAGGGACGCAGATTTTGAGCAGCCTGATCATACCATGGTTATAGATCCTGGAGCACATTTCACTCCATCTTTTCTTGGACATGAGCATTCCGCAACAGCCTACTCACCACCTTGGATGAGGAGACTTGAACAGAGACAGAAAAAGTCTCTGTCAGGACCTCCTGGTACTTGAAAATTTCCATCCGTCCGGTCAAGCTATTGACCTTAAACAAGCGCTGGGTGGGAGGCAACCCACCATTAGGTACTGGTGTTTTTCTACTTAATTTTTGGTGTTTTTGTTAGGATTTTACGTTTGTTTTTGTTTCTGGTGAGTTTATGTTTGCAGGTCTCGGTTAAATCGCAGTGCAATGATCGACGCACTATTGTGTCGATCGTCACAACACGAAAGGAATCGCATTGCAGCGATCGTTGCGGTCCTGAGCAACGATCGACTATACACGAAAATCGCCAAGTAACGGTCGATGCACTTAGTGCAACGATCGATGCCTGAGCGACAGAGGTAACCCGACAGACATAACTTCATCTTTTCAATTTTTTATTTTCTTTTTACCGATCCTTCGCTTGACACTACTGGGGACAGTGTGTCTTAAGTGTGGGGGAGGTGCTACTGACTTTTGTTTTCTGTTTTCTTAAGAGTCAGTCCGTTTTTTTTTTTTTTTTTTTTTTTTTTTTTTTTAAATTTGTTTTATTGAGTCAAAATTGTTTAAGTAAGAAACTATGATTTTCTGAGAAGATTTACAAGACTTGCAGGAACTTAAGTAACCATTGGGATGAAGTTGCAGGATCTATCTCTGACTATTAGAAAACCCCATCACAGATCAACCTACTGGGAACACCCACATCACTTCAGGTATCAGAGGATCCTTTTACTGACTTCAATTTAATATTGACTTAGATTTCTCACCTAAGGGCTTGGTATACTTTGTGTCGGATTCCCTTGTTAGTTCTGACACAGCATGTCAACCTATCCTATTTAGTTCCCTTCTCCCCTTCTATAAAGTAAAAAAAAAATAATAAACTGAGGATGAGTTAGTAACTCCGAAGTGGTCACAGGAGTGGTAGAGACCCCTATTATCTCCTGTGCTATCCATGGAATGTGTCCAAAGTACACCCCATAACGGGAAGAACACTGATAAAAAAAATAAAATGATACCCAGTGGGGAAAAATCAGTTGTTAAAGAAGGGAAAGAGACGAAAGGGACTAGAGAAAGGTAGTATGGTGGTCTAGAGCTGATAAGGTAAGAATCCATGTGCCCTTTGATCGATACTCCTTAGGTGAGACCGCACTTAAATACTTGCAGAAGTCAGTAGGGAGAATTTGAATGCTTGAATGTGATTGTGGAGTTTACCTAGGACAGTTGCTAAGTGTGGGGGAAGTACATTGTGGTCTTGATATCCTGTGATTGATTCTTGCAGTGGTTTACTAAGGGGAATCTGAGTATTGTAGCTTCTAGGATGAAATGAGTTTCTGAAGAGTTTTCAAACCTCTTCACCAAGCTTTAGTTCTATGTTTTGCTTGAGGGCAAGCAAAGGCTAAGTGTGGGGGAGTTGATATATCATGGTTTTTACCCATTTTAGGCCTTGATATAGTTGTGTTTTTAGTGTCTTTTGTGTTCTTTTAGAGTCTTTTACAGGTATAATCAGGTTTGGAGCTGAATTGGAGATAATGGAGCATTTTGGAGATTTTTGGAGTGTTTGGCCGAGAGATAGAGTTCACTGTCCGAAACAGAGGAAGGTGTCGATCGTTGCACTCTAGCATCGATCGATGCACCAGCGAGATGGCCCAAAAACTCGGCGGTTTAGAAGAATCAAATTATTGCACTTTGATCCAGAAGTTCCTGATATTTACAAAGAAGCCCTTGGCCGAGATTATACCTATATAATCAAGTTTTAGTTGTTTTTATTAGATACACTTTCATAATTAAGAGCAGAGGATTTTTAGAGCTTTTGGGGCTGATCTGAACCTATTACTTCATCTGTATTTGGAGAAGATTTCGAACCCCTTTTACTCTTATTCTTTTATGCAATTTATTCATTCTATGATTATGTTTTCATTATCTATGTCTGAGTAGATTCCTAGTTAGGTTTAGGGTTTCTCACATAGGATTTCATGACTTGCTAGACTTGTTCAAATTCAGTTAAGGATTCAAACTATATATGTTCTTCAATTTAATTGTGCTTAAAGCTAGTTCTAACCTGATCAATTAGAATCTAGATCTTAGGTTGCTAAATACGTCACGGAAGTGGGGTTTAGGAATCTGAACTAATTAAATTGGGCAATTAAACTTTGCGCAAACGGAAGTTTGGTTTAGGATAATTGTGAACATATCAAACTTGGGATTAATGCTAGTTTAATCTGTTAGTTCTCGCAAACGAAAGTTTGGTTTGCTGCACTTAGACTTAGAGAATTATCGCAAAGGAATTTGGTTAATTCTACATCTGTGTTTTGAGTTCTAGAACTGTGCTTAATTAGATCCTTGCTGAATGAACTGTCTGCTTGTCTGATTTCCTGAGAATACCCTAGGCTTGACGCTTTTAATTACTTGCTTCCACAACCATTAATCTCTGCTACTGATTTACTTTCTCGCACCGCTTTTAATTCAATCACATTGCTTATTTCTAGTATTAGTCTCTACTGTTCTGATCTATTGAGACCAAGTGTCCCTGTGGATTCGATAACCCTATATACTACTTTGACATTGCTGTTCACTTGCAGTTTAGAATAGGGATAAACTTTGAGCCTATCAATATCCATATCAAATTCCACTTATCATGATGTGGAGTATATGGACAAGTCTTATGTCTAATGATTCCATGGGCTTTACAATTTTTCGTCAAATAACTTGTTACAGTACTCTATCCCATTATCAGTCCTGAGAGCTTTAAGCTTAAATCCCTTATGATTATCCAAAAATTCTTTTCACTCAACTAACTTCTTGAGTGTTTCATCTTTAGTCCTGAAGAAACAGACCCATACTTTCTGCAAGAAGTCATCCACAAATGAAACATAATATTGACACTTTGATAAACTCGGTGTCACATTAGGTGATCTCCAAAGATCAGAATGAACATATTCTAATGGTGATTTAGAAGTATGCTTACCTGACATATATGACAACTTCTGGGATTTTCTTAGTACGCAGAACTCTTATTGCTTAAGCTCTTTTATATCTTCATATTTCATCAACTCTTTCTGACCAAGGCTTGTACTCCTTTTGAACTCATATGTCTCATCCTACAATTCCATAAAATAGTAGAATCTGATGTCTGTACTGCATTGCATTAAGCTGCTTCTTCATTGGTTCTCCATCAAATATATATAGAGTTTTGTTATAGTCACCTGCGATTACCTCCTTTCTAATATAGAGCACTTGCATCTCGAAGTTCTTTGACTGAAACCAATAGACAATGTGTATCAGTAGAAGAATTTATCATCTTACTCCAAAAAAAATAAAAATAAGTTATTGTGGTTGACTATATCTAAACTCCCTATTGTTGTAACTATACAATGTGTATCATTCCCCACTTGGATATTGCCTCTATCAGTTTCTTAAACCTCCAACAGAAGATCTTTTCTATAGGTTAAATGATAAGAACACCCATAGTCAAGAACCCATCCATCTCTTGAGCTTGATTCAGAAGCAGTTAATACCACATGTTCGTCGTTAAGCTTGTCCCATGTTAGCTCTTCCATTGCTAGACTGGCCTTTCTTAGGACATTCTTGCTTAAAATGACCTCCAGCTCCACAAATCCAACATACCCTTTTGTTTTTAATCTTAGATTTTCCTTTGTTTTCTTGTTTTCCTTTGGTATTAGATTTCTTTTCACCTTGAGGATTTTTCTCATTGAACAACCCTTCATTTCTATTCATCGATAGGTGGATTCCCTTCAGCTTCAATTCTGTTGAGAATGGATGCTCTCGATTCCTCCCAAAATGCGACTCAAGGCTCAATCAATCATCAAAATACACAGAGATTTGACCCGGTTCATGGTGTTAACTAACCACTACATCCGGCTAGGACCTTGCGGTCCCCAAGTTTGATAGATGAGCCGGAAATCACCTCCGGCGTGGTCGTACATGGAAACTATCACCGTCGATTACAACCCAATCGACTATACAAGGAAGAAGAAGAAGAGAACCCTAAGAGACCCCAAGATAACATACAAGCATGTTCTCTCTCTCACATCTCTAGTTCTCTCTCTCACACTCTGTTGTTAATCACCAAGAAAAGAATCGCTTCATAATAATCTTAAGAGCTTTACCTCCTCTGGTTTTGTTCGTGATAAAGACGAAGTCGGCGTGACTATCTCACGTGAGGCCTCACGTGAGAATATGTAAAACACCTTTACTTTGAGACCTTCTTCTTCAGTTAGAATGTTTCCAACACTTGGCTCATATTCCTTCTTTTCCTTTAGTAAGCTATGCTCTTCAATCTGATTTCACAGCTTCTTAATGTTGAATCAATATCCAACATTCTCCACCTTGATTCAAAATTTGAAGAAGCTTGTGAGCTGCCCATTAGAACTATTGAACCCAACTCTAATCTTGGCCAATTAAATCTCCAATAACCTGTCTAAAGAAACCTTACACAGACAACCACATCACATTAATCACTAACCATGACAAATCAATAATGAATCCAGACATAATGTTAAATAAAACTCCAGCCGTGTAAACCACACTGCATCTACAGAGCTATTAACATTCCAATGCCCATTAGAGTTTCATAACCAGCTTTTACACAAACTTGTGTTAAGCTAAACTCTTCATTGATTCTTCATGCTTTGGATATTCCTGAGATAACCACTCATCGAACAAACCATTAACAAGTCTAAGATATTTAGAACTTGTTAACACAACAGACAACTCCATAAGCTAACACTTATGAGTTCAACAATCACACAGCTTTCATTATGATTTCTGTCAGATATCATAAAAATGTTTCAGCAATTGTACTTAATCTTTATATATCTCTCTGCAAACCTGATTCTTTTGTCGACAAGTTTGATTCATCTCATGGGCACTGAGCTTAGAACCAAATTACCATTAAATCATATGCAGAAAAACAGAAAACATACATGTTTCCTTCTTGAACCAACCCTTGATTCAAAACCTGCAACACAATCTCATCCTACAACATGTTAGTAACCAAACATATTTAACAAGAGATTGTACTTACAGACATCTGTTTAGCCAACTCAGCCTTGAAACAAACTTGAACCGCTGTTGAAAATTCAACAGATCACGCCTCACAACTCCACCTTGTTGAGAAGACTTTCGATGCAAATTTCTTGTCCAATTCCCTGAGTAAATAGATCAGTACCAGTAGCTTATGACACACTACTTGTACCTACAGAGTTTCTGACCAAAATGTTCGAAGCAACTGTTAGCTCCTTTTAAACTTGCTCATGTCGATTATCATGTGACATGCCTGAGACCCTTCTCTACAGCCCTTCACGCTTCACTCTAGAACTCCCGAAGTCGTATAATTCCTTGCTGCAAAGGCCTCTCTGCAAAACTTCTTCATGTTTGCAAAACATCACCAATTTTGGCACCATTTACCATATCTCTCATCATCAAAACCTGAGATGCTCCTGAGGCATTCCCTTACAGCCTGTTTTACACCAAATCTCGAGCTCATGGTGTGTTTCTTCAACTGTAAGATTGACCTGAACACATTGAAACAATGTGCATATTCCACCAAAGAACCTTTGGTACTTGCATCCTAGTTCTTCTCAGATCAGAACCATAATCATACTTGGCTCAACATTCATATTTCTTTCCAGCATGCTATTCTCTGAGCTTTCCATACTTGACCAAACCCACAAGTATCTTTCCTTGAGAACATTACTCAAATCTTCCTTTAGATGCACACAGACAACTTATAAATCATCAACATGTTGTCTTACAAATGTAGTTTGAACTTGCTGCATTTTTAATCCTCACTCCTTCTAGGGCTTCATACCAGTTGCAAACACGTCTAGTGATAACTTGTCTTTATGTTCAGTATTCACCGTCTCATACCAACGCATGTGTATCTCCACATTCACATAACTTGCAACTTTCTATGTTTCAGTACTTTTGAGTTTAGTTCACTCTGGAGCCTTCCTCATGTTTTACTTGAACAAACCTCAGATTGATTCTTCATCAATCTTCGCCTCAGACCAGACATCAAAGAATCTTTGACCTCTCCTCCAGCAAATCCAACAAGAACCTCTATGCACCGTTGTTTAAACCAACAAGACACCCCGTCTAACACCCAATATTAGAAAGACTTTCGACACACAAAACAAGGCTCTGTCTATTGCAAGAAAACACTGTGACATTACTCACACTTAAAACATATGCAGCCCCTAAACCACTAAACTCTTCTTTGGTCCATCAAATGTTTCTTTACTGAAAAAATCTGACCCAAACTACAAAGCTCCTTCTGAAACATAGCTCCACCTAGAAGATAACACCTTCTGAATATTCCTTACACTCACTGTAATGCCAATTACTCCACCTGGAACAGTAATCATTCAAAAGTTCATATGTCTTTATATCTCAGCTTCCTTTCCTTGTACTTAGACCTTCTTATCAGCTTGATGACTTGACTGCATAGACACTGTTCAAGCCATACAACTTCTTACTACAGTCACTTGAACTAGTTCCTTATACTAGAAGATCTCAGGAACCTTTTACTCTACGACGAAGCTCTCAATTTGGCCTTTTTTTTTCTTACCAACTTGACAAAGCATTGATTGCTTTTAGACATACAGACCCTTTGACAAACTGAACTTGTTATAGCCTTGGCTGACTCGACCCAATACATACCAATTCTGATTTGTATCCATCAAATTTGTGCTTCCTGCAAACTTCTCTTAAGCTTAACAATCCACAATTTCAGAAATCTCTCATCCACCGAGTCTTCTACCATTCTCATGTGTAGAAAACTGACATTTTGAACTTTGAGAATTCCACGTATGATCTCTCCTATAACAAGCTTAACCACTATTCTTAGACTCATATCAATTGACTCATAAGAACCAGAAACCATTTATCTGAAACTTGGTCTCTCCAACACTGATTTTTACCACCAGTTACACCAAGAGCTTTATCATCTTTCCAGCCAAGTTTAGACACAATTCCTTGATGTCACCATAGCTCTAACCTGAGCATATCTTCAGCTGCTATCCAATATCCACAGTAGCTTCTTACATCTTCCCCACAAGAGCCACTTTCGATCCAGCAAAATGCAAACCTTGATTTGTCACAGTTTAGCTTTTGCTCCAGCTGACTTCTTCTTGGCTTTAATGATTCTCTATGCTCTCCTTTTACAGTACTGATAGGCTCAAAGTTTATCCCTATTCTAAACTGCAAGTGAACAGCAATGTCAAAGTAGTATATAGGGTTATCGAATCCACAGGGACACTTGGTCTCAATAGAAACAGAAACGTAGAGATTAATACTAGAAATAAGCAGATGGTGAAGTAAATAAATTGCAAAGCAAGAAAGTAAACAGTAGCAGAGATTAACGGTTGAGAAGCAATAAACTAAAAGCGTCAAGCCTAGGGTATTCTCAGGAAATCAGACAAGCAGACAGTTCATTCAGTAAGGATCTAATTAAGCACAGTTCTAGAACTCAAAACACAGATATAGAATTAACCAAATTCCTTTGCGATAATTCTCTAAGTCTAAGTGCAGCAAACCAAACTTTCGTTTGCGAGAACTAACAGATTAAACTAGCATTAATCCCAAGTTTGATATGTTCACAATTATCCTAAACCAAACTTCCGTTTGCGCAAAGTTTAATTGCCCAATTTAATTAGTTCAGATTCCTAAACCCCACTTCCGTGACGTATTTAGCAACCTAAGATCTAGATTCTAATTGATCAGGTTAGAACTAGCTTTAAGCACAATTAAATTGAAGAACAGATATAGTTATGAATCCTTAACTGAATTTGAACAAGTCTAGCAAGTCATGAAATCCTATGTGAGAAACCCTAAACTCAACTAGAAATCTACTCAGACATGATTAATGAAAACATAATCAAAGAAATAATAGATTGCATATAAGAAATTAAATAGATAAAGGGGTTCGAAATCTTCTCCAAAATAAGTGAATACAGGAAATAGATCAGCCCCAAAAGCTCTAGAAATCTCTTAGCTAATAGTATCAAAGCGTAATGTAAAGCGTAGGTAAAATAAACACCAAAAACTAGTATATATAGGCACAATCTCGGATGGGGCTTCTGTGTAAATACTGGAACTATTCTGGGCCTCTTTGCAAATATTCATATCTTCATTAAACCGACGTGTACGGCCCATCTCGCTAGTGTGTCGACCGATGCACAAGGTGTGTCGGTCGATGCATGATCAATAAATCGGACAGTGAGTTAATCTCTCGGCCAAAACGTCCCAAAAGTCCCAAAATGCTCCAAATATCTCCAATTAGCTCCAAACCTGATTAAACCTGTAAAAGACTCTAAACAAAGACAAAAGACACTAAAAACACAACTATATCATGGTCTAAACTGGGTAAAAACCATGATATATCAACTCCCCCACACTTAGCCTTTGCTTGCCCTCAAGCAAAACATAGTACTAAAACATGGTGAAGAGGTTTGAAAACTCTTCAGAAACTCATTTCATCCTAGAAGCTACAATACTCAGATTCCCCTTAGTAAACCACTGCAAGAATCAATCACAGGATATCAAGACCACAATGTACTTCCCCCACACTTAGCAACTGTCCTAGGTAAACTCCACAATCACATTCAAGCATTCAAATTCTCCCTACTGACTTCTGCAAGTATTTAAGTGCGGTCTCACCTAAGGAGTATCGATCAAAAGGCACATGGATTCTTACCTTATCAGCTCTAGACCACCATACTATCTTTCTCTAGTCCCTTTCTTCTCTTTCCCTTCTTTAACAACTGATTTTTCCCCACTGGGTATCATTTTATTTTTTTTATCAGTGTTCTTCCCGTTATGGGGTGTACTTTGGACACATTCCATGGATCACATGAGAGATAATAGTGTTTGCTACTATTCCCATGACCACTTCGGAGTTACTAACTCATCCTCAGTTTATTATTTTTTTTTTTACTTTACAGAAGGGGAGAAGGGAACTAAATAGGACAGGTTTACAGGCTATGTCAGAACTAACAAGGGAATCCGACACAAAGTATACCAAGCCCTTAGGTGAGAAATCTAAGTCAGTATTAAAGTTGAAGTCAGTAAAGGATCCTCTGATACCTGAAGTGATGTGGGTGTTCCCAGTAGGTTGATCTGTGATGGGGTTTTCTAATAGTCAGAGATAGATCCTGCAACTTCATCCCAATGGTTACTTAAGTTCCTGCAAGTCTTGTAAATCTTCTCAGAAAATCATAGTTTCTTACTTAAACAATTTTGACTCAATAAAACAAAATTTTTTGAAAAACGGACTGACTCTTAAGAAAACAGAAAACAAAAGTCAGTAGCACCTCCCCCACACTTAAGACACACTGTCCCCAGTAGTGTCCAGCGAAGGATCGGTAAAAAGAAAATAAAAATTGAAAAGGTAAAATTATGTCTGTCGGGTTACCTCTGTCGCTAAGCATCGATCGTTGCACTAAGTGCATCGACCGTTACTTGGCGATTTTCGTGTATAGTCGATCGTTGCTCAGGACCGCAATGATCGCTGCAATGCGATTCCTTTCGTGTTGTGACGATCGACACAGAAGTGCGTCGATCGTTGCACTGCGATTTAACCGAGACCTGCAAACATAAACTCACCAGAAACAAAAACAAACGTAAAATCCTAACAAAAACACCAAAAATTAAGTAGAAAAACACCAGTACCTAATGGTGGGTTGCCTCCCACCCAGCGCTTGTTTAAGGTCAATAGCTTGACCGGACGGATGGGAATTTTCAAGTACCAGGGGGTCTTGACAGAGACTTTTTCTGTCTCTGTTCAAGTCTCCTCATCCAAGGTGGTGAGTAGGCTGTTTCGGAATGCTCATGTCCAAGAAAAGATGGAGTGAAATGTGCTCCAGGATCTATAACCATGGTATGATCAGGCTGCTCAAAATCTGCGTCCCTTATGGTGAATGTCTGCCCATCTATCAGTGGCTTTCGCAGCTTATCCATCTCATAGTGCAGTGGTTCATCTCCCAGATGGAGGTCTATCAGGCTGTTCCTAACATCAATCAACGCTCCTGCTGTAGCCAAAAAGGGTCTCCCAAGCAATAATGCTTCATCCGGGTCACAATCATATTTCAGCACAAGGAAGTCCGTTGGAACTAAGTAGTTTCCAACTCTCACCGGAATGTCCATAAGGAGTCCTTCAGGAACTCGTATGGACTGATCAGCTAGGACAAGAGAAGTCCTAGTAGGAGTAAAGTCCAGCATACCCAGCTTTTCTGCCACAGAGTAAGGCATCAAACTTCCAGCAGCTCCTAAATCACACAGAGAACGCCTAAAGCTATCCTCAAAGATAGAACAGTCCAGCACAAAGACTCCAGGATCAGATAGCTTCTTCGGGACCTTAGTTAGCAGAACATCACTAATATGCTGAGGAACTATTATCACCCAGTCTTTCAGATCATCATCCAGGGGCAACATCTTATTCAGGTACCTTTGCACACATGGATGATAAGGTGGATCATCAGAAGTTGGAATTTCTTCCAATTCTTCACCAATCCCTTCTAATTTCTTCAGCTCTTCAATCTCTTGCCTAATCACTTCAGACACTGAGGAGTGTTGTCTAAAGATCTGCTCGTAGATCTCCTGTTGAGTAATCTCAGAGGCTCCATTGAATAGGCGATCAAGCTCCAAGTCAGCATCTATGCTATTATCATCCGAAGGTTCTGTCTGTTCACGCCCTGCAACGACCGACACTAAGGGTGTGTCGATCGTTGCCATCCCGACGGGTGTATCGATCGGCACAGATGTTGCATCGATCGACGCACTGCAGCAGATTTCACCCGAGAGTTTTTCACAAATATCCGAAAATTCCTGTTCTGTCACCAACTCAGCTGTACTTAGCTCAAATCTTTCACCTAGGTGAGATCCATCATTAATGCACACAGACCAGGCCTTAACATGAGTGTCCGCCACTCCTTTTCCCTTCAGTGAGCTGGACATCTGGTTTACCTGAGTGTCCAACTGCTTCATGTGAGTGCTCAGAGACTCAAATTTCCCATTGAGGTCTTCATAGACAGCGTCCAACTTCTTATTGCAGTCCACAGAAATCTTGGTCTGACTCTCAATCAGTTGTTCCATCATAGCCTCCATTTTGCTCTCATGGGCTGTAGGTGCAGGAGGAGTCTGATAGGATGTAGATCCATAGGTTCTCTGAGTACCTTGTCCATAGGTCTTCTGAAAACCACCAGTCTGTCCACCATTGGAGAATCTGTTCCCCTGTTGATTACCAAATCTATTACCTTGGAAACCAGAACCTCCTATGAAATTCACATCTTCTTCCTGAGTTTCCTCCTCAGCCTGAATCACCTCTACATCTTGGGCAAAGTGGACAGTTTTCTTACTAGTCAGGAGATTGTAGACTGTGTCCAATCTGGATCTTATATTAGCTATATCAGAATTCTCTACAGTTCCACCAGATTTCTTCCTCCTTTCATCCATTGTCTTGCAACTGTTGCTGCCAATCAGGTTCTCAATCAACTGCTTAGCTTGTGTAGGAGTCCTGGTGTTGAAGTTAGCATTACTGGAATTATCCAGCGCAGTCTGATAAGGGAGATCTATGCCTCTGAAGAAAATACCAATCAGCTGTACTTCTGTGAATCCATGGTGTGGACAGTCGCGCTGGTATTGCTTAAATCTCATCCAGGCAGTCTTCAAGGGCTCCACAGCTCCTTGGGAGAAAGTGAGTATGTCCTGTCTGGACTGATCTGAGCGCGCATCATCATAAAAGTGACGCAGGAACTCACTCTTTAAAGCTGCCCAAGTAGTATACTGACCAGGTGCCAGTTGTCTCAGCCATGCACTAGCGTCTCCAGCAAGACTGTGCGGAAATAGCTTAAGGAACAGATAGTCTGGGCATACTCCTTCATACTTCATGCCAGTGACTATGTCTTCAAACTTGTCAATGTGATCCATAGGCTGCTCTGCTTGAAGACCATGAAAAGCAATCTGTCTCATCAGCTGGTAGTAGATGGTCTTTACCTCAAAATCATTCCTCTCAAAAGCAGGAAGCACTAGAGCTGCTCGGTTTGCATGAAACTCGTCAGGTCTGTTGTAATCAGCTAGTGTCCTCTCATGAACCACCATCTCTCTACCTTGGGCCTGTCCTTGACCCTGGTTTTGGTTCAGCTCTTGTTGCTGTTGCTCAGGAGGATCAGGGATGACATTCCCTTCAGCATCAACCCGATGCCCAGCAGCATTGTACGGGTTGTTATCTTGGTCCCTCAGGGTACCTTCAGCATCTGGTATCAAGATCAAATGTTCTCGAACCATTCTCTCTCTTCTTTCTCTTCTGATAGTCCTCTCTAGACGTCCAAGTTCCTCTAGTCCGAGATTAAGCAAGCTCGAGTTCGGATTACTTCGAGTTTTCTGCGTTGGCATAAACTGTCCGTAATCGTCCAGCAACAATCGATGCTATCAGTGCAACGATCGATTCAATTTCAGAATCGCCTAGTGACGATCGACGCAAGGGATGCAACGATCGACGCAAGGCGAAATTCGTACCTGCGACAGAGAGAAATCAGAGAAAAAGTTAGCAAAATCAAAAAAAATAAAAACGAAAAAGAACAAAAACAAAAAGAAAAATTTCTAGTAAAAACCCTAAGTTCGGTCCTATCGAAGACTCTAAGAGTCCCCGGCAACGGCGCCAAAAACTTGATAGGCTCAAAGTTTATCCCTATTCTAAACTGCAAGTGAACAGCAATGTCAAAGTAGTATTTAGGGTTATCGAATCCACAGGGACACTTGGTCTCAATAGAAACAGAAACGTAGAGATTAATACTAGAAATAAGCAGATGGTGAAGTAAATAAATTGCAAAGCAAGAAAGTAAACAGTAGAAGAGATTAACGGTTGAGAAGCAATAAACTAAAAGCGTCAAGCCTAGGGTATTCTCAGGAAATCAGACAAGCAGACAGTTCATTCAGTAAGGATCTAATTAAGCACAGTTTAGAACTCAAAACACAGATATAGAATTAACCAAATTCCTTTGCGATAATTCTCTAAGTCTAAGTGCAGCAAACCAAACTTTCGTTTGCGAGAACTAACAGATTAAACTAGCATTAATCCCAAGTTTGATATGTTCACAATTATCCTAAAACAAACTTCCGTTTGCGCAAAGTTTAATTGCCCAATTTAATTAGTTCAGATTCCTAAACCCCACTTTTGTGACGTATTTAGCAACCTAAGATCTAGATTCTAATTGATCAGGTTAGAACTAGCTTTAAGCACAATTAAATTGAAGAACAGATATAGTTATGAATCCTTAACTGAATTTGAACAAGTCTAGCAAGTCATGAAATCCTATGTGAGAAACCCTAAACTCAACTAGAAATCTACTCAGACATGATTAATGAAAACATAATCAAAGAAATAATAGATTGCATATAAGAAATTAAATAGATAAAGGGGTTCGAAATCTTCTCCAAAATAAGTGAATACAGGAAATAGATCAGCCCCAAAAGCTCTAGAAATCTCTTAGCTAATAGTATCAAAGCGTAATGTAAAGCGTAGGTAAAATAAACACCAAAAACTAGTATATATAGGCACAATATCGGATGGGGCTTCTGTGAAAATACTGGAACTATTCTGGGCCTCTTTGCAAATCTTCATATCTTCATTAAACCGACGTGTACGGCCCATCTCGCTAGTGTGTCGACCGATGCACAAGGTGTGTCGGTCGATGCATGATCAATAAATCGGACAGTGAGTTAATCTCTCGGCCAAAACGTCCCAAAAGTCCCAAAATGCTCCAAATATCTCCAATTAGCTCCAAACCTGATTAAACCTGTAAAAGACTCTAAACAAAGACAAAAGACACTAAAAACACAACTATATCATGGTCTAAACTGGGTAAAAACCATGATATATCAAGTACCTTCTTCTGGTGAGAAGTGATATCCATATGTTGTTTCAGCTTTACTCCATAACAGTACCATACATGTGCTGAAGAACAAACAACAACATACACCTCAATCTAAACCATTCTTCTTTAGACTTCCATAGACTGTAATAATGATACATGATAATCTGATTTTTCCTTTGATTTTCAGAACATAAGCTTCTTAGATTCATAGGAATCTAAACTCATATCCTTCTGAGACTGATACATCAAACCAGAAACCTCTCAAATCTGAACCACACTGATTTTCCTCATACCTCTTAACCTGTCTTATTCCCAACCTATTTTTGAACTTGTTTCTACATCCATCTGCAACTCTTTTATCCTTGAATCATGAAACCTTAACCAGTAGACAAATAGCATCAGACACACACACACACACACCAATCCAGCCTCTAAGGCGTCCCCTAGACTTAAGATCCACATGTGCAACCAAATGCCATCCTTTTAACCATTCTAGAACCACATTGCATTTAACTCAAACAAACAGAGAAGCCCTACATACAATCTGACGCCAGACCTGAATCTTGAGCAATCTTTTGCAAAGACCAAAAGCAATTCATGTGAACTAACCAGATTCCAATCCTTCTAACGCAGACAACATTGGCCAGAAACAAACTATACAAGCATCACGCACTTACATTTGTGCTGCAGCGGAAACAAATCAAGTGTCAAACCGATCTGAGTCTTCGAAGTTCATAACACGATTCTTTGTAGATTGTTCTTTCTTCAGTCTCTTTGAACCCATTGATCCTTGTACGACCAACACCTTCTCAAGCGAGTCTTTAACACCAAAACCCACACCAGCGAAGTACACAGAGAAGAGTGGAGAGATAACTTACAGATTCTCCTGATTCCGTAAAACCCGAAATCACACGATCCGATTGAATCTTTCTCCGAGAATCTTTCTTTCTTCAATTCAGCATCTTCAGCAATAACCAGATGCCATCTTCTTCTTCGTTGGGATCACACCGACGCCATTAAAGCCTTGAATCGAAGAGCCTAAGCTCTGATACCACTTGTTGAGAATCGATGCTCTCGATTCCTCCCAAAACGCGACTCAAGGCCCAATCAATCATCACAATACACAGAGATTTGACCCGGTTCATGGTGTTAACTAACCACTACATCCGGTTAGGACCTTGCGGTCCCCAAGTTTGATAGATGAGCCGGAAATCACCTCCGGCGGGGTCGTACATGGAAACTCTCACCGTCGATTACAACCCAATCGACTATACAAGGAAGAAGAAGAAGAAGAGAACCCTAAGAGACCCCAAGATAACATACAAGCATGTTCTCTCTCTCACACCTCTAGTTCTCTCTCTCACACTCTGTTGTTAATCACCAAGAAAAGAATCGCTTCATAATAATCTTAAGAGCTTTACCACCTCTGGTTTTGTTCGTGATAAAGACGAAGTCGGCGTGACTATCTCACGTGAGGCCTCACGTGAGAATATGTAAAACACCTTTACTTTGAGATCTTCTTCTTCAGTTAGAATGTTTCCAACACTTGGCTCATATTCCTTCTTTTCCTTTAGTAAGCTATGCTCTTCAATCTGATTTCACAGCTTCTTAATGTTGAATCAATATCCAACAAATTCAGTCTCCAGAGAGTATGCATATGTGGTTACCTCCTTTAGTGTAATCGTATTCTTTACACCTATATATTTTAGAGTGTGTACTAGTTGAGCGTATTGTGGTGGTAAGGTGTTCAGGAGAATGACAAATTAATCCTCATCACTTATTTCCACATCTAGACTTCTTAAATTTGAGATTAACTAGTTGAATACATCTAGATTTTTGTCTAGATTCTTGCCTTCTTCCATCTTGAAACTATAGAAGCTTTGCTTCAAATAAAACTTGTTGGGTAGAGACTTGTCCTGATATTGAAATTCCAAAGCATCCTACATGTTTTGTGCCATATTGTGTTTCAACTTCATCTTTCTCAGAATCATATCAGACACACTCATGCTTAACATATTTCTCACACTTCGATCTTGATCGAGTCACTTAGGATCTAGTTTTAACTCATCTTTGTCCTTTGAACCTGATGCATCTTCTTCATTAATATTCATCACTGAGTTAAGTCCGAGGATCTTCTTCAACTGCGCAAGGCCTATATGCTTCCAGATTGAAAAATCTCCTTCACCATCAAACTTATCTACCTCCCATCTACCTTGTGTAGGCTCCAGCACGACTGTTGACATGATCTGAAAGATTACAATATCTTGAATATCCAAGACCCTCACAACCTTGAAAAGAAAACCCCAAACAAAACCACATCAAAATCAGATATGCAAATAGAAAGACAAATAACCCAGAATATCAGACCACATGTTGAGTCTACGCCTTTCTCAACACAAGTTGAAACTCAGAAAACCAGTCAAGCTAAATCAAAACGTTTGATCACTGCAATCTTGTGCTCTGATACCACTTGTAAAAATATTTAGCTCTGCGATTTCTTTTTATCTTATTGTTTAGCTATATACTTTTTTTGCTTGTGTGTTTGTTTGCAAAAAGAAAAGAAGATCGACACAAAATTTACAAGTTCCCAAGGTCGTAATAGCCAAGGTACATCTTGGAGAGCTAAACCTTCTCTCAAGACTTTCACTAAAAGAACCAATCAGTGTACAAGAAACTAGAGGATGATCAAGAGATTACAAACGAGAATATCAAGAACAAAGATCCTCTGCTTGTATTTCTCTCTCTAGGATCATTAACATCCTCTGCTTGTAATTCTCTCTTCTAACGTAAAGATTCTTTTGTTATTGACCGTTTTACCTACATGTGCATGAAACATCTCATTTCACCTGAGCTCACGTGATCGTACGACGTTGTAACAAACCTTATCATGAAGGTATTTTGCACAAAGACGTATGCATAAAACGACAGCAACACATTCGTTTTATGTGAAAGCTTTTCATGAACTTAAACATCTTAGGGCCTTATCCGATATGTATATCAGCTCACTTGTAGTTCATATCTCATTTTGTCTGAAGGAACCCAAATCATAAGTCCAAAAATGTGATTCAGGGTTGGATCTTATGAATCCTTGAATTTGGAGACAAATTTACTAGAAGTTATAAGAGATTACTTAGTTGAAATAGCTCGGCACTTTACCCGGACCCGAAAAACCGAACTGAAATCGACCCGAAAAGACCGGTTCGGTTTGGGTTCGGATCCTTGAAAATACCGAACGGGTTCTGAGCCTAGATACTTTCGAATGTCGGTTCGGTTCGGATAATACCCAAAAACTGAACGGGTATCCGAAATAATAAAACTTATAATTAAATATAATAAATATTTAATGTAAGTTTGGTTATTTTGGATAATTCGGATATATTTTGGACAAATTGGAATTTTTTATAGGATGATTTCGGATAAATCAGTTATTTCGGGTAAATCGGCTAGAGTTTGGTTACTTTGGATACAAAATATCCGAATTGATCGGACACTTCGGTTAAAGTTTGGTTACTTCGAGTACAAAATACCTGTACCAATTGGTTATTTCGGGTATGTTATGGTCACTTCCGTTATATTATGGTTATTTTGGTTCCAAAATACCTAAAATACCTAAATACCCGATATTTCGGGTATATACATACAGGTTCTTTTAGTTTAATATTCACCCGATCCAAATCCAAAAAATACTGAACTAAACCCAATCCAAAATTTTAAAATACCCGAATGGACTTTATAGTCTAAAACCAAAAAACCATACCCCAAAAAACTGATGTGAACGGAATAGATACCCGTACGGTCATGGCTAGTTAAAAAAGATGGACCAAAGTTGACCAAAGTTATATCGACAAGATACTTTGAAAAATGAAGCTCTAGGGCTTTCTCCCAAAATGGTTCATGGCTAATGAAGGAATCCGCTAGCTTGTGGTTTCTACTCTTAATAAATTAGTTTCGATTCTTTAATCAATTTAACATATTTATTAAAAGAGAAAAAGAAAAGAAAAGAAAAGAAGAAGGTCCTCTATTACAAACACCGTTTCACGATTATATATTCTTAAAAATGTAAATTTTAAGCATTTTTCATAGACATTATTGAAACACCCCATCCCGACACTACGGTCGGAACGGCCGTTCCATTCTCTAAGTAAGCCAACTTGAGGTTCGTTGTCAACCTCAAGCCCATTTATTCTAACTTAGTCAAATTCAAGCTTAAGTTCATTTCCATTTAAACAATTCCGTTCATTCTATTCTAAGGCAAGCGAGTTATCATAAGACAGAAATAGACTTTTATTAATCAAACCAAGGTACCAAATACAATGTGAGTCAAGTGCATTATGCTAATACAGTATTCGGTCCTAAACAAGTCTATCTCTACACACACACCACTCGTCCACCGTCTTGGTCCGCTCCTAGGATCGATCATCCTTATGATCGTCCGCATGTCCTTTGTGGTCGTGGTGGACTTGCCCGGATCACGGCTTGTATCTCCCGCCATAATGCCTCCTTAAGCCGCTCCAATTCACCCACCAATACCCTTGAACAATCGCCGGTTTCTTCTCTTAAGAACCGGCCACAAAACGCCTTTCTCTCTCTAGGATCTCACTCGGTTTTTCTTGGCATTTGCCTTTAGAAAATCTGGGTTTTCCCCTTGTGAACTTGTGTGCGAAAATTGGCCTCCCAAGGCTCTATTTATAAGCCTTTAAGCGCCCAAAAACCGCCCATGGCAATGGTTGCCTTTGGGGCTTGCGAATGGACACATCTCCCTTTGGTGACCATTCGCTTATGGCGCTAGATCAGCTAGTGTCACTAGCTGATCAGCTGAATGCACACTCATACACTCCAGCTTAGCTGAGCTGAGTTGACCACACACATTCCAGCTGATTCCCACTTGATTAAGCTCCATTCCAGCTGAGCTTAACCTTCTCCCATCCATAGAACACTCTCCTTGACCACTTACGGCCTTAAGTTTAGTGTTTCCGGTTCCATGGACGCCCAATGGCCCGTAGGCCGGTTCGGGGATGTTACAAGTTCTCCCCCCCTTGAAATGGATTCGTCCCCGAATCCGCTCCAAGAAGTTCGTCCCTTGTAAACTCCTCAAACCACTCTGGGTAATCAGCCTTCATCCTGGCCTCGGTTTCCCAAGTGATTTCCTTAACCCCGTTGCAAATCCATTCCACTTTGACCATCTGAATTACCTTCTTCCTGGTGGCCTTTTCTAGCCGGTCCAAGATCCTTAAGGGTCTAGTTTCCAGCGTGAGGTTTGCCTTAAGATCTGCGGGGATCTCGGGCAAAATAACATCTTGGTCCGAGAGGCACTTACGCAACTGTGAGGCATGGAACACATTGTGGAATGATTCCATCTCGTTGGGCAATTCCAACTTGTAGGCTACTTTCCCGACTCTTTCCAGAATCGTGAATGGCCCCAAGTACCTCGGGTCCAATTTTCCTCGTTTGGAAACCCTAGCCCTTCCTCGGAAGGTAATCATCTTAAGGTAAACCCGGTCCCCAACTTGGAACTCAAGGTCTTTCCTCCTCTTGTTTGCATAACTCCGTTGGCGATCTTGCGCCTCCTTCATCTTATCTTTTAGGAAACGGATTTGCTCGGTGGTCTCGGCAATTATGTCCGGTCCAACCACACTGGACTCTCCCACTTGTGTCCAACACAGTGGGGTTCTACACAGCCGGTCATACAACGATTCATAAGGCGACATCCCGATGCTCGCTTGATAATTGTTGTTATAAGCAAACTCGGTCAAGGGCAAGTACTTTTCCCAAGAATCGCCCCAATCCAGAACACACGCTCTTAGCATGTCTTCCAGCGTCTGTATGGTCCTCTCCGACTGCCCATCCGTCTGTGGATGGTAAGCCGTACTCATGTTCACTCTTGTTCCTAGGGCTTTTTGGAAAGCTTGCCAGAAATAAGAAGAGAAGCGACCATCTCGGTCCGAGACTATACTTGCTGGAATACCGTGAAGTCTTACAACCTCATCAATGTATCTCTCAGCAAGCTTGCCCACTCCATCAGTCTTCTTGATGGCCAAGAAGTGTGCAGACTTGGTCAGTCTGTCCACTACAACCCAAATCGTGTCCCTCCTTAACCGAGTCGCAGGTAGTCCTGTTACAAAGTCCATGGTGATGTGGTCCCACTTCCATTCCGGAATGGGCAGACTTTGCAATAGGCCACTTGGGACTTGGTGTTCAATCTTAACCAACTGACACGTTTGGCACTTGGAAACCTATTCTGCTATGTCTCTCTTCATCCCGACCCAATGATAGTACCGTTTGAGGTCTTGGTACATCTTGGTCTGTCCAGGATGAATGGAGAACTTAGACTGATGAGCCATCCTTAAGATTTCTTCCTTAAGGACCTTCACGTCGGGAACACACACCCGTCCATTCACCACAATCGTCCCATTGTTGGTAAACTGGTACTAGGTGTTGTTGTTATTCACCGACTTGATCAGCTCTTCATCATGTTCCTGAGCCAACCGTACACGAGTCAACAGATCCGCCTGGTCTGCTGCTCCAAGACCGAGTGGCTCATTGTCCACTGACAATGCGTTCAGATGCAAGGACCTGACCAAACCGACCAAGGTCTCTGCATCTTTCTCCACGGCCACCTCGGTCCTCTTCCGACTCAAGGCGTCTGCTACCAAGTTAGCTTTTCCCGGATGGTAGGTGATGTCTAGATCGTAATCTGCCACCAACTCCATCCATCTTCTTTGCCGCAGGTTCAAGTCAGGCTGAGTGAACACATACTTCAGACTCTTATGGTCGGTGAATAGTTGCACTTTGGCTCCGTAGAGATAAGATCGCCAGATCTTTAGTGCAAATACCACAGCGGCCATTTCGAGATCGTGAGTGGGGTAGTTACCCTCGTGCTTCCTCAACTGCCTTGAAGTGTAAGCAATCACCTTTCCTTTCTGCATCAGAACACAACCCAGACCAATCCGGGATGCATCTGTATAGACCACGTAAGGCACGTTGTCCATGGGCAGGGTCAGGATTGGCGCCTTGGTTAGCATCACCTTCAAGTCTTGGAAACTCTTCTCCGCGGCCTCCGTCCATTCGAACTTTACGTTCTTTCCGGTTAGCTTAGTCATGGCCTTGGCCATACTTGCAAAACCCTGGACGAACCGCCTATAATAACCGGCCAAACCAAGGAAACTCCGAACCTCGGTTGCGTTCCTTGGCCGCGGCCACTCCTTAATCGACCGGATCTTCTCCGGGTCGACCGCAACTCCCTTGTCAGACACGATGTGTCCAAGGAAGCCCACGCTACTCTGCCAGAAACTACACTTGCTCAACTTGGCGTAGAGCTGGTGTGTCCTCAAGGTCTCTAGTACAATCCTTAGATGTTCACGGTGTTCTTCACGGTTCTTGGAGTAGACAAGGATGTCATCAATGAAAATGATCACAAACCTATCCAACCATTCCCGGAAAACACTGTTCATCATCTTCATGAAGGCAGCTGGTGCATTTGTTAGACCAAATGGCATGACTACAAACTCGTAGTGTCCATACCGGGTTCTAAACGCGGTTTTCCTCACGTCCTCAGGCGCTATCGGGATTTGATGGTACCCCGACGCCAGATCGATCTTGGAAAACACGGTTGAACCTTTTAGTTGATCCAACAGCTCGTCTATCCGAGGTAACGGGTACTTGTTCTTCACAGTGACCCGGTTTATACCTCGGTAGTCGATGCACAGCCGGAGGCTTCCATCCTTCTTCTTGACAAAAAGAACGGGAGCGCCCCATGGAGAACTGCTTGGTCTAATAAAACCCTTGTCTAGCAGTTCTTCCAGCTGCTTCTTCAGCTCGGCCATCTCAGCCGGAGCCATTCTGTACGGAGCCTTAGACAGAGGTTTCGTCCCTGGTTCAAGTTCAATGACGAATGGATCAGACCTGTCAGGCGGTAAGCCTTCTAAGGCCTTGAACACATCATCAAAGTCCCGAACCACTGGGATCTCACCAATCTTTACTTCCGTCCCCACTTCCTTAGTGGTGATGGTGGCTAGGTATGCTTCGCATCCCCTTTCCAACATCTTATCCGCTTGGATCGCGGAGACGACCAGACTTCCTGAAGTCGGCCTCACACCTTGGAACGTGACCTTGCCCTCTGGTCTATCAAACTTCACCCTTCCCCGGTGACAGTCAATAGTGACTCGGTTCTGTCCCATCCAATCCATACCCAAGATCACCTCGTGATGCTTGAGCTGGACCACCACTAGGTCAGCTGGCATACTTACGCCTCCTATGGAGACTGGTATACCTTTAACTAAACCTAGCACGGGCATTACTTGCCCTCCGGCCGCATTTACAATGCCTTGGCCCACGACATGTTCCTTCTGGAACAAGCCTTTCCCTATCATCCTAGGACTAACAAAACTATGTGTAGCCCCGGAATCAAACATAGTCAGTGTTTCTACACCTCCTACCACAACGGTCCCTACACATTCCCACAATGCATATAAGCCCCGCTTTATTTCCCCAATATGCCATGCAGTAATTTGAAGAAATTAGGGTTCGAGTGACATACCAGTAATCACATCGAAGGAGCCGGCCTCTCCCGAGTCCTTCACGAGCTCGTAGATACGGGGATTAGCAGCCGTACCCTTAGTAGGTCCCGTACGGCCCTCACGACCCCGCTCCACTTTCGGAGCTCCCGACTGTCTGTCTCGGCCACTCGGACACTCCCGGGCATAGTGTCCCGGTTGTCCACAACGGAAACATGTGCGTGGTTTCTCCGTCACTTCCTTGCTACCCTCAACCTGTGGACAGCTCGCGACCTCATGGTCCTTGCTACCACACTTCACGCAGGTCCTCCTTTTCTTCCAACAGCTTCCGGAGTGTTGCTTCCCACAGGAGGCTCATTCTGCGCGGTCAGAGGATTGGTTATCAGCCCCTTGGCCCCATTTCCTCTTCAGGTCCTTCACAGGTCGGCTGGCCCCCTTGTCTTGCGACTTGGCCACCGCCTGCTTCACCTCGACCAAATTGGCCTCGACCGTTGCGGCTCGTTCGACCAACTCCGAGACGGAGTCGTAGGAGCAAACCGAGCAGTGGGTCTTAAGCTCCGGACGCAGACCGTGTAGGAACCGTCGGACCTGAGCTGGCTCGTCCTCAACGTCCCGTCCCACAAAACGTCTGAGACGGTCGAACTCGGCCTCATACTCCCGAACCGTCTTGTAACCTTGAACTAAACTCAAATACTTTCCTTCCATACGATCCCAAGCCTCGGCCGGGAAGTACTTCCGGTTGAATTCAGTCTCAAAGTCCTCGAACGACTCGAGAAGGCCCTTGGTGCGTCTGTCCACTGACAGCCACCAATTATGCGCATCCCCTTCAAGGAAGTGGATCGCAATGTCCTTACGGTAATCCTTTGGAGAACGGGTAGAACGGAAGTTCCGGACAAGCCGTGACCTCCATTCATCAGCCTCAAGTGGGTCAGCACTGCCCTTAAAGGGCTTTGTTCCCAACTTGGTGATATGGCCCAAGACGTTGAGATAGTCCACCTTACGGTCCTTCTTATGAACCGGTGACTCTATCACTACTACGTCTGAGTCATTCTCACTCGGGGCCGAAGTCTCGGGGACTTGGACCCGCGGCCCACCCTCAGCTGACTTCTGGCCAGAGATGCTCTGGTTCAAAGTCGTAAGCTGGTCCATGACCGTCTTAAGCAACGTCCACATCTGACCGATGTTCGGGACGGCTGTAAACGGCTCACCATCACCACCACCTGTGGCATCATCATTCTCAAGACCGGTCTCATTGTGAACTGCATGAGAAGATGACTCGCCCATCCGCTCCTCCTCATCCCTAACCTGAACGCCCGGTTCGGAAACCCTATTCCCGTCAGGAATGTGAGGAGCCGGAGGCTCAATGCATGTCTGGTTAACCTCAGGACCGATTAACCCAGGCGCAACAGGAGTGGTCTGGACCTTTTGGCCTTGGCCGGTCGCAGACGCCTCCTTATCCTTATCTTTAGTCCTCTTGGACTTCTTACCAACCTGAAGATTCATCAAGATACAATAAATATCAAGCAAGCAATCCTCAAGTCCTAGCATTTCTAATGCATTACTACCGCAGACCTCAACCCGGACGAGTGGTGTAGCCCTTAACCCAAAGCCTAGGAAATAACTCCGCTCTGATACCAACTTGAAACACCCCATCCCGACACTACGGCCGGAACGGCCGTTCCATTCTCTAAGTAAGCCAACTTGAGGTTCGTTGTCAACCTCAAGCCCATTTATTCTAACTTAGTCAAATTCAAGCTTAAGTTCATTTCCATTTAAACAATTCCGTTCATTCTATTCTAAGGCAAGCGAGTTATCATAAGACAGAAATAGACTTTTATTAATCAAACCAAGGTACCAAATACAATGTGAGTCAAGTGCATTATGCTAATACAGTATTCAGTCCTAAACAAGTCTATCTCTACACACACACCACTCGTCCACCGTCTTGGTCCGCTCCTAGGATCGATCATCCTTATGATCGTCCGCATGTCCTTTGTGGTCGTGGTGGACTTGCCCGGATCACGGCTTGTATCTCCCGCCATAATGCCTCCTTAAGCCGCTCCAATTCACCCACCAATACCCTTGAACAATCGCCGGTTTCTTCTCTTAAGAACCGGCCACAAAACGCCTTTCTCTCTCTAGGATCTCACTCGGTTTTTCTTGGCCTTTGCCTTTAGAAAATCTGGGTTTTCCCTTTGTGAACTTGTGTGCGAAAATTGGCCTCCCAAGGCTCTATTTATAAGCCTTTAAGCGCCCAAAAACCGCCCATGGCAATGGTTGCCTTTGGGGCTTGCGAATGGACACATCTCCCCTTGGTGACCATTCGCTTATGGCGCTAGATCAGCTAGTGTCACTAGCTGATCAGCTGAATGCACACTCATACACTCCAGCTTAGCTGAGCTGAGCTGACCACACACTTTCCAGCTGATTCTCACTAAGCTCCATTCCAGCTGAGCTTAACCTTCTCCCGTCCATAGAACACTCTCCTTGACCACTTACGGCTTTAAGTTTAGTGTTTTCGGTTCCATGGACGCCCAATGGCCCGTAGGCCGGTTCGGGGATGTTACAATTATAAATGGCATATTAAGAATAGAGATAGAGAACATAAGCGTCGATTAGTCTATTGAACAAAATTACACATAATCTTGGTGTTTGTTGTAATTTGTTCATCGTATAAATACCACTCCACTAGTTGGCCAAAAAGAAGAAGATGCCATTCCACTAGTAAGCATTGAATTTTTTTTGGGTCAAAGAGTAAGCATTGAATTTATATAAGAATAATATAGTAGTACGGTTTAGCCAACATAAAGTATTCATGATGATAAGATAAAATATTGTCTTTTCCACTACGTCAACTTCACGTATAGAACTTAATCTTTGTAGTTTTTAGAATGTCGATTCTTTTAGGTGATTAAAACTCACTAAAAAGTAAATATTTATTTAATATAAGCAGTAAAAATAAACTAACAAGTATGACAACTTAAATGAGGATCATAAACAAATATAAACCTTCACTCAACAATATTCAAGACTTGTAAAAACAGAGTAAAGCAGAGCAAGCAAATAGATTAAAACAATTGATTAACGATTAAGTTTCTGGGTTTAAAATTTCCAATTTGGGTGATCAATAGTTAATCTAAAATATCTAAAATGTTAACAATACAAGAATGATTTCTCAAGCTAATAACAATTATATAAAGTTACTCCACTCTTATGATAATAACTTATACTTATCAAGTATTAACATAAATTCTTGTTGGCAATTCAAGACTAAGTATGCATAAAGATCACGTTCTTAATACCTCTAAACACCTTAAACATCAAATCTCTTTTGTTAAGTATGTAAAGCACTTGATAGATTGATCAAACATTTAACTAAAAGAAACAACTAAGATCAAAATATTGATTAGCTAGTTCAACCCTAGCATTACAAACATCTAACAAGTGAGAAACAAAATTTTCTAAGTCCTAAACATTCTAAATCACCATTAAATCACCCTCATCTACTCAAACCCATAAACTTATAGAAAACTACTTACTACCCATGATGATAAACTATGATTGAGATGATAAAGATAAAAGAAATAGAAAGATTAAGAAGAAGAACTCAAGAACGCAAAAACCAAATTGCATAAAAGATGAAGAAAATAAGAGGTTATCTAGATTCATACAAAATTGAGTGATGACTCTTCTAACACAATAAGAGCCCTGAAATAAAGAGAACTAGAGTGGCTTTCTCAACCATAAAACATGTAAGGTCTACAAGTCAAAAAGGAAAAGCAAAAGCAAGCAGATAGGTAAAGTAGGAGTCATAGCGGATTCAACAACCTGTGCATGTGCTTGTTTCATAGCGGGATGATGTACCTACTCCTCAAGTCGCGTTTGATCACATATTTTGCCATATTTCTTTCACAGCAGTGATGGCGATCCCGAAGTATCATCCCGCTCCAGCCCTTCCTCTTCAAGTGGGATGAGGATTTCGCCCCAGATGCCGCTGCACAGTCATGTCTTCAAGGCTTCTTTTACCAGTGGTTTAGAGGTCGTTGCATGATCCCGTTCCAAGACACAATCATTCCTCTTCGCTGTTTTACCACTTCCATTTGGTTCTCTTTAGTTCTTACTAATCCTATTAGCTCTATGATGCTTCTTCACCACCTAAATCAAAAGAAAAAGAAAGCATATATATGAAACCCAATGATGACTAAATGCATGTTCTAAACCTATAATGTCATGAAAATCATGATATAATACACTAAAAATACAATGCATCAAATCACCCAAACTTATCCTTTGATTTTCCTCAAGAAACCAACAAAGGAAAGTAGGGAGAAGAAGTTTTAAGTTGGAAATTCATAACCAAAGGAATCTAGCAAACCTTTAAAATGTACTTAAAAATATAGCATGTTGTATGAACAAACACTCTAATCCACTCTATTTTCTCACGGTTTATCAGCCCTACAATTCTTATCCTCTAAACACAATGTCAAGAATTAACAAACTCAATTATCCACCAACTCCTACATTCATTCATTTATCACAATGTAGTCTCATAAATGGGGATTTTATGTCAACCAATTGAGTTGGTATGAAAAAGCTTCAAATGATGGTTAAAGGAGGTTCAAATTTTCTTTTTGGGTGGCTAACTCTCAAGAAGAATAATGCTATACATTAGGAAAAATTTAGCAAAACAAGAATATTGATGTATACAACTCTTAACTCTCATTGTCTCACCCATCCTAAATACATTATAATTCTCATATCAAGATAACCGTTTTTCATTTTCTTTTCTTCTCTCCCCCAAATGAAACTCCTAACCCACTTTGAATTTTTTTGATTCTTTAGAAGTTTTTATTTTTATTACTTATAGCTGTTTTTTTCTTTTATGATCTTTTAATTTAAACTTAGAGCTTTCCATAATTTTTTTGTCTTCCCAATTGTTTCTCTTGTTGCTCACTCAAGCCTTTGGTTCCTCTTTCATCTTTTCTATCCATTTCACTTTTTTCTTTCCTTTCATTCCCACTTCCATGTGATATCTCTCTTAATGCTAACCGAGTGATGAACTTCTAGACTAACCTGTGAAAGCTAATCATTGTCGTTAAGATTTTTTACATGGTAGCATTATTGAAAAGAGGCCTTACTCAAACAATCAATGAAGGTCTAAAAAGAAAAGAAAGGTTTTAAGGCGTGAAAACCATTATAAGAGTGAGAATGACCATTAAGATTAACAAGGGTGGTAAAGGTGATAAAAGAGATCCAATTGTATTTAGTGACCATGATCAAGCACCGAAAACTCAAAGTGATTTAAATAAGTTCATTATGTCTATATCAATTAGTTGGTTATAAAATTGAGATAAGTATCAAACAACACAATGTTATCATGTGAAATGATCAAATCTCGAAATTTTCAAGTTAATCAAGATATGTTTAATCAACATACACTACAAGAAAACAACGTTTTTACGACTGCACTTTTAATCGCAGAATATTCGTTAATTGGGGTTTTATGACAAACATACAACTAAATATGGTAGCTGTCAATCCATAGTCGCTAAATCTCATAGTCATATTATTAGTCGGCGAGTTACGACTATTTATACGACCAACATAAGTAATCGTAAAATAGACGTAGCGTTTTCGGAAGATATAGGGACTAATATGCGACTACGTTAGCGACAATTGTGCGACTATAGAGGGAGTCCAGATACGGTCGGAGAAATTCTGTCATCAAATACTCGTTAAATTAGGTGACCATGCGGCGATTAATATGCGACTGTATTGTATATTCAAAAAGTAGTCGTAAATATTAGCCACTATGGAGCGACTGGGTAACGACCATTTTAACTACTATCCCGCGACTAATCTGAACATCCGTATACGATTATGGTATTGATCTCGCTACTATGTGGCGACTGTTATGTGACTGACTAGTAAAGTCACGATTTAGTTGTAGACTATGGTGACGTTTGGCGACTGTTTATTGACTAGTTTACCGATTATATGATGACTATACCGATTATATGATGACTAATTAGAGAATCGAAATATGAGTATGGTAAACATCTTGCTATTAAATATCGACTGTTAAACGACTATGCAGCGTCTAAACAAAACATCAAGATTCGATTATGGTACAGTCTGGGCGACTAGTATATGACTGTCTAATATAGTCACAACATAGTTGTAAATATTAAGCGACTATACGGAAAATTCAGATTTGCTGATGGTAAATATTTAGCGACTAGTTTGTGTGTGTAGTGGGAATAATTGACGACCGTTTATTGGCTTTTTCGTAAATTAAGAATTTGGATTAATTTCATTTACGATTTGGTAGTGGGTGATACCGTAATTTGAATGGTACAACAAACGTAACAAAAACTTGCATCAAAAACAACATTGGTAACATGTAGACACAAACGACCTACATACGCAAACTCCATCATTTAGGAGTTGCCAAATCATATACCAATAAATAAAAAAGTGCAAGAGACAGTGATAAAGTAACCTACGAATTAGATGGTGTTGTTGTCTTACTTTTGGCTTCCTTAAGTTGCTCTTGGTGGGCAGCACCTGAAAAGTGTTTGGTCTTCTTGTGCTTGCGCATTAAAAGATTAGCTGTCAGGCTTTCGACTCGATAAGGATTTACTCGTCTATCCTTCTTAGTGGCATGTGACAATTACAGATAGTAAGAAAAAACAATTAAATAAAGAACGTGAGATGACTTTATAAACATGGATTGTGAAAAAATGTTACTTTACCTAAGGAAAGATGTTGTATATTCAACTATTGATATTTCACGAGGTCAAAGTTCTTTGCAGTGCTTTTGCGTCCTTTGTGATGCTAACCATGCCTTTCATACGTCGTTGATAGATCTCCTCAACAAATTTTTCAGAAGAAAGTTATGAAAGGTTTGGCCATGTCTCAAATGATACAAAAATATCTTGTAAGCGCTCAAACACTCGAACTTAGCAGAACAAATTAATGAGTTAAGCAGAGATTGGTGTCTTCAATTGCGTGCTAACAATGGAATATGCCGTTAGTAAGAGCTCTATTGGATGAGGAGGATACACGCCTAATACAAACACTGAGAATATCACTTACTAATAGGAAGGATTCCTATAGCTGGGATCATACAAAATCAGGGGCATATACAGTACGAGCAGGTTATAATCTTGCGAGTGACCTCCGACGACAGCAACAAAACCCGTCAGTTGAAGAGCCGAGCACCACGGTCCTTAAAGCTCAGGTCTGGAAAATCAAAACGTCAAGGAAGATACAACATCTATCATGGCAGGCACTATCAGGATTTTTACCGGCTGCTAATAGACTGGTAGAGAGACACTGCGGTACGGATCGAGTCTGTCAAAGGTGCGGAGCAGAGGAAGAAACGATTAACCACATCTTTTTTGAGTGTCCTCCGGCTATCCAGGTCTGGGCCTTATCTACGATACCATCAAATCCGGGCGTATTCCCGAGTACTGCTCTGTTCTGTAACTTCGATTATTTGTTTTGGAGAGCCAAAGAACAAGGAACTCCTTCCCACGACTTGGAAGTATTTCCATGGATACTATGGTATATCTGGAAAGCTAGGAACGCAAAGGTTTTTGAAGGAAAGAATGTATCTCCCGAGTATACAGTTCAGCTCGCCGTACATGAATCTCAATCTTGGAAGATTGCACAACTGTCCCAGGAAACCGAAGAAGAAGCAGAGGTAACAGAAGAACCGCAGGAGGACGGGGAACCGGAGGTTACTACGACTTGGAAATGCAGGTTTGATGCATCCTGGACTGTGGAAGCAAGCACGGTGGGACTTGGTTTTACCCTACATGACGGAGAGCGGCTAATCCTCACCGGAACCAGAGGTCGAGCTAATTGTGCATCGCCTCTCAAGGCTGAATTCGAAGGCCTTTTATGGGCTATGCAGGAAATGATAGACAGACAAATACGGGAGGTACATTTTGAATCGGATTGCGCACAACTAACCCGGATAATCGAGAAGGAAGAAGAGTGGCCAGCTTTGGCAGCAGAGATGGACGTCTTTAAAGAACTTCATTCGCTTTTTCATGCTTTTAAATTATCGTATTTCTCTAGAAACTTAAATATCCGTGCGGATGGCCTTGCGAAAGGCGCACGAGCACGAGAGGAAATTTTCTCTCTTGTAACCCAACATTCTCAGCTCAGGCTAGTCGATACTAGCCTCTCGTTGAATAATTAATAAGAGATGAGTTTGATGCCAAAAAAAAAAAAAAAAAAAAAAAAAAATTGCGTGCTAACTATAAGATTAACATTCTAACCATCAGAATCTAACTCCTCAAACACTCATTAAAAAATAACCAACTTACCCAGACTGTGGATTATAGGAGTCGTTTGCAACTTGTAGAACCAAAATTAATTGTAAACAAATAATCAGATTCAGAGCCTATCCCGTTTCAAAAGCAAAGCAACGCAAAAGGAAACTAACGATATAGCTACCTGTACCCGTAGGCATCGATTCACGGAGGGTTTCTTGATTGAGATATTCAAGGAAGAATTTGAGAGAGTCGATAGGGTTTCGGCCAAAGTTAGCTATGAAATGGAAAGCTTCGAAGAAGAGATATCAGTTTGAGATGGGTGGGCGTAGAAGAGGAGATGATTCGAAGGAGATTTCTGAAAAGGGGAAGAACAAAAGAAAATCAGGGTTTGACGTATGTGATGATTTCTCGGCACTTTGTCGGAAATTATTGGGTATAGGCGAGTAATTGAAATGTTTGGGCTATAAAATTGGGTTTAGGTTTCCCGGATTAATTTGGTAAATGTTTTGAATTTTTTTCCCACTTGTATGCGTAACGTGGTCATAATATATTCCTTTTTTATTGACTGTTTTAAAAATTTAACTAATCTATTTTACTTTATTATAATCAGAACAAATTTTCTCACAATATAAAGAACGATTGAAGACAAGTTTTATGAAAACAAATTTGTTTTAAGTTCTTTGAAATAGTTGAGGAGATTTTGGTAACACTCAAATTAAATATTGTACACAACAAAATTTAAAAAATAGTTTTCGGACTAGAATGTTAAAGTGCAGACGAAACCCTATACCCTAAGAAATAATATATTGAAATTTGTTGGGCTATAAAATTAGGTTTAGGTTTCTCGGATTAATTTGACAAATATTTTGAATTTTTGCCCACTTGTATGCGTAACGTGGACTATAATAGTTTCGGGTTTAGGGTTTCTTTTGGAGTGAACAAAACCCTATACCCTAAAAAGGATCCGTAACACCTCATTATGAGGTTTCATTGTAGGGTTCAACAAACGTATTTCCGTGATACTCTTAAATTTGATCAGTCAATGCATTTCAAAGTGATTAATGGTCAAAACTAGTTAAATACTCTTAAAATTTTGAGGTTTCGTCTTTTCTTTTACATCGAATGATCTTAATCAAACATACATAACGAGATGAAGTGGTCGTAAATTAAATTATGAATTTGTGAATCTTTCTAGATATATGTGATTTTTTGAGTATATAAGAACTTATAATATCAAGGAAATTAAATAATATCGGTTGAGAGGAACATTGAATATTCTCCTTGTCTCTCATTTAGAGTTTAGAGTTTAGGGTTTAGGATTTAGGGTTTATGGTTTAAGGTTTATAGTTTAGGGTTTAGGATTTAGATATTTTGCTCCAAACATATAAATAGGAAATTAATTAAAAAGTTCTAACAACCCCCAAATTCAACGATTGCACTCAAAGAGATTAAAGTTTTACGCGATCATTTTTGCAAAAATAGGCAACCTGCAAAATCCAGTAACATTTATCACACATGTCGTCCCCCTTCGGCTTCTCCCACCATAGTTGACTTGAATCGTATTTCGAACATTTGCACTCGGCGATCATATGAGGCTCGTTTTGGTCACGTTTCGCAATTAACCAATCTGGAATATTGCTTTCCCACCTATTCCCAATGATCTTAGGCAGTTTGCTTCAAAGATGAGTAGCACTTTCTCGAGTAAATTGATAATTACCGAAGATTCCTTCCTCCCACTTGTTCTCAAATAACACATTTGATATTCCTAGGCAGATGGTGGTTCTGTTGCCTGCGTCATAGCACCTCTCGTGAAATTTTATCCAGTCAAAACCGGGAGCCCAAGCCCAACCACTCACCTTCTTTAGATTAATAGAGGCGTAGAACTCCTCTGTTTGAGACATTCCATTCAGCCAAATGCATGTAATCCTCGAGTGGCGGAGATCTGTACGTCATTTTCGCAGACACGAACAAGAATGTTCCTTATTAGATCTTTCGTCGAGCCCAGCAGGTTGAATGGCCTCGCTGCCTCCCTCCGCCTTCTTGTCACGACCGTGTTTCGTAGGGCGGGTCGTTGAAACGAGGAAACGGCCAGTATACATGAGGGTTTGGCATTTGAGATGGCTTTTGGGTTTCGTTCTGAATCAGTGGTGATTTTGATGTGGAGAGTTGAATGAATGAGTGTTATCGAGTAGTTTTTTTATGAGGCATTTCCGTATGTGTATATATATATATATATATATATATATACATACAGTCGTGACTATTCGATATCCTCACGTAATAATTAGGGTGTATATGGATTATATAAAATGGAATGACTATTTCATTCTATTCCAAAAATTAGAATTTAAGGCAAATGGTAAATCATTTAAGGAATTAATGATCTTGGGTTCGATTACTTAAACAGAAGTTAAACCGAATAAAAAAATCAATTCAGAAGGGATAATTAAAAGGGAATATTTGGGTTCAATTTCACTGTCTCAAATGAGTAAGGGATAATTAGGATTAGTGGAATTAGGACTAGTTATGTTGGATTTTTCCTCCTCAAATTAGTAGAAGAACAAACCCCAGCAGAACCATATTATTTTCACATAAAATGTGGGTCTCACATTTGTAGAAGTTGTGGTAGATATAAAATACTAGATATTGAACCCAAGAAGTAATAAAGAATACCAAAAATCTGTAGAAGTTGTGGTAGATACAAAATACTAGATATTGGTATGGGTAAACATCTAACGTGAAAAAGGCAAAACAGACATAAAGACGACATCATCGATTACAAGGAAATTTGGAGAAGTTGTTATCTACCAGTCTGCAGAAGAAAGCGGTCTGCATAATCCAGAAACATTGATCGCAATAGTCCTTAAACATTGGTCACCCAGAGCGCCAAGGGTCGAAGATAGAACATCGGCAGTGACGCACACGATCAATACTGTTTTCATCACGTTTCGTATTGAACCAATCAGGAAGCCAACCTCCCAATGAACTATGATCCAGACGAGGTATTTTCAATCGCAGTTGCGTTGCGTCTTCTCTAGTAAATTCATATCTACCGAAGAGTTCATCATCTCTATCTTCCCTGAAGACTTTGCGTATGCATCCATACACATACTTGCTTAAAATGCATCCATCTTTTGCAGCCACCTGTATGCGTGCGAGACCTTCATCTCTCTTGTTATCAAAGAAGAAATTTGAGATTCCTTTGAGAAGGATGGCTGATGTCTTGCCTGCGTCGTAGCAGCTTTCATTGAATTTTTTCCAATCAAATCCCGGAGCCCAAACATTTTATGCCATATGTAATAGACTGACCGAGTTGAAGAACTCATGTGTTTCCGTCTTCTCCTTCAAGGCTTTGCAAACTATCTTCGAATGACAGAGATCTTGCATGTCCTGTTCGCAAACACGAGCGAGAATTTTCGTTATCATATCATCAGACAACACTAGAAGGTCTAATAGGATGATTGCTCTACGTTTTCTTGCTACTGAGCGGGTTTCATAGTAAGGCTGATCGTATCGACGCCGTGGCCAGTACGCATAAGCCATAGGCATGTTGTTGTAGTGTTGGTTAACGAAGAGGTTGACTATTACTGGTTTTGAATCGGTGGTTTCAAAATCTTAAGAACGGGTTTTTATTAATCCCTAACTTGATTGACTGAGTTTCTTCTACATAATAACCGTACATATAGACACGACTATTCACTTTTCCGCACAAGAATGATTAATAAAATAATTAAACGAAAATTCTACTTAACTTTAATAACCTAGATAATCGTGTATTTGACGCGCAGTTCCCAACTACTTATACCACTAACCTAGATCATCGTGTAATGTCGGTTGCGTGTGTGCAGGAAGCCGACTGTATACCCCTATATGTTAAGTAGTCGTAATTATTACTACTTTATGTCAAATCTTGCTAACATAGTCATTATGTCATGCAAGATTTTGTTAGCTATCAACATTGATAATGCAATTTTGGTGCAACAGTATTCACAGTAGTACACTATACATTAATAAAAAACTAAACATTAAAATATTGTGGTTCAAATATACTAATTCTGATAATTAGTACGATGTATTTTTTTACAATTTGTAACTTGAAAAAGTGAATCCTACAATATGCTACTAAAACATAAATAAAATATGAAATGGATGATTAATTAGGAACTCAACATAACTAGCAATACATACCCAAAGTTCTTTTGACATCTAACTCAATAGTTACAAGTGTGAGGGCAAGTGTCAAACAGTAGTTCTTTAATATGACATGTCTAACGCACTAGTTCATGTTAGCCATTATGTGACACAAATAAACCAATATGTGCATCGGGAATCGATAAGATATTTACATCGATCAAAACCAACGTTAACGTACTGATATATTTAATTAAAGCCCGCTAAACCCAATATATTTATGGTGCCTAAATTACCATAAAATGTCAATACCCTAACCATTATAACCTCTCTCAAATTCACTTCATCTCTCAAATTCCTTTCGTCTTACATTTATTTTCTTAACGGAAAATTTATTTCAAAAAGACCAATGGCACAAAGGCAAAACCAATTCCTCTCGGAGATCAACAAGTCAACGACGAAATGGAGTTTGAGATTGAAGGTCCTCCGGTGTTGGATGTATCATGGGTCTTCTCCGACAAAACCATCAAACTACTTTTGATGGATGAACATGTTATCTCTCTATCAGTCCATGCGCTGTATAAAGTTTTGATCTTACGCTGTATAAATTTAACGCCCACCCATCCCAAACTGATATCTCTTCTTCAAATTTCTTATTCGAGGTTTTCAATTTCATCGCTGACTTTGGCCGAAACCCTATCCACTCTCTCAGATTATTCCTTGAATATCTCAATCATGAAACCCTCCGTGTTTCGATGCCTACAAGTACATGTAGCTATATCGTTAGTTTTCTTTTGCTTTGCTTTGCTTTTGAAACGGGACAGGCTCTACATCTGATTATTTTTTTAGAATTAATTTTGGTTCTACAGGTTGTAAATGACCCATATATTCCTCTATGAGCTTCAATATGGTCTCCACAGTATAGGTAAGTTGGTTGTTTTCTTAAAGAGTGTTTGAGGAGTTAGAGTCTGATGGTTAGGATGTTAATCTTATAGTTAGCACGCAACTAAAGGCACCAATCTCTGCCTAACTCATTAATGTGTTTTGCTAATTTCGAGTGTGTGAGCGCTTACAAGATAGTTTTTGTACCATTTGAGATATGGCCAAACCATTTATAACTTTATTCCAAAACAATTTTTGAGGAGATCTATCAACGACGTATGAAAGACATGGTTAGCATCACAGAGGACTGCAGAAGCATTGAAAAGAACTGCGACCTCGTGAGATCTCACAAGTTGAATATAACAACATTTTTCCTCAGGTAAAGTAACATTTTTCACAATCCATGTTTATAAAGTCATTTCATGTTCTTTATTTAATTGTTTTCTCTTACTATCTGTAATTGTCATAGGCCACTGAGAAGGATGGACGAGTAAATCCTTATGGAGTCGAATGCTTGACAGCTAATCTTTTAATGGGCGAGCGCAAGCAGCCCAAAAACGTTTCAGCGTTGTCGTCCACCAAGAGAAACTGAAGGAAGCTCAAAGTTATAAAAAAAAACAACACCATCTGATTTGTAGGTTACTTGTCAATGTCTCTTGCACTTGTTAATTTATTAGTATATGATTTGGCAACTCCTAAATGCTGGAGTTTTCGTATGTAGGTCGTTTGTGTCAATATGTTACCAATTTTATTTTTGATGCAAATGTTTGTTATGTTCGTTGTACCATTCAAATTACGGTATCAGCGATTACCGAATTCTTAATTTTACGAATAAAAGTCATTAAACAGTCATTAGTTATTCGCATTACACACACAAAGTAGTCGCTAAATATTTACCATCAGCGAATCAAGATTTTCTGAATAGTCGCTTGATAATCATTATTTAGTCATTACACCGTCGGCAAGTAGTCACCATTTCTTACGACTATGTTGTGACTATATTAGACAGTCAGATAGTAGTCGGCCAGACAGTACCATAATCGAATCTGGATGTTTCGATTAGACGTTGCATAGTCGTTTAACAGTCGATAATTAATAGCAAGATGTTTACCATAATCATATTTGGATTCTCCAATTAATCGTCATATAATCGGTAAATTAGTCAATAAACAGCCGCCAAATAGTCTCTATATATTACGACTACGTTGTGACTATATAAGACGGTCACATAAAAGTCGCCATTTAGTGGTGAGATCATTACCATAATTGTATATAGATGTTCAGATTAGTCGTGGGATAGTAGTTAAAATGGTAGTTATCCAGTCGCTACATAGTGGTAATATTTACGACTACTTTCTGATTATATAATACAGTAACATATTAATCGCCCAGTGGTCACCTAGTTTAACGACTATTTGATGACAACATTTCTCTAACCGCATATGGACTCCCTCTATAGTCGCACAATTGTCGCTACCGTAGTCGGAAATTAGTCTCATATCTTCTGACAACGGTACGTCTATTTTACAATTACCTATGTTAGTCGTATAAATATTCGTAACTCGCCGACTAATAATAAGATTATACGATTTAGCGACTATGGATTTACAACTACCATACTTAGTCGTAATTTTGTTGTAAAACAACGATTAACGACTATTCTGCGATTAAAAGTGTAGTCGTGAAAACGTTGTTTTCTTGTAGTGAATGGGTAGTGGGTACCTCAGTAGGTGGGGGATCTCGGACTATCGTCTGACTTGTCAAAGCACAATGACTCGTTACTCAGGCCGGGAAAGGGAGTGGGAATGTTGGGCATCACATGGCTACGTCTCTCATCAAGGGAAGCTTGTGTGGTACCACCGCGACCAGAACTAGAGCTAGCATCTCCATGGTAAGAATGCCTCCTTAGATGTGTCTCTGTATCATCATTGGCATCACTCATTGGCATGTAGCAGAGGAAATAATCGGGATCTCGATCTTGTCAGTAAACCGATGAGGTACTTGAATTTCTTCCGCAGTTCCTTGTACTTCTTCTCCATCTCCTTGTACTTCTTCTTTATGGTCCGCCCATATTTTACCAGTTTCCCGATTGTGAGATATTGCTACTTGTTCCATCTCTCCAGCTTACGTAGGTGAACATGTGCACCGTGAATAGCCTCATCAGGGGCATGTAAAGTATATCACGTATTATCGTAAACCGGACTCGGTGGAACCTCGTGCTCGGCATCGAGACCGGCTGTAGGTCCCTGCAAACAGATCTCTGGAGCTCGCCTCCTCCTGGCCCCAAAAAATACTCTCAAGGGGATATTTTGTAGTGCTATGATGGTGCTGAGGGTCTAAAGACAGGCCACAGAAGGTGGTGATGTTAACATCCGACAAGAGAATCTTCGTTGTGCGCTCGTGATTGATCAAATGTGTAGGCAAATCTGTTGCCAACCTTCCCAACAAGGAACTATGTCTTGCACAAATGCGTCTTATCAAGCATGCAATTTGTGTGTGTCTCCTTACCAAGTGGAATCCCTCGGGTAACAAAAAATGGGGTGAGCAACCTCCCATATTTGACCTCTTGGGTAGTATCTCTCGTAGTCATCTCCCACTTCCTCTTGGAAACAAGCTGCTCGAGAAATAGTCCCATGACTCCCATCCTATTGTACTCTCCAAATGAAACCTACGAGAAGTCAAAGTCTCCAATGGTAGGCTTAAGTCCCATAGCAAGGAACTTAATCTCTTCTGCAAGGACCTTGTTGTTCTCGGGCCTTGCGTAGAACTAAGGATGTTAAATTGGGTAGTTTAAATGGGTATCCAAACCCATTATAAAAATCTAAACTCAAAACTCTCCTATTTTAATAGAAAAAGAAAAGGGTTTAAAATGGACAGGTACCTATTAATTATGGATTCATTTAATTGGATTTTGGGTACCCATGGGTTTTTAAATTACATGAATAATCATAATTTTTGATAATTAACTATTTATTAAATTATATCAATGATTTTATTTTCCGCCAAAAACATAAAAATCTATTTCTCCGCCAAAATACAAACTTTTGTTTTCTCAGAAAAATTAAAATCTTGTTTTTTCACCAAAAGATTAAATTCAATTTCCCGCCAAAAACGTTAAATCTTATTTTTCCACCAAAAAAGTAAAATTATATTTTTCCTACCAAAAACGTAAAATCTCGTTTTCCCGCAAAAAACGCAAAATCTCGTTTTTCCGCCAAAAATGTAAAATCATGTTTTCCCGCCAAAAACGTAAAATCATATTTTCCCGCCAAAAACGTAAAATTATGTTTTTTCCCCAAAAACGTAAAATCTTCTTTTTCCGCCAAAAACGTAAAATCCTATTTTCCCGCCAAAAACGTAAAATTATGTTTTCCTGCCAAAACGTAAAATTATGTTTTCACGCCAAAAAATATAAAATCTCTTTTTCCCGCCAAAAACGTAAAATCCTATTTTTCCGCCAAAAACGTAAAGTCCCATTTTCCCGTTTATATTTAGACCCGTTTAAGTCCGCCCGTTTAGACCCATATCCGTTTAGGCCCGCCTGTTTAGACCCATATCCGTTTAGGCCCGCCTGTTTAGACTCATACCTGTTTAGGCCCGTTTATATTTAGACCCCTTTAGGCCCACTCGTTTAGGCCCGTTTATATTTAGACCCGTTTAGACCCGCCTGTTTAGACGCGTTTAAAAGTACGAAACCATGTTTAAAAAATTTTGAAAAACAAAAATTCACGGCCTAAAAGGACTGACAAAAGGTGACAAAATGTTAACATCCCTAAATATAGTATAAAACAATATTAGTATCAAAATATGAATACCCATGGATATACCCAAAACTTAATAAGCTGTACATGGATATTACCCATTAACAAAAAAATATTTGAGTTCATTATGGATTGGGTTTTTATAAGTTGGGTTTTTGTGGGTTGGGTTGGGTTATTTTACTCATATTAACATCCCTACGTAGAACATATAGGCGAACAGCTTTTGGACATATTGGATCGTTTGGTGACTAAAGTATGTGTTCTTCATACTTCAAGTTTTGTAGATTGCTCTGACGAGCATACCCCACAACATATGAGGAAGGATATCCTATGTGTGGTAGCGCATTATCCCACTCGTCGCTAAAACCAAGGTGATGACTGATCTCCTTAAACCCCATCATGTAGCTCACCCCTCTAATCTTAAATTCGATGTATCCATATCCATCTTACGCTATTGGACCATTCATGAATTATTTAACCTTGAAAGTGCATAGAAAATGGTGGCACACCTCTGTATGAACGGGATGCCCATCCTTCATAGTTTTATCCAAACTCATTGCCCGCAAGATACTCACAACCTCATCATAGATCCCCCAACTTCTTGTCTCCAAACCGAGTCTTTCCCTAGTGAATTATTTGGGTCTTACGGCCTTTGCTATTCTTTGGCTGCTTTGCCTTTGCGGCCTTTTTACCCTTAATCTTTTTTATTTTTTCCCTGATCAGCCTGATCCTCTATGTCTTCATCAGTGTAATAAAAAAAACTCATTTTCATCCTCATCCTGCTCAACATCGGGTGCCTTACCCTTTCGTCGGGTTCTCAAAGTTGTTCGTGATGCCATCTCCGAAATTACACATTTAAACAACTAAACTTCCTCCCAAGTCACAACGCAGTCACTTAAATCGAACTCATGCCTTTTTAAGGATTTTAACATGCTTTCTATCAATTTTCCTATATCAAAAAAATCAAGCAATGTTAAATTTAATCATTTATCATCAAGCATTCAACACATACACTTTCACTTTCAAGAATTTACTACCAATATCAACAATCTCCAATTTCACTTTTTTTTTGTTCATATAACATGCCTTTTTCATAAATTTCCAAACAAATACCCATGAAACATGTTAGTATATATCTTCCAATTACAATCCAAACACTCAAATATACACAATGAACCATTCATCTCACGTTTTCCCCCCCTTTTTTTTTATGAAGAACCTTAACTTTTCAAACTTAATTTCAGCAAAATCTTTCCATGGGTTCGAAGAACTAATGGTATAGAGACATATATAATCACCAAATTAGCATGGTTCTAACCGCAAGTCCTCAAGAAAATCAAATTCAAAAATCTTGGTTTTTACCAAGAAGAAAAATATATTAATTTGAGAGTCATACCTTAGTGATTTCGTGAGATGTGGTAACAGAGTGTCATGGTTTCTCTAAAAAGGACGAGAAATCGTGAATGTAGCAATAAGAACTTCGAAATTTGGTTGAGATTTGAGAGAAAACTGAAATTTTGTTCTTGAAATGAAAATCAATTTTTGGGGAATAAGGGGGATAAGGTCACATGATTTACTAGAAAACCGGGTCAAATCTGGTTGAAACCGGACTGAAATATATTAAAACAGACCGGTCAACGCGCCATAAAGTTAGACTTACCTTGGGGACACGCAGCGGGATAGATATGCTGCTATATGAAGTCGCTCCATAAGTGTTTTTGTACAGTGGGATTATGAACCCGCTTTCCATCCCGTGGGCCCTTCTGGCTTTTCAAGATTATTTTGGAAATTTGGACTCGCAACAGGTTCCTTAACCTGTTGGATCAATCTGCTTTGGCTTGAAAATTTCCCAGCAGCTTTCACATCCCTCTACTCATGCGGTGAATGTTCACAGACTTTTTTCCTGTTTTTTCAGCGGGTTATTGACCCCTCTGTACAAACCCGCTGCGACCTATAATTTCCACCTCGGCTTTCTAGGCCCCTCCAAGGTCACTCCGGATTGAAAATTCTCCCCAAACTTCATTTTGCTTATTTTCACTGTTCAAACGACACCGAAGGTTAAAACATACATGAAAAACACAAAAAACATAAATCAAACATACGAAATCAAGAATATGTACAAATGATACTATGGGATTGCCTCCCAAGTGCATTTGTTTTAAGTCTTGAGCTTTAGTTTCTCATTGTGTTTAGGTTGAGGTTAGGTCCGCGAGAAGAACTAAGGTTTCTTCCTCAACGGAACATGAGGCGGAATATGCTGAAAGACGTTTCCTATTTACTGTGAACACATTTCCATCTTTGTTCAGCAGTGAAAATGCCCCATAAGTTCGTATCTCCTTGATCCTAAAGGTATGGACCATCTCGACTTTAACTTCCCGGGAAACAACTTCAACTGAGAGATGTACAGTAGCACTTGGTTGTTGGAATTGTGTCCAGTAATCTCGGTACTGTCTCTAGAAAGTAAGAGTATGTCAATGATCAGACATAAGTCATACAATGCTGGGGGTCATGATGGCTTGCTAGAGTCCGCTCATGATCTATAAGTCTTGGACTTATTGCCTTTATTGTATGATCCCATATGGGTCACACGCCTAAGCTAACGGGAAAATACGAAGGAACGGTTTAGCAGAAGTATGGTAAAAGTGCTAGGCATTTACTGTACTTAGAGAGAATAAAGGGCCTGATTAAATCCATGGGATTTAATCAGAACTGAGAATTGGGCCCAAAAGCCCATGAGAACTAAAGGGAGTTTTAATGAATAAAACTTGACCTAAAGCTCTCTAATTTCTCAGCTGATTTGCGCCTCCCTCCTCTCTTCCTGCGCCTCCTCTCCTGCTTGGTCTAGCAGCCATTTCCTTGTGAAGCGTGTGTGAGCCTTTGGAGGATTCATCCCTCGGTGTATCTCTCTGATCTGACCTGTTCTATTCCTTCCGCTGCAACAAACAGGTAAAAGGTGAGATCATCTAATGTTTCTATTCAAGAGAACCTAGATCTGTATGTTTAGGTTGAGATGAATCTGTGAATTACATCAGGACCAACTAAACAGTTCCTACAGTGGTATCAGAGCCATTGGTTCTTAGGATTTCTTGTTTTAGATTCATGTTTAGGTTGTTTAATCTGTTTAGAAGTGTTCTGAATCAACTACTGATAAGAAAAACACTTAAGAATCAGAATTGAACTCTAAACACATCAATTGGATCGCAAAACCGAGCTATATGACTCGTGTGTATGCGATCGGCCGGTTCGATCAACCGAAGTGCGAACGTCGCATGGATCCGCAAGGATCGCATGGACTGCGTCGTCCGGTTGGATCGCTCGGCTGTAAGTTGGACGAGACGATCGCGGTATGCATGACGAGCCGATCGCATACGTCGATCGCGGATCGATCATATGGATCGCGTTGCGTCATGCTGTCCCGAGCGTGACCGAGAGCCGTGCGTTGTCCAGCTCTCACCCGCGTCGCGATCGTCCCGCCATCGACCCACGACCGTCCCATCCCGATCGCGCGATTGGCTTGAGTCGACGACACGGTCGCATCCGTTATTTGCGGCCGGCCGATGTCTTGATTGCGGCTAGGTCAAATTTGGCGATCGGTTCGTGACAAATTTGGCTCGGTTCGGTTCAAAAACTTAATTAAAATCCTCATTCTGGTTTAATAAACAGATTTTAATAATTTTATTAAATCTGGTTAAACCGGAATAAGAAATCCAATGTCGAAAGAAATATTGGATTTAGTGCCTAAACCAGGAATTTCTAATTTGATTTGGTTGGACCAAATAAATTGAGAAATTCCGGTTTAGTAAATAACCGGTTGACAATTGTGGTCATCGTAGTAATTAAAACTTGGTTAAACCAGTTTTAATGAACCAGACCGGTTATGTCAATTAATTGGACAATTGGGTCATGTCTTGGACATGGACCAATTCTTGGGCCTCGGGCCAAGAAGTTAAAACAATTGGGCCAATTATTTGAGTCTTTCTTCAGATTAATTTAAAATTTATTTTATAAAATTTATAAAGTCGATTTTAAATTAAAATTTCCGAAGTTTTGAAATTAGAAAGTTTCTTAAAATAGAAGTTTCTGAATTTGCGGGTTTTGGAATTTTAAAGAAGTTTCTAAAGTTAGAAAGTTTCCGGTTTTAGAAAGTTTCCAATTTTAGAAAGTTTCCAAAAATAGTAGGTTTCCAAAAATGGAAAGTTTCCCAAAATAGTAATCTTCTATTTTGGGAATGAATTTTAATAAACCTACAAACCTCAAATAATATCAAGCGTTGGATGTCTTGTCCAGACTATGTCAGCTGTCGAAGCCCATTCAATTGTATTCATGGCCTTACAGTGTGAGGGTGTCTGCTTTTGCGTGGGTAAGACGGTTTGTGATTCATAAATGTCATTGGGAGTCCCAGACATTAATGATTACATGACTGTATAGTCCGGTTTTCTTGACTAGGCCATCGGGAGTCCCGGGCCTTGAGACATCAGAGTGGATTGGGCCTCGGGCCCAGATTCACAACCAAGAGTTATATCACGGATATAATTAGCCGATATAGGGCTTACCGATATAAGCTAAGGTTGGGTGACGGCCAGTGGCCCACTTTAATCTTAGTTATATGTGGATCTTGGAATCATTATATTCTATTGAGGGTAACTTAGGTTATTGAATATAATGCGTGATTAATCATATTAAATTTAATACGAGATTAATCACATTGAACATATTAACTAAAATCCTTTTATCTTATATTTCAGTTATTCCTTTTATCTTATATTTCAGTTATGACTAGCACAAACAATCAAAACACTTTCTCGATCCGGTCTGTCCTTAAGATGGACAAGCTGAACGGATCAAATTTCTTGACTTGGTCGCGGAACCTGAGGCTAGTCCTCAGACAGGAGAGAAAGGACTATGTCCTTGAGAGAGCTCTCCCCGTGAGGATCGGGTCCAATGCTTCACATGCAGTATATGATGCTTGGAATAAGCATTATAATGATGCGGTAGATGTGCGTGGTCTGATATTGGCTACCATGGACTCAGACTTGCGGAAGCAATATGAGAACATGGAGTCGCCAATAGAGATGATCAGCAGCCTGAAATTGAAATTTCAGGAGCAGATAAGAGTGGAGAGATACCGGTTGGTTAAGTCTCTCACTGGCTGCAAGCTACCAAATGATAATCCTGTGAGTCCTCATGTCAGTAAAATGATGGGTTACATTGATAACCTGAGGAAACTGGATTATCCAGTTAGCCAAGAGTTGGCAACTGAGATCATTCTGCAGTCACTGCCGTCAAGCTATGATAAGTTCAGAAGGAACTATATCAAGAAAGGCTTAACGAAGACGCTGACTGAACTGCATGATATGCTCAAGACAGTTGAGCCAAACGTGAAGAGTACCCTGTACAATCTCATGAATGAGAAGGGTAGGTTTACTGCTGACAAGGGTGAAGACAAAGTTGTCCAGATTTTGAATCATGGCAAGCGTGTGTCTTCTGAGCCCGAGTCAGATACCTCTTGCGTTGGTAAGTGCTGCTACTGTAAGGAGACAGGGCATTGGAAGAGAAATTGCATTAAATTCATGGAAGATGATGAGGAGTTAAAGTCGATGCATGAGACTACTTCCTCAGGTATTCATGTTATTACTTCAAGTTCTACCTTAAAGGTATTGGATACTGGTTGTGGCACTGATATTTGTGATAATATGCAGAGCCTAAGCAACAGTAGAACGTTGAAGGAAGGGCAAGTGAAACTACATGTCTGGAAGGAGCTTGGGATGCTGCCTCAGTCGTAGGGTTTTCACTTATAGATCCCTTTTTAGGCTTGGTTTTGTATTAAGTAATTGCTACAATGTACCTGCTTTAAGCAGAATTGTCTTTCATTTTCTTGTAAGAATTTGAATGTTTTTCATTTTGATAAAAGACAAGTTTTGTTCTTTTGATCTTAATGAAATATTAATTGTAGCACCCTATTCATGGAATGGGTTTTATATCTTAAACCAAAGAGTGCCTAAATGTAACATAAATACCGAATTGGTTTAAATCTGATGAATTAAACCTGATTTTTCTTGGCATAAAGTCTTGGTCACATAGAGTAAGTCGGATTCAGAAATCCCATAGTCATGGACTGTTGGGCTCATTTGATAAAATATCTTATGAGACTTGAATTCTGTTTATTGGACCAAAAGGAAAAAGGGCTTATCTTAGCCGAGCTAGAGAAAGGCCCAAAGGCTTATTGGACCTAGAACATACTGATGTATGTGGCCCAATGAGCAGTAATGCCAGAGAAAATTTCCTGTACTTCATTGTCTCTACTGATTACTTCAGTGAGTCTGACTGTGTTCATTTGATGAGACACAAGTCGGAATTCTTTGACATGGTCGAAAGAGTTCCAGAATGAAGTATAGGATCTGAATGACAAAAGTATTAAGACTCTGGATTAAATCACGAGTGAGAATACTTAAGTCATTGATTGTGTGATCATCTTAATGAGTGTGAAATCGTTTCACAGCTCATTTCTCCTGAAAACCTGAAGGTGTTTCTGTGAGAAAGAATCAGATCTTATTAGAAATGATTAAAGATGAGTCACACGAATCTTCCATGATATTATTTAAAAATAACGCTCTAAAATATCTAAGTTTACGCTGAAATAGTTCCACAAATATCAGTTGAAAGACACCACGTTAATGTGGATTGGAATCGATCCAAATTTGTCTTTACTGAGTATTTGTAGTTGTGCTACTTCGCTGGTTGTCCTAGAGAAACTAAGGCTTGTTACTTTTACGTCCAATCTGTTTTCTAAGAAGGGAAGTTATTTTCCAAGAAGAACAGTGGGAGTAAAAGTATAACTCGAAGTTTTCTCAGGGAAACCTAGGCTCGGTACTTTTACGACCATTATGTTTTCTAAGAAGGAAATTACTTTCCAAGAAGAACAGTGGGAGTAAAAGTACAACTCGAAGAAATTCGAGAAATACAGGAGGCTGCTTAACCTATTGAGGGAGAGCAGCGGAAGGATTTACAGACTTCTGTAGAATCTACACCTGTGGAGCCTGGAGTTCGCAGATATGAAAGAATCAGTCACTAATCCGAGAGTGAATTCTCGTCATTAGTTCAGCCTGATGATCATTGAATGTTCGCATGATCTGATGATCATTGAAAGCGACAAATCTGTGAAATCCTAGGAAGCGAAAGTGAGCCCAGACTCCGAAGAATTACATTTTGTGTAAGTTGGCTTCATCGATCCATTCATGGATGGAAGCAAACATATCGGAGTTGGAATCTTCGTTCTGTTGAAGTAGTCAAGGTTTTGACTTGAACAGGAACGAAGCGGAACTGTGTGTTTACTAATAGATTAGTGGGAGCGATATTGCATTTCTCATAGTGTATGTCGATGACATACTGATTCTCGGATATAACGTCCCAACGCTGTAGTCGGTAAAGGACTAGCTTGGGAGTTGGTTTAGTGATTGACATGGGTAAAGCCACGAAAGTCTTGGATTCTGGATCTAAAGATAGAGATCCAGAAGAGCTGGTAGGACAAAGTCAGGATTCTTAAATTGACAAAGTCCTACACGTTTTCAGCACTTCAAGAAGGGTTTTTAAGCCAATGTCACATGGCAATACGTTAAGCAAGAAGCAGTGTCCTACGATAACTGCTGAGCTTGAATGCATGGATAGGATTCATATGCGACGGCAATTGGATCTATCATGTATGCCATGACACGTACTTGTTTTGATATTGCTTTAATGTCAAGCAAAACAAGTAAGGACCAGTCAAATCCAGCAAAGAATCACTGGATTGCCGTAAAGAATATTCTAAAGTATTTGAAGAATACTAAGGATAAGTTCTTTAGGTAAAGAAGAAAGTGAGGTGCTACAAGTCGATAGAGTCTGAAAGGCAAGTTTCCAACAGACAAAGATGATTTCCGGTCACAGTCCGGATATGTCTTGTGTCTGTCTGGCGGTGCACGGCACTGTTGCTGACTCCATGACTTAAACTGAATGATTCGCAGCTTGGGAAGCGGCGAAAGAGGTTGTTTGGAAAGAATAGTTCATCACTGAACTTGATGTGATTCCCAGCTTAGATGAGACTAGCTGCACATCAAAGATCCAAACACTTAGTGGAATAACCTATCCCGTAAGATAAATGACAGAGATGTTAAGTAGATCAGCAAGTTTCAACGAATGAGAACGTTGCTAATCTATTAACGAAGCCACTCCTTGAGCCTAAGCACGAGTCGTGGACTGTTGCTGTAGGATAAGTGAAATTAAGATGTAGTCTTAATTTCAGTGGGAGTTAGTAAAGGGCTTTATTTAGTTATTGATATGTTCTTGTAAAACATATAATGATGTTTAATGAAATTATTATTTCAAGATTATTTTAACTGTGATGAAATAATCGTTCCAAAATGAAATGAACCATTTTATAGGTCATCGAAGTAAATGACTTGATCTTGAGTCATCAAAGTCATTTAGCTTGGTCATAAGACCCTATATTTGATAGATGGTTTATATCATCCTGTCCCTAGTCGAAGGTTGTTGAAATTGGAACACCAACAACCATGTGAGACTGGATTGGTACGTGACTTATGACAAAGTCTTAGTGTGTCATAGATGCGCGGCATCAAAGTCAGTACATAGGTGTATGTTGGGGAACATACGACCGGACAAGACCCGCTTATAAGAACTCTTCAGGATATTTATATCTGTGTCATAAGAGATTCTTACTACGACTATAGAGTATAGTCCTTAGACCTGAGTTCGCATGCATGTGACTGCACATGGACTGATGCACTTTGATCATTGTCTAACGCTATCGTTTTGCGATAGTTATAAGGACCTTGTTTGGGTACATCATGAAATGAGTAGTTTACAGTGATGGAACAAGATGGGATTTGTCCCTCCAATATAAATGGAGTGAATATCTCTAGGCCAATCGGAGATTTGAATACTGGAAAACGCATGGCCATGCTCAAACGGACTTTCCCGAGTCGTTTGGATTGTCAGTATCAAATCAGAGTCCGATGAACAAGATTAGGCTTTATAAGGATGACACCAATCTTGCCTTATGACTAATCGAGATATTGAGACAAAAGGATTATGAATACAGAGATTCCAGTACAAGTGGGAGATTGTTGGAATTGTGTCCAGTAATCTCGGTACTGTCTCTAGAAAGTAAGAGTATGTCAATGATCAGACATAAGTCATACAATGCTGGGGGTCATGATGGCTTGCTAGAGTCCGCTCATGATCTATAAGTCTTGGACTTATTGCCTTTATTGTATGATCCCATATGGGTCACACGCCTAAGCTAACGGGAAAATACGAAGGAACGGTTTAGCAGAAGTATGGTAAAAGTGCTAGGCATTTACTGTACTTAGAGAGAATAAAGGGCCTGATTAAATCCATGGGATTTAATCAGAACTGAGAATTGGGCCCAAAAGCCCATGAGAACTAAAGGGAGTTTTAATGAATAAAACTTGACCTAAAGCTCTCTAATTTCTCAGCTGATTTGCGCCTCCCTCCTCTCTTCCTGCGCCTCCTCTCCTGCTTGGTCTAGCAGCCATTTCCTTGTGAAGCGTGTGTGAGCCTTTGGAGGATTCATCCCTCGGTGTATCTCTCTGATCTGACCTGTTCTATTCCTTCCGCTGCAACAAACAGGTAAAAGGTGAGATCATCTAATGTTTCTATTCAAGAGAACCTAGATCTGTATGTTTAGGTTGAGATGAATCTGTGAATTACATCAGGACCAACTAAACAGTTCCTACATTGGTCTCCAGCCTTGAATCTTTTCTGATGATCTGTTTGTCGTGAAATGACTTAGCCTTTTCTTTGTAGATCTTGGAGCTCTCATATGCGTTTAACCGGATCTTGTATAGCTTGTGGAGTTGAATAAGGAGCTTTTCTTCTGTGGTTTTGATGTCAAAGTTCAGCAGCTCATCGCCCATAAGGCCTTAATACTCAGATTTCATCGGTAAATGACATGACTTTCCATACAGAAGGTTGAATGGTGTTGTGTTGATAATTGTCTTAAAATCTGTTATTTATGCCCATAAGGCATCGTCAATCTTCTCCGAACAATCTTTTCTCAAACTCCCCCACAGTCTTCTCCATGATGGTCTTGAATTTTTTGTTTTGACACTTCAACATTTCCACTCGTTTGGGGATGATATAGTGTGACTATCTTGTGCTTCATCCGTGCTTCTTAAGTAGACTTTCAAATAACTTATTGACAAATTATTTACTCCATCGATTTCCACTACTCTCGGGACCCCAAGCCGAGGAAAGATGATCGTCTTGAAGATTTTGATGATTATCTATGCATCATTGGTAGGACTTGCAATAAATTTGACCAAGTTTGATACATAGTCCACAGCTACAAAAATGTATTGTTTTCATAGGAGGATGAGAAATGACCCATGAAGTCTATTCCCATACATCAAATACTTTAACCTCTTGGATCAATTCTGTGGCATCTCATTTCTCCGGCCAATTTTTCCTTTCCGTTGGCAAGCATCACATTTTGACGCATAGTTGTGAGCATCCTTATTAGACTAGGCCACCAAAAACCCAAGTGCAAGACTTTAGTTGTGGCTTTGAAAGATGCAAAATGTCCTCCATAATCTAAATCATGGGAATGGTACCGGATGCCTTAAATCTCTTCCTATGAAACACTTCTCCTATATAGACCATCTGAACCTCTTTTATATGTAAGGTTCATCCCAATAAAATCGAGTAACATCTCAGTAGAATTTCTTCTTTTAATAACTATTCAGTTTGGGTGGTTCTCTTCCGCATTTCAAGTAGTTGACAAAGTCTGCATAGATTTTCCTCCTTGAAACTCTTCACTTCTTCCAGCTTCCTACTCACTTAATATTCTTCTCTTAAGCTTTAAATTCGCATAAGATGTTCTTCTAATAAATATTTGTCAATCGGAATATCCTCTCCAATTCTCAGCTTTGATAAGTGGTCGTCTACCCCATTCTCAAAATTTTGAAGAACCAAGAGCCATTTCAGCAATCTTTTCTTTGCTTCTTTTTATTAAGCCAACAAGTTCTTCAATGTTGCATTATTCGTGTAAACCAACACCTTGTAACCCACTAGATATGATATTGATTTTTCAAATGCAAAGACCACTGCAAAGATTTCTTTTCTGTTGTTGCATACCTCACTTGTGAATCATCCAAGGTTCTACTTGCATAGTAGATTACATGAAGTTTATTGTATTTCCTTTGGCTCATTACTTCTCCAACAGTATATTCGCTTGCATCACACATGATCTTAAAAGGGAGTTCCCCATCTGATGCTTATAGAATCGCTGCACTCACAAGAGCATTCTTGATCTCATGAAACATCTTGAGGGATTCTTTATCAAACACAATTTCAGTCTCCTTGCACAGTAATCTTGTTAGAGGCCTTGCTATCTTTGAAAAATCATTAATGAACCTTCGAAAAAATCCAGCATGGCCAAATAAATTTGGGATCTTTTAATAGAATTTGGCGGTTGTATCCCCTTCATCACATCGATCTTCACCTTATCCACCTAAATTCTTTTTTTTTTGAAATCTTGTGTCCAAACACAATATCTTCTTTCACCATGAAGTGGCATTTCTCCCAATTAAGCACCAAGTTTGTCTCCTTGCATCGTTGAAGAACCATGCACAAGTTAGACGAACAAGCAAGCAAACAAAGAATAACCATATACAAAGAAATCATCCATAAACACTTCAACTATTTCTTCAATTAGATCACAAAAGATTGACATCATGCACCTTTGAAAGATGGATGGAGCATTACACAACCCAAAAGCCATCCTTCGATATGAAAAGGTACCATAAAGGTATATGAATGTCGTCTTTTATTGATCATTCCGGTGAATGAATACTTGAAATAACCCATTGTATCCGTCAAGAAAGCAATATAACATGTGATTTGCTAAGTGCTCTAACATTTGTTCAATGAATGGTAGAAGGAAATAGTCCTTTTTAGTGGCTGAATTCAACTTCTTATAATCAATTCACATCCTATGGCATGTTACAGTTTGAGTATAAATTAATTCATCTTTCTTTTTTAACCATTGTTATTCCTCCATTCTTTAGAACTACATGAACTGATGATACCATGTGCTATCTGAAATATGATATACTATTCATGCAGTTAAAGTTTTTAGAATCTATTTATTTACCCCTTCTTTCAAGTTTGGGTTTAATCATCTTTTATGTTTAATAGAAGTCATTGATTCATCTTCTAAATGGCTCTTATGGGTACAAAGCGTTGGGGAGAGTCCTTTGATATAATCAAGTGACTAACCTATGAATCTTCTATATTTTATAAGTTCATTCAAAAGTAATTTCAATTTATATTCTTTTAGATTTTCACTTACAATGACAGGATAAGAAGAATTGAGACCTAAGAAAGCGCACCTTATCCTAATAAAAAGTTGTTTCAGCTCTACCTCTGGTGCCTTCAACTCACGCCAGTTATTTTTAAGGGTGGGCTCGCCATTTCTAGCTGTTTTTCTTACTTCCTATTCTCCCACTGCACTGATGTTGTGAACTGATTGAGGTAATTCTAAAAATCGATCATCTCCCTTCAGTGCTTTGCATGAGTCAATGAGTATTGCATACTCTTAACTCTCTCTGTACAAAAGCTTGCCTACTACCCTTTTTGTTGTGAGGAACATATCTAGAGAGTCTTTAATTTCATCTCCTCTAAGTACTCATCAGCTAAAGCATCCAATGTTTCAATCCAAAAATCTTGGTATTGAATGGTTGGTTTCTTCACCACTTCATTGATGTCAAAAATTGAGAACATGGTTCTTTTCCAAGTGTAAATCAATTTTCTCTTTCTTCACATCAATGATGGCTCCAGAAGTATCCAACAAACCCCTACCAAATATCAAGGAACCCTTAGGTTCTTCGTCCATATCCAAAACGATAAAATCTGTTGGTATTCTGAAATTCCCAACCATGACGGGAATATCTTCAAGCATACCCACAAGAAGTCTCATTGATATATCAGCCAACACAAGTGAGATTATACACTGTGTCTAGTGTGTGAATCCAAGCCTTTTTACTACTGATAGTGGCGTCAAGTTCACACTTGCTCCAAGGTCTCACATACTCCTCTAAAAAAAGAGGTCCTAAGGCACATGGTAGAGTGAAGCTTCATGGATCTTCAAGATTCTTTGGGAACCGCCTTTGTTTGAATAATGGCACTTAAATTGTGGTTTAGGATAAACATTCCTTCCATATCCTTTGTTTTGTACTTAGTGGCATCTTTGAGAAACTTGCTATATTGAGGAACAAGCAAGAAATCATCCATCAAAGGCATTTTGAGATGAATCTTTTCCATTTGTTTGCTAAAGAGTGCCATGTACTTCTCCATGAGTTGCTTCTTGAGTCTACTAGGGAAATAAAATTTTGGCTCATAAGGTGGTGGCACAAAGATATTCTCCTTTGATGTAGAGGCTGAACCATTCTTTGTCCCTTCTTTCTTCTCCTCACACACCTTGCCTTTTCCTTATGTTTTCTTGACTTTATCAACAACCACTTCATCATGCTTTTACTTCTCTGTAATCTTCTCTATATCCTCAGTTTAGATGATCTCCTCCCCACCTTGGTTCTCATTTTCCTCAATGAATTCTTTTGAAGGTAGTTATCTGTCACTCCTTAGTGTGATGTCATTGATATACTCCTTTGGGTTTGGTTCTGATTTTCCAGGGAGTATATCGGTTGATCGCTTTGATGTTGAGGCGGTTTGAGAGGCTCGATATTCAAAGATGTCAAATGAGATGAGAGACTCAGTCTTTGTATTCATTTTGTTCTAAACCATATCCATCTTAACATTGATCTCCTTTTTCATTTAGTGTGTACTTCTTTTGTGACTCTTGATGCACTCTTTTTATTAAAGGCTTTCGAGTTTTAAGTTTATAAAGCCTTGAGTCTGCAAGTGCACATATATGCGTTGTAATACTTAGGGTATCGATCCTTAGAGAAGCTAAGCCTATATGAAAAGTCAAGCAAGGTTAGAGGAGAGCTAAGACAAATGGGTATTGTTGCCATGTCAACCAAATTAGTTATCTAATAGCAAAGAATGTAGAATGAGAATGAAAATATATGGGAAGGTATTGGGCGTCCAAAGAACATGTAAGGACGCTTGGAATGATTCATACAAGTCTAACTTAGCTTCTAGTTTTTCCTAGCAAGTTCCACAAACTCAAAAAGGAAAATATGTCTAACATATTCTCGTAGGACTACATAACTAATCTCTTCAACTCGACTAGTCAAGTCTCGCAGATGGCCGCGAGGAAGATCATGCATTAATATCAAATTCATCAAAACTTTCATAGTGACCTACAAGTCAAATCTCGCAGATTGCATCACAACTACTCTCCTAAACTAGTTCCGGTCAAAAGATGAATACTTTCGTAGTTCTATCAATCCTAAGATCAGCTTCGATTTAGATACTCTCTAATCATGCATTAAGAACAAAATTAAAAGAAAGAAATCTAGAAATCAAGCATAAATCTAATACAAGTAATCATAAACAAACTGATATCATTCCTCCCAGATAACTACCTTATAAGCCATGGATTAGCATATCATAGACATAGTCTAAATACTAAGACTAATTAGGAAGAATTAGGTTTATGGTCAAAGGTTTAGGGTCTCTATTTAGAACCCTAAAACTTCTAAATCCTAAGCCTATAAAACTAAAGACTAAAAGTACTAAAACACTAAAGAAAACTAATATAAAGTAAATTTCGTGCTTTTGGATATGTGTTACAAGGATAGGGAGGTCTGCCTCTTATATAGTGTTCAAAAACCAATAAAATCTCCTAAGTTTTTAATGTAAGACATGTAAATAAAAGACCATGTGGCTCCAAAACTCAGCCATAGTGGTCTTGGCCGCGACTTGGGCTGTTGCTCGGCTGCTGCTCGGGCTATCTTTCTTCGGATGTATCTTGATATCAAACCGTTGGATCAACTTTAAACAAATTGCAAATGAAAGCTGGTATATTCTTCTATCTTGTGCTCAAAAGTTTGCTTGACCAGACGGTGAGAAGGTCTTTAGTCGATACTGAAACTATGATAGAATGATTCGGTATCGAAAAGTAGACGTTTTCTCCATTTAATCGATTTAAACTTGAGTTTCCGGAAAAGATTCTTGACACTATAATAGGAGAAAACATCCTAATTATTTTTTAAAAACACTTGGATCACTCATAAAAGTGTCATAAAATATGCAATAAAATGGGTAAAATATCAGTTATATCAACTCTCCATTAGTTGTTTCAGTATTTGTTCTGTCTCATCCTCCTCGGATTATTGGTTTGAAGAACTTCCTTGCCCTTGATATTGTTGGTTTCCTTGGTTTTGATAGAAACCTTGGTTGTTGTTGAATTTTTGTCTTGACTGGAAGTTTTCTTGGTGTTATTGAAGAGTTGTCTTTGTTGAAAACTCTATTGTTGTTGTATGAACTCTTTGTTACGAGGTTTCCTTAGAGAGTGTTTTGTCCTTGAGTAATGAAGGAGGTAATGTTTAGTCTTTAAAACTCTCCACATTTTTACTTATATATAAGAAATTAGGGTGAATCCCTATAGTTTTGATTGAAACATTTTGTTGATTCTTTTTCCTCCAATATAATTCATAGCCATTTCATTGCTAGTAGTGTCTAGCATCATTCGGTACTTAGACAAAACTCCTCGGTAAAGTTTTCTCAGTATACTTTCTATTGAGAAACCATGGTGGGGGAGCTTGATATTTCATTTCACAACCGTTTTGTTCTTGTTGTTGAGAAGAACTTAGAGAGGCATACTCTAGCTTTTTCATTGGTCCCAAGAGGTGATGTAACCTTGAGGTAGATTCTTCTTCCATTGATGAGCTCTATCTCCAAAAGAGAATGGGAACAATCTTAGCTTGAAAGCAGCTTCTTAAATCTCATTGATCTTGATGGGACAACAAAGCATATCGAAATTATCCAAGTGTTCGAGAGGATCTTATCATAGAACTTGTTTCCTTGAACCATGTTAACAAGGCTGGCTTTTATCTCAAATTTGTTGTTCTCCACTGGTGGAGATCTGATATGTTTGGCTCGTCATAAGTTCCAATGGCTCTATCTACCCGTGGTGGATGGATAGGCATGTGTCCGTCTTTCTCTTGGTGCTCAGAAACATCTTCATCATATTTTTGTTAACTCCAAGTCAGCCTTGTCTCGTTCAATGTTTGACAACCTTTCTTGTTCTTTCTCTCCCTTGAAACTTCTCTTTCCAAATCTCGTATATATCTTCCACTCGAGGGATTAAGTTTGTTGGACTTTTGCTTATTAAGTTCATTCACCTACAAAGGGAAGAAAAAAATGAAGTAGAGAATTTGAGCTTTCAATGTAACAAGAGACTTAGTCTCAAGCCAATACAAAATCCTAATGGCTCAATGAAGACCCAAGATAGCAACTGCGCCGAATTTTATAAGTTAAAAGGTTGTTCCTTCACTAATTTAGATGCAAGTATACAACCTAATATCTGTAGTTTTTTTTGGATGTTAATCATTTTGGGTGATTCAAACTCACTAATAATGAATATATTCACCTAATTTATGTGAAATCAAAGAAATTCACAGATTTGTAACTAATGTTACGGTAAAAGTAAACTAGTAAGTATGAAAACCTAAATGAGGATCATAACATAACATAAACCTTCACTAAACAATATTCAAGGATTGTAAAATCAGAGTAAAGCAGAGCAAGTAAATAAATTAAAACAGTTGATTAAAGGCTAAGTTTTTTGGGTTGAGATTTCCGAATTGGGTGATAAATGGTTATAAGAATGATTTCTCAAGCTAATAACAATTGTACTAAACATTCTAAATTACCATTAATTCACCCTCATCTATTCAAAACCAAAAACTTATAGAAAACGATCCACTACCTATGATAATAACACAAGAAAACATGATTGAAGTGATCAAAGATAAAAGAAATAGAAAGATTAAGAAGAAGAACTCAAGAACGCAAAAACCAAATTGCATAAAAGATGAAGAAAATAAAAAGTTATCTAGATTGATACAAAGTTGAGTGGTGACTCTTCTAACACAATAAAAGCCCTTAAATAAAGAGAATTTGAGTGGCTTTCTCGACCATAAAACATGTAAGGTGTACAAGACAAAAAGGAAAAAGCAGAAGCAAGTAGTTAGGTAAAGTAGGAGTCACAGCGGGTTCAGCAACCTTGTGCATGTGCCTATTCCATAGCGGGATGATGTACCCGCTCCTCAAGTCGCGTCTGCTCACGGCCTTTTGCCAAATTTATTTCACGGTGGGATGACGATCCCGATATATCAACCCGCTCCAGATCTTACTCTTCACAGCGGGATATGGATGCCGCTCTGGAGACCGCTACACAGTCATGTCTTCACGGCATCATCTCCCAAGTGTTTAGAGGTCACTGTCCAAGACACAATCATTCCCCGTAGCTGTTTTTCCACTTCCATTTGGTTCTCTTTAGTCCCTACTAGCCCAATTAGTTCCATGATGCTTCTTCACTACCTAAATTAAAAGAAAAATAAAGTATACGCAACCTAATGATATCTAAATATATGTCTTAAAGCTAAAATGCCATGAAAATCATAATAAATACACTAAAAAGACACTAAAAATACAATGCATCACATGACCACATTATGAGTTCGCCATAGGTAGGAAAGATGTCCATTCTTTTGATCTGCCTTACCCTTCAAGGCAGTTCTTCTTTAAGAAGGTGGAACTGTAAAAGAACCGGTTGAAGTACCAACTCCAACTACTGGTTTTTCTACTGCAACTACATCTGCTGATAGGAATGTTGTGGTGGGTAAAAATACCATACCCTACCCTAATTTCATGGATACCCTATCCATAAAAACTTATATTTTGAAAATCATATATATTCTTTATACCCTTTAGGGTAATCCAAAAAAAATCATATAGTTTAGTGTTATCCACGGATATCCTAACTTTTATTTATACAATTAATAATTTATTATTATTATCTTCTAAACTAATTGTTAGTTAAATATATGAATTAATTTTGCTAAATTAATATATATATATATATATATATATATATATATATATATATATTAAGAATTTTATGTTTTGGCGGAAAAACACAATATGACGTTTTTGGCGGAAAAACATAATCTTATGTTGTTTACAGAAAAACATAATCTTACGTTTTTGGCGGGAAAACAAAATTTGACGTTTTGCTGGGAAAACACAATTTACGTTTTTGGCGGAAAAAAGAATTATGTTTTCGATAGAAAAATACAATCTTACTTTTTTGGTGGGAAAACATAATCTTATTTTTTTGCGAAAAAACAGAATTTTACGTTTTTGACGCAAAAAAATTATTTTACATATTTGGTGTGAAAATAGAATGTTAAATTTATCTAATATTATTTCAAAATTAAAATAATAAAATATTATTTTGTAGTTTTAGAATATTAAAAGTTAAATAGTCTATTATAAAATTATTTTGTGAGTACTAATGTAATTAACAAAAACGTATGGGTACCTTAAACTCTATAGGATAAACCCTTTTGAACCATACAAAAGGGCATCAGCCCATTTTGAACCCTCTTCTTTTTTCACCGAAAAGATAGGGTTTTGGGTTGAAGGTTTAGAGCATGATTGGTAAGTGTGGTAGCTTTACATTTTCTGATGTGTGTTTTTAGATGTAGATTTTTTTGTTGTAGCTGTAAGATTTAAGCTGTAGGATACTGTAGGATACTGACAGTAGAAATTTATTTTTACCTTTTTTAAAAATGAAATCATGATAGGTAACACAAAGACAATATGATGTAAATTAATGATATATAATATATTTAATATATATAATTTACATAATTTATTTACATGCTTCAGAATAAATAAATAATAGTTATATAAATTATTGTGATAATAATTCCAATAAAAATGCAAACACATAATCTGAATTTAATAATAATATAATAATCAAAACCAATAAAATATAAATATAAGTACTAAAATCCAAAAAGACCAAATCGATCTTTTCTTATAATTATTCTTTATTACTACGACCAATCATTTGTTCCAGATAAACAAGTGCAAACTTATTATCTTGAATTCCTATAAATCATCTTCGGGCAATCTCATTTTTAGAAAGTAAATTAGTAGCATCTCAGTAAAATGATGAGCCAAATGCTATCTTTGAAATTTGGTATAGTCGACGTGCAGCTACAGTCACATCAGAGGCCATAGCAGATGACATCTCAGATGCAACCAATTTTATTGCATCTGCTCGTTCCCGAAAATCTTTTGACAGATCAGATTGATTGTCAACGTTAGATACTCCACATTTACGTTCGCTTTGATGATCAAATTGTGATTGTTCTTCGGAAGGTGGATGAATGGTGCTTAGTGTTGAATGCAAATTCCTGTTTTCTTTGTTGGTTGGAGTAGATAACAACACATATGAATCTTGGCTAGCGTATGATGTGTTCATATCAAATTGCACTCCTGTCTCATATTCATGTTGAGGATGATACACATCAGGACCATTTCCAACTGACCATCCATCCTCTACTGCGATACGTGTTCCCCTAAACAATCTTTCCAAAAAATTTTATTTGCCAAACCTTTCTTTTTAAATCGTTTAGCCACCTTATTTTCCTATAATTTGAAAAAGAAAATTAGTAAAGATAAAACTATATAAAACAAGATAATATTATATATATATTAATAAATAAATGCTAAACTCTAGAAACTATATAAAATAAATACTCTAAAATAGTAAAATACTTACTTGTATCCGATCGTCCCAGCAGTCTTTTTCTATGTTAATTAATCTTGTAGTTTGATATATGGTCACTCCGGTATAATTTCAGAGTCGGTTGTAGCATTCGTACCAAAATTTGAAATTACTATGATGGTTTGCAAAAACTTTCCACACTAAATCAAACCCGGTAGCTTCTTTAAAGCGCGCCCTCAAACTAATTTTACCTGGTTTCGTTAAAGACTTGTCTACCCAATTTTCTTTATGAAGTTGATTTAAGAACATCTCAATGAACGTTCGAGAAAGTTCGTATGTCCAATTAATATTAATCTATGACAATAGAAATATATCAATAATAATTTTAAATTTATTTTATAAATAAATATAAAAAAATCTAAATTTTGTACCTCTCTTTGAGAAAAGGATGCCACACCGTTGTTTACCACACCATTTGCTGTAATATTGTTTTTCAAACTGTTGTTTAGGTCATTGTTATTCATCGCGATGTTGTTGATGTTGTTCAAGGTATTATTGTTGTTATTTGCCATATCTTTTTTTTACAACAAAAGTTAAATAAAGAACACTATTATCATCCATATCGGTGGTTCTGGCCCGATATGTGTGCTTGGTGACTGCCTGAGACGAGCACTCCGTGCTAGCCTATCCGCTGTCTGATTATGTGTACGTGATATATGCTTGAGGTCAAAAGTTGTGAAGAACACATTTCTCTTGTCGTACTTTTCAATGTAAACTGCAAAGGATGACCAATTCTCCGGCTCAGATACTATCTTCACCACTTCCGAACAATCCGTTGCAAAAGTGACATGTATGTGATTGAAGAACGTCATGCTTTCCATATCCCAGATCAGTGCTTCAAACTCCGCGTGTAGTGGCGAGAGACACTGTCTGACGTTCATAGCTCCCATCAATACATTTGCACCTCCATCATAGCAACTATACCATCCTTGACCAGTAAATGCATCCCCCTCCTTCCATGATCCATCCATAAAACACCATTGGCCTTGTTGCGCCTCAGTAATTGGGTTATTACCTTGATTTCTCATAGGTCTTCGATTATTATCTGGTGTACTTATTTGGGCTCTTTCCCATGACAAATATTCCGTTTCCGCAAGCTTCAATGTCTCATTAGGGTCCCGGTCAACCTGATTGAATACCATGTCATTTCTGCTTTTCCAAATGTATCATAGAATCCAGGGAAACTGGAAGTGTGTTTCCCGTGGAGGCAACCTCCAAAACAAAACAAAAATCCATGTTTGTAAATAGCGCCTCTGTAGGAAAACATACCGGGTTTGTTGGAATTCGTGATAAGGCCCATATTTGAAGTGCTGGAGGACAATCAAATAGAACATGATTTATCGTCTCCTTAGCGCCGCACCTGACACAATATGTGTCACATTTAAGACCTCTTGATTTTAGATTCTTGGATACCGCAAGACATCCTGATACTATCTGCCATATAAAATGTCTCAATTTGGTGAGCAATTTAGCTTCCATGAGTGTGATTTTAATCTCTTGATATCTGGGCCCAATACTTGGACATGATTACCATCATTTGGATATTCCCTCTCCGTATGATAACCTGATTTTACCGAATAGCGACCCGATTTAGTAAAATGCCACCCAAATATGTCTGGCTTAACAATTTTACTGATTGGCATGCTCTGAATCAGCATTGCATCTTCTGGTACCATTACCGCTTCTATCAGAGATTTATTCCATGTTCGACGATGTTGATCAGTCAACTGGTCGACCGTATATACAATAATGTTCGTGCAATATTTACGGGTTACTGGTCTCGGGCGATAGGCTGGTATCCACGGGTCATTCCAAATTGAAATGGATGCACCTGAACCCACCCTTTTAATTAGTCATTTATTAACCAGAGATCCAGCTGAGATTATACTTCTCCAACCATAGGAAGGTGAGTATGATCGTATTGGATCCAAGGGATCCATTTTCTTGAAATATCTTCCCTTAAGAACTTTTGAGAAGAGAAGATCGGGTTGATCAATCAAACGCCAAAGTTGCTTGGCTAGAAAAGTTGTATTCGTATCGTTGAAAGCGCGGAACCCTATTTCACCATTATCTTTATCCTGACATAGCTTATCCCAGGCAATCCAATGCATTCATTTATTTCCTCCTCCCTAGCTCACCAAAATTGGGAGACCACACTTGTTAATTTTGTTGTAACAGTCTTTAGCAATCTAAAACAGGACATCACATGGTTCGGTAATGTTGTAGCCACCAATTTTATTACAACCTCTTTTCCTCCTCGTGTCAGATACTTAATTGTCCATCCATTTACTCTTCCATGAAGTTTGTCCCGAAGAAAGATGAATACCTGTGTCTTAGCTCCTCCCAGACTTTCCGGGATTCCCAAGTAAGATCCCATCCCTCCCATATTTGTAATCCCAAGAAATTTTTTTACCTCCTCTCGTATCGGTTCCTCCACCTTATAACCAAATTGTAGTGAAGATTTCTCGAAATTTATTTGTTGACCCGATACACCCTCATACTCCTTTAGGATCCTTAAAATCGCCTGGAATTCCTCCTTCGTAGCCTTATAAAAAATAGACTGTCGTCCGCAAATAGCAAATGAGATATAGCTGGGCTTTTCCTTGCTACCTTTAGCCCTGTTAGTTTCTTCATGTTTTCCGCTTTCTTTATATTTGTAATAAGAGCTTCGGTGCATAGTATAAATAAATATGGTGAGAGCGGATCGCCCTGCCTTAATCCTGTTTCCGGAACAATGTGCCCCTGTGGTTGACCATTGAGTAATACCTTACGTAGTAATGCACCACATTATACGATGTATCCATTGTTCGGCAAAGCCCATTTTTCCTAGGACTTTCTCCAAAAACCTCCATTCAATCCTATCATAGGCCTTACTCATATCCATTTTATTGTCACATATTTTCCTTTGCATGCTGGATTTGTTTGTAAGCCATGAAACATTTCCTGTGCGATCAGTATATTATCTGATATTAACCTCCCTGCCACAAATGCTGATTGCGTTTCCGATATGAGGTTAGGCAGCAGAGTCTTAAGTCTTTGACATAAGACCTTTGAAATTGTTTTATAACCCACATTGCAAAGGCTTATTGGCCTTAGTTCAGTCATCCTAGTGGGTTGTTCCGTTTTAGAAATTAGACAAATATTTGTAACATTTAGCCGTTTATCAAAATCTCCACTCCTTAAAAAATCATTCACCAATTGGACTACATCTTTTTGATGATATCCCAGGATTGCTGGTAAAATAGGGCTGTCATTCCATCCGGCCCCGGAGCTTTCTCTAGATGCATCATAAATAAAGCTTTCCGTATTTCTTTTTCTGAAGCTTGTGCCATAAGTTTGTTATTCATTTGGTCTGTTATCAACAATGGGACCTCCTGCAGGAAGCGTTCAAAATCTGTTGGGTTTGTATTTTCAAAAATCTTTGTGAAATAATCTACTGCCACTCCTTCGATCTCAGAGTCCTTTGTTACCCACGCACCCTCCGAGTTATGTAGACCCACTATTCGATTTCTTGCCCGCCTATGTTTTGTCAATGCAAAAAAATAATTTGGTATATCGATCTCCCGACGTTGGCCATATGGTACGGCTTTTTTGTTGCCAATAGAATTTCTCATCCCGATATGCTTCCTTCAATCTATTTGAAATTTATCATATCTCCTCTTGTGTTATTTGATCATCTTTTTGAGCCATATCTAACTCTCTTTGTAGTTCGCTGATTATCTCTTTTCCATATGGAATTAAACTTTTCCTCCATTTTGAAATCTCATGTCGACTTCTCCCAATCTTCGAGAAGAAATCATTCCCCCTTATTGTCTTCTTTATCTTCCCATCCTAGTTGGATAGTGTCCATGAGCCATTTTTTTCCTATCCATCTTTTATCAAAATGGAACTGACTTCTCCTCCTTTTCTTCGATTCCTATATTGTCACAACTAAGGGTCGGTGATCTGATCCTACCATTCCTAAATACTCCACGAATGAAAAAGGAAACAACATGTGTCAATCCTCATTTGCCAAAGCCCTATCAAGCTTACACCTTGCAACTTGTTTACCTCTTCGTCCCCTCCAGGAAAAGGAATCTCCCAAGTGTGGAAATTCAATCAAACCGCAATCTCGAATCATATTGTTAAAGATAAAAAGGTCGATGCATGCCTCAAAGTTCCTCCTTGCTTGTCATGGTTTCCCGTAATTTCATTCAAATCCCCAATGATGAACCACGGACTATGTCTGTGTAAACTAAATCGAGTTAATCGCTCCCAGACTTGATCTCTATTTTTATGGACATGATCTCCATAGACGAAAGAAATAGCTACTCTTTTACCCTCTACATCGGCTTCAATATCAATAATTATTTCGCTTGAATAAATAATATCCACATTTTGAGCATCATTGTAATATAGAGCTAAGCCACCACTTGCTCCTCTCGGATCCACCATATGCAATCTATCATAGCCAAAATGACCTTTAAAACCATATGTAAACATTAAATCATGTTTAGTCTCAGATAAAAATAAAAAATCTGGTTTATTTTTATGCCAGATTTCTCTGAGATACCCAACTGTCCATTTGCTTGTTGGGAATGTCCTGAAATCTATTTGTACTTACTCTGAGAGAAAGTCGTGTTGTCGAGATGAGACAATCATATGACACTAGGTAGTCATAATGCTTTGCTAGAAGCCACTTATGATCAATGAGTTGAGAACTCATTGCTAGTGTTATATGATCCTACAGGGTCACACGCCTAAGCAAACTGGACGTTGCATGAGAGGATGATCATTAATGTAATGATCGGGTGAATGCATATTTGATATGCATTCAATATCGACATTTCTGGGCGATGTCGATCGACACACTAAGAGTGTCGGTCGACATAGATTGGTCGTGTCGATCGACACATAGAGTGTGTCGGTCGACACGACTCGCGGATTGACGGATTAAATTGGTTTAATCATTAGTTAATCTCGGGGCGGTTTAAGTCGACATATATAAGATATATGGTCGACCTAAACTCGTTTCTAACCTAATTCACAGCCACCAGAAACAGAAAAGAAACCTCTCTGAGATTAGATCTCAAAAGGCACTAGCATCCCTTCCTGTTCAGCTTGTGTGCGTGTGGATACCAGTAGAGGCGCAGCATTTGAGGCGCTCTAGATCTCGATTATCTGCAAATAACTTCCGCTGCTAATCACCAGGTAATCCCCAGATCTGATAGATTCAATTACATGAACCTGTAGATCCTAGGCTCGGAATTCAGACTAGGATTGCCTAATTGGATTAGGAATCTGCTAGAAATTCCTTCAGTGGTATCAGAGCTTTAGGGTTCCATTGAATCTGTGGCATGTTGATTAGATTAGTTGAATCTGGATCCCTGTATAGTTGATACAAACATGCTGAAATTCGTTTTTGATTAAAATCTAGTTTTAGGGTTTTAACTTGAAAAACGATTAGGGATTATCACCCTGTGTCGATCGACACCAAGCGGGTATCGGTCGACACAGTCGACACAAACCTCGCGAGATTGATGAACCGGTTCAGTTGGATTGGACCGGTTATCGAGCTTGGTTAAATGGTTTGAATTGCGATTGGTTTGATTAGGTTGGTATCGACCGATGCTAGTGTAGCATCGATCGACACCGACCGGTATTCGAAACCGGATCAATTGGATTGATCGGTTATCGCGGATTGCTTTTGGTTATTCTAGTGTCGGTCGACATCAGATACGATGATTGGGTTTTGGAACCTGCAATCACAGAACCAAAGCATGATAAATCAATTTATTATAAGAACTAAAACATAATAAAACTGAACGTTTTAATGATTCCGTTCCTCAATCAAATATCAAGTGATACTTGATGTCTTTCCAATCTTGTCGACTGTCAAGACTCGTTTCATTGAGTGATAGGCTTGCAGTGCAAGGTGTCCACAATTACATGAGTAAGGCAGGAAGTAATCGTGTTGATGGGCTTGCAGTGCAAGGCGTCAACAATTACATGACTGAAAAGATTGGTTTTCTTGACTGGGCCATCAAAATCGTTTTGGGCTCAGAGACATCAGGTGGATTTGACATAAGTGAAGGATTAAGGGTGTTTTCCATGGTTTAATTCTCGTTACAACCTAACACAAATCCTTAAACAGATCTAGGTTCTTGTCAAATGAATCATAAACCAAACCTGATCACTACCTTTCAGATTGCAGCGGATTATGGATGGCAGTGATGAGATCAGCTAGAACAGATGGCTACACCTATTCCTCCTCGAGTATCCACACTCTTACAAGCACGGGACGGCTGCTAGACCAAAGATGTGGAAGATCAGAGAGAGAGATGAAGAGAGAGAGAGCTCGCGGCCAGAGGAAGAAAATCGCAGGGAATCAGCCTCTTCCTTAGGGTTTCTGATTCTTATATCTCTCATTAATGGGCCCAAGTCATTAGACTAATGGCTCATTAATCTTTTGGGCCCAAGACACAAATTAGACAAAAGCCTACATTTTGTCTGGCCCAATTCTCTGATCCAATACAGTAAATGCCATTGCATCTTACCGTATTAATTCCATTTTAACTTTCCCGTTAGCTATGGTGTGTGACCCTTAGGGATCATACAATACTGGTAATAAGTCCTAAACTTATAGATCATGAGCGGACTCTAGCAAGCCATCATGATCACCCAGCATTTATGACTTATGTCTGATCTCGACACTTATCATACTTTCTAGAGATAGTACGGTAGATTTCAGGACATTCCCAACAATCTCCCACTTGTACTGGAATCCTACAAAGGACATTCCCAACAATCTTCCGATTGTACTGGAATCCTACATTCCCTAATCCTTTTGTCTCAATATCTCGATATGGCATAAGGCAAGATGCGTGTCATCCTTATATAGCCAGACCATGTTTATCGGACCAGATTTGATACTGACAATGCAAACGACTTGGGCAAGTCCGTTTGGGAATGGCCATTCTCTTACCAGCTATCAATTCTCCGATTGGCCTAGAGATATTACCTCCGTTAAACGGCAGGGACAAATCCCGTCTTGTTCCATCACTATGAACTACACAATTCATAATACACCCAACCAAGGTCCGTATAGCTCCCAGTTACGAAACAGCGTTAGACAATGATCAAAGCGCATTACTCCATGCGCAGCCACATGCATGCGAACTCAGGTCTAAGGACTATACTCTATAGTCGTATATGAGAACTTCTTATGACACAGATATTAATATCTTGCAGAGTTCTCATCAGCGGGCCATGTCCGGTCATATGCTCCCCTACATATACCTATGTGTCGACTTTGATGCCGTGCATCTATGACCCCTCGAAACCTGGTCATAAGTCTCAACACAATCTAGTCTCAACAGGTTGTTGTTGTTCCAATTTCAACAACCTTCGACTATGGACACTATAATTTATGTCACTTCGTTAAATATGGGGTTTCAGGATCAAGTCTACTCATGTACTTCGATGGCCCATATATAATGACATGAATTATTTTGGAACGATTATTTTATATCACAGTTAAAAATAATCCAGAAATAAAAATTTCATTAACATTTAAAAATGTTTACATGAACCAATCAAAATAACTAAAACAAAAGCCCTTACAACTCCCACTCAAAAAGAGATTACATTTGAATATCTCTAATTCCTACAGCAGCAGTATGCAACTCGTGCTTAGGTCTCGGGAGTGGCTTTGTCAACGGATCAGCTACGTTCTCATCAGTGGGAACCCTGCTGACCTTCACTTCACCTCTATTAACTATATCACGAATCAGGTGATACCTTCTCATAATGTGTTTGGATTTCTGATGATGTCTCGGTTCCTTGGCTTGAGCAATTGCACCATTGTTGTCACAATACAGTGCCAAAGGCTCAGTGGCATTAGGGAATACACCGAGTTCAATCAAGAAGTTCCTAATCCAAACTCCTTCCTTCGCAGCTTCTGAAGCAGCGATGTATTCAGCTTCAGTTGTGGAATCTGCCACGGTGCACTGCTTGGAACTCTTCCAACTTACTGCACCGCCATTCAGACAGAAGATGTAGCCAGACTGTGACCGGAAATCATCCTTATCTGTCTGAAAACTTGCATCTGTGAATCCACTGATTTCAAGCACTTCACTTCCTCCGTAAACCAAGAACTTATCCTTAGTATTTCTCAAATACTTCAGGATATTCTTTACGGCAATCCAGTGACTCTCACCTGGATTGGACTGGTACCTACTCGTCATGCTCAGTGCATAAGCAACATCAGGACGAGTACAGATCATGGCATACATGATAGACCCTATAGCCGAAGCATAAGGGATCCTACTCATGCGCTTAAGATCATCAGGTGTCTTAGGACACTGATCCTTGCTTAGTGTAGCACCATGTATCATTGGCGTGAATCCCTTCTTGGAATTTTCCATTCCGAATCGATGCAGAACTTTGTCTATGTAGGAATCTTGACAAAGTCCAATCAACCTTTTAGATCTATCTCTAAAGATTCGGATTCCAAGAATATACGCGGCTTCACCCATGTCCTTCATGGAAAAACAACTTCCCAGCCAGTCTTTAACAGACTTCAGCATTGGAATATCATTTCCAATAAGCAATATGTCATCGACATATAGAATAAGAAACGCCACTTTGCTCCCACTAGTTTTCTTATACACACATTGTTCTTCCTCGTTTCTGATGAAGTCAAAGTTCTTTATTGCCTCATCAAAACGAAGATTCCAACTCCTCGATGCTTGCTTCAATCCATAAATGGATTTGTGAAGTTTGCATACTTTCCCAGCATTCTTAGGATCAATGTAACCGTCAGGCTGTGTCATGTACACATCCTCTTCCAAGATTCCATTCAGGAAGGCGGTTTTTACATCCATCTGCCAAATCTCATAGTCATAATGAGCTGCAGTTGCTAGGAGAATCCGAATTGATTTCATCATTGCCACTGGTGAATAGGTTTCATCATAGTCTATACCATGAATTTGCTTGAAACCTTTTGCCACCAACCTGGCCTTGTAAATCTGGACATTACCATCCATGTCAATCTTCTTCTTGAAGATCCATTTACACTCGATGGCTTTTGTACCAGCAGGTAAATCAACCAGTGAAAACACTCGGTTAGCAGACATGGAGTCCATTTCGGATTCAGTGGCTTCACGCCACTTTAAGGAGTCAGGGCCCATCATGGCTTCTGCAAAGTTCGAGGGTTCATCACCGTCAATGATCAAAAGATCATGGCAATTAGTCACGAGGAATCCCTGATATCTATCAGGTTCGTGACGGATCCTTCCGGATCTTCGAACTTCAGGTACTGCAGGTTCAGGTTCTATTACAACTTCATGTAATTCATCCTGCTGTTCTTCCTCATTAGGTTGAACAGGTTCCTGTCCTTCTTGAATTTCATCAAGTTGTACCTTACTCCCACTATCTTTTCTAGAGAGAAACTCTCTTTCAAGAAAAGTGCAATCCCGAGCAACAAAGATTTTGTTCTCGGATCGCAGATAGAAGTAATAAGCCTTGGTATCCCTAGGATAACCAATGAAGTAGCATTTGTCAGATTTTGGTGTAAGCTTGTCTGAGATTAATCTTTTGACATATGCTTCACAACCCCAAATTCTGAGAAAAGACATTGCTGGAGCTTTTCCAGTCCATATCTCATATGGTGTCTTTGCTACTGCCTTTGATGGCACTCTGTTCAGTGTGAACGTTGCGGTGAGCAAAGCATATCCCCAAAGGGATATAGGAAGGTCTGTGTGACTCATCATGGATCGGACCATATCTAACAATGTCCGATTCCTCCTCTCAGACACACCATTCCACTGTGGTGTTCCAGGAGGTGTGAGTTGGGAGATAATCCCACATTCACTCAGATGATCACGAAATTCCTGGCTCAAGTATTCTCCTCCTCGGTCTGACCGAAGAGCTTTAATACTTTTACCAAGCTGGTTCTGTACTTCATTCTGGAATTCTTTGAACTTTTCAAAGGTTTCCGACTTATGTTTCATCAAGTAGACATATCCATATCTACTGAAATCATCAGTGAATGTAATGAAGTACTGAAAGTTCCCTCTAGCATTTGTGGACATTGGGCCACACACGTCAGTATGTATCAGGCCCAATAGTTCACTGGCCCTTTCTGTGGGTTTATTGAAAGGCGCCCTTGTCATTTTGCCCATTAGGCAAGATTCGCATTGCTCACAAGACTCAAAGTCAAATGAGCCCAAGAGTCCATTTGAATGGAGCCTCTTGACGCGTTTCTCACTAATGTGCCCCAAACGACAATGCCAGAGAAACGTTTCATTTTCTGCGTTAGATTTGAACCGTTTCGTATTTATGTTATACACTGGAGCAGATTGATCCAGCATGTACAGGCCATTAATAAGAGGGGCACAGCCATAGAACATATCATTGAGATTAAAGGAACACAATTTATTCTTAATAGAAAAATCAAATCCTTGTAAATCCAACAATGAAACTGAAATGATATTTCTGCTTATAGCAGGTACAAAATAACAATTCTCAAGTTCTAAAATCAATCCAGAAGGTAAAGACAATAAGTAAGTGCCAACGGCCAGTGCTGGAACCTTCGCTCCATTGCCAACCCGCAACTCTACTTGCCCTTGCTTCAACCTTCTACTATTTCTGAGCGCCTGCATATTAGTACAAATATGAGCCCCACATCCAGTATCTAATACCCAAGTGGTATTATCAGAAGTAGTAGTATTTACTTCAATAACAAAAATACCTGAAGATTTAGTCTCCAAGGACTTCTTCTTCTTCAGACTTTCCTGGTATTTCTTGCAGTCCCTGCGATAATGCCCTGCCTCTTTACAAAAGTGGCAGATATCAGAAGGCCCAGCTTTGGACACGGGCTTGGGCTTGGCGTTTTCATTGCCAACTACTTTGCCCTTTCCCTTGTCTGCAGCGGATTTCTTGAAACCCTTGCCCTTCTGCACCATGAGTACAGACGACTCCTTGGTTTTCTTCAGATTCGGTTCTGCAGTCTTGAGCATACCATGTAGCTCAGGTAACGTCTTTATCAACCCATGCATATTATAGTTCAAAATGAACTGGTCATATGCAGGAGTAAGAGACTGCAGAACGATATCACAAGCAAGCTCTTGGCTTATAGGACAGTCGAGCCTCGTCAAATGATCGAGATAACCCATCATTTTCAGAACATGAGGACTCACTGCTGCATCCTTAGCCATTTTACAGTCCAAGAGATTCTTAACAGTTTGGAATCTCTCTGTACGAGCCTGCTCCTGAAACAACGCTTTCAGATTTGCCATCAGCTCCATGGGACAAGTCAGGCCTTCCCACTGCATCTGCAGTTCGGGAGCCATTGTCGCCAACATCAGGCAAATCACGTCATTAGCATCTGAAGAATGCGTATCCCAAGCATTCTTCACAGCTTGTGCGGCATTATTCGCAGGTCTAGGAGAGAGAGCTCTTTCAAGGACATAAGCCTTCTTCTCCTGTCTGAGCACAAGTCTCAGGTTCCTGGACCAGTTCAGGAAGTTTGATCCGTTCAGTTTGTCCTTCTCAAGGGCAGACCGGATCGAGAAAGTGTTTTGTGTTGTTGTGCTTGACATAGCTGAAAATATGAGACAATAGAGATTTAGTTATTATGTTCATAAAAGAGTAATCTTAACAACTTATAAGAAAACTCGCATTGTATTCAAAATTTCTTTGTTTTAACCTCATAAGAATACAATGATTCCGAGACCCATGTTTAGCTAAATCCAAAGTGGGCCACTGGCCGTCACCCAGAATTAGCTATACTTGGTAAGCATACACACAGCTAGTTATAACCAATAACTCTCGGTTGTGAATTGGGCCCGAGACCCAAATTCACCAGATGTCTCAAGGCCCGGGACTCCCGATGGCCCAGTCAAGGAAACCAATCTCTTACAGCCAAATAATCACTAAAATCTGGGACTCCCAATGAAATTAGTGACTATATACTACTTTACTTACGCGAAAACAGACACCTCACACTGTAAGCCATGTCTGTAATCAAATAAGCGTTAAGTAGCTGACAAGATTGGAAAGACATCCAAGCTTGATATTGCTTTTGAGGATTTATAAGTTTTATTTCCAAAAATAGAAGATTACTATTTTGGGAAACTTTCTTATTTTAGAAACTTTCTAAATTTAGTAACTTACTAAAAATAGAAATTTCTAATTTAAATATTTCATTAAATATTTTGGGTTGGGTCACAAATTATAGGCCCAATTCTTGGCCCAAGACCATAGAATTCCAGCTGGCCCAATAATTTGACATAACCGATCCGGTTTATTAATTCTGGTCCAAGACCAAATTAACTATCAAAACCATCGGTTATTTACTAAACCAGACCAGTTCTAAATTATTTGGTCCAACCAAATCAAACTTAGACCAGCCTTCGGTTTAGGTTAAAATTCAAATTTTTTTTTTTTTTTTTGAATTTCAATCCGGTTTAACCAGAAATTAAATAATACCATGTATTAAATAATTTCTAGCAAACCGCGATTCTGGTTAACGGCTTAAACCATACATTAATTAAATAATTAATAAATATACATAAATCACGCTAACCAACAATCAAATCGTGATCACATTATCAAACAAGCAAATTCTATAATTAATTTGAACAAAGTCAAACTCTCGTGATAACAACAATAGACAACACGATTTGACCCCTTCCATTAACAATCACTTTGCAAGCTAAATGGAATCAATTATCAAATGAAATCAACACTTTCGGTTAGGGTTTAATAAATGGCTCAATTTATTAATTCAACATCGTATCATGCTCTTATACACACGATCACAAGACATTCGATTATCACTAAAAGACATCAAACCTAACACGATTCTTTCTTTCGAACAATCAAAGTCAATTTAACAAAATCAATTTAACAACCGAGATCGAATCGATTCTAAATTATAATACAAAATCAACTTTCGACACACACCATGATCCAAAAGCAAAAAACCTAACAACCTGGGACCTGAAGGATTAAGGGTGTTTTCCATGGTTTAATTCTCGTTACAACCTAACACAAATCCTTAAACAGATCTAGGTTCTTGTCAAATGAATCATAAACCAAACCTGATCACTACCTTTCAGATTGCAGCGGATTATGGATGGCAGTGATGAGATCAGCTAGAACAGATGGCTACACCTATTCCTCCTCGAGTATCCACACTCTTACAAGCACGGGACGGCTGCTAGACCAAAGATGTGGAAGATCAGAGAGAGAGATGAAGAGAGAGAGAGAGCTCGCGGCCAGAGGAAGAAAATCGCAGGGAATCAGCCTCTTCCTTAGGGTTTCTGATTCTTATATCTCTCATTAATGGGCCCAAGTCATTAGACTAATGGCTCATTAATCTTTTGGGCCCAAGACACAAATTAGACAAAAGCCTACATTTTGTCTGGCCCAATTCTCTGATCCAATACAGTAAATGCCATTGCATCTTACCGTATTAATTCCATTTTAACTTTCCCGTTAGCTATGGTGTGTGACCCTTAGGGATCATACAATGCTGGTAATAAGTCCTAAACTTAAAGATCATGAGCGGACTCTAGCAAGCCATCATGATCACCCAGCATTTATGACTTATGTCTGATCTCGACACTTATCATACTTTCTATAGATAGTACGGTAGATTTCAGGACATTCCCAACAATAAGATGTCAGTCCACAACCGAGAGTTGTATTGGATACAACTAGCAAGGTTATTGCTTACCTAGATAGCTGAATTTGGGTGACAGCCAGTGGCTCACTCAAATTTAGTGAAGTATGGGTCTTGGATCATTATATTCATCTGAGGAAACATTGTTTGAATATAATGCGAGTTTTCTTAAAAAGTTAAGACTTCTCATTTCTTGAACATCATAACTAAACCTTTTCTTTTCTATGTTCTCAGCTATGACTACTACTCATAACAATTCTTTCTCCCTGCGATCCGTCCTTGAGAAGGACAAGTTAAATGGATCGAATTTTCTCGAATGGTATCGGAACTTGAGAATTGTTCTCAAGCAGGAGAAGCGGGACTATGTCCTTGAAAATGTTCTCCTTGAAAAACCGAGATCCAATGCTGCACATGCAGAAAGGAGTGCTTGGGACAAGCATTCCAATGATGTGGTCGATGTGAATTGTCTCATGTTGGCTACCATGAACTCGGACTTGCAGAAGCAATACGAGAACGTGGAGTCGCCCGTGGAGATGATCACTAGCCTGAAAAGTATGTTTCAGGAGCAAGCACGAACTGAGAGATACCAGACGGTTAAATCTCTCATTGAATGCAAGCTACCAAAGGACAGTCCAGTCAGTCCTCATGTCATTAAGATGATGGGTTATATTGATAACCTGGGAAAGTTGGATTGTCCCATTAGCCAAGAGTTGGCTACTGACATCATTCTGCAGTCACTGCCGTCAAGTTATGATCAGTTTGTTATGAACTATAACATGAATAACTTGACAAAGACATTGACTGAGCTGCATGGCATGCTCAAGACAGCTGAGCCAAATATCAAGAAGGGCACTCCTAATGTACTTATGGTACAAGGGGGTAAGAAGTTTAAGAAACTTGGCAAAGGCAAGGGAAAGGGCAAGGCAGTCCCGGTTGAGAACCAGGACATGCCTGCGCCAGCCCCGAAGCCCAAGCCGGGCCCATCTGAGACTGATAAGTGCCATTACTGTAAAGAGCCTGGGCATTGGAAGAGAAATTGCAACAAATTCTTGGAAGAGAAGAAGAAGAAGAAGAAGACTTTCGAGACTTCATCTTCAGGTATTTATGTTATAGAAGTAAATGTTACTACTTCTGGTTCTACTTCTTGGGTATTGGATACCGGCTGTGGTGCTCATATTTGTAGGGCCTAAGCAACAGTAGGACGTTGGAAAGGGGACAAGTGGACCTGCGTGTGGGGAATGGAGCAAGAGTTGCTGCATTAGCCGTAGGAACATTTAACTTGTCTTTACCTTCTGGTTTGGTTTTAGAACTTCATAATTGCTACTATGTACCTGCTATAAGCAGAAATATTATTTCTATTCCTGTTTTGGATTTGGAAGGATATCAGTTTTCAATTAAGAATAAATGTTGTTCTTTTGATTACAATGATATGTATTATGGTAGCAGCCCATTAGAGAATGGGCTTTATGTTTGATAGGTCAAGAATTAATCCCTATACTAAACTGCAAGTGAACAGCAATGTCAAAGTAGTATATAGGGTTATCGAATCCACAGGGACACTTGGTCTCAAGAGAATCAAACCGTAGGGAATGAATACTAGAAATAAACAATGTGATTGTATTGAAAACAGTGCAAGAAAGTAAATCAGTAGCAGAGATTATTGGTTGTGAAAGCAAGTAATTAAAAGCGTCAAACCTAGGGTATTCTCAGGAAATCAGACTAGCAGATAGTTCATTCAGCAAGGATCTAATTAAGCACAGTTCTAGAACTCAAAACACGGATATAGAATTAACCAAATTCCTTTGCGATAATTCTCTAAGTCTAAGTGCAGCAAACCAAACTTCCGTTTGCGAGAACTAACAGATTAAACTAGCAATAAGTTCGAGTTTGATATGTTCACAATTATCCTAAACCAAACTTTCGTTTGCGCAAAGTTTAATTGCCCAATTTAATTAGTTCAGATTCCTAAACCCCACTTCCGTGACGTATTTAGCAACCTAAGATCTAGATTCTAATTGATCAGGTTAGAACTAGCTTTAAGCACAATTAAATTGAAGAACAGATATAGTTTGAATCCTTAACTGAAATTGAACAAGTCTAGCAAGTCATGAAATCCTATGTGAGAAACCCTAAGTCTAACTAGGAATCTACTCAGACATAGATAATGAGAACATGATCATATGATAAGTAAATTGCATAAAAGAATAAGAGTAAAAGGGGTTCGAAATCTTCTCCAAATACAGATGATGAATCAGGTTCAGATCAGCCCCAAAAGCTCTAAAAATCCTCTGCTCTTAATTATAAAGTATATGGTAAAAAGTATAAAGCGTATCTAATAAAAACACTAAAAACTCTAATATATAGGCATAATCTCGGCCAAGGGCTTCTTTGTAAATATCAGGAACTTCTGGATCAAAGTGCAAATTCTTCACTCTTCTAAACCGCCGAGTTTTTGGCCCATCTCGCTGGTGCAACGATCGTTGCTAGAGTGCAACGATCGACACCTTTCTCTGTTTCGGACAGTGAACTCTATCTCTCGGCCAATCACTCCAAAAATCTCCAAAATGCTCCATAATCTCCAATTTAGCTCCCAACCTGATTATACCTGTAAAAGACTCTAAAATAACACAAAAGACACTAAAACACATCTATATCATGGTCTAAAATGGGTAAAAACCATGATATATCAACTCCCCCACACTTAGCCTTTGCTTGCCCTCAAGCAAAACATAGAACTAAAACATGGTGAAGAGGTTTGAAAACTCTTCAGAAACTCATTTCATCTTAGAAGCTACAATACTCAGATTCCCCTTAGTAAACCACTGAAAGAATCAATCACAGGATATCAAGACCAACATGTACTTCCCCCACACTTAGCAACTGTCCTAGGTAAACTCCACAATCACATTCAAGCATTCAAATTCTCCCTACTGACTTCTGCAAGTATTTAAGTGCGGTCTCACCTAAGGAGTATCGATCTAAAGGCACATGGATTCTTACCTAATCAGCTCTAGACCACCATACTATCTTTCTCTAGTCCCTTTCTTCTCTTTCCCTTCTTTAACAACTGATTTTTCCCCACTGGGTATCATTTTATTTTTTTTATCAGTGTTCTTCCCATTATGGGGTGTACTTTGGACACATTCCATGGATCACATGAGAGATAATAGTGTTTGCTACTATTCCCATGACCACTTCGGAGTTACTAACTCATCCTCAGTTTATTATTATTTTTTTTTTTTACTTTATAGAAGGGGAGAAGGGAACTAAATAGGACAGGTTTACAGGCTGTGTCAGAACTAACAGGGAATCCGACATAAAGTATACCAAGCCCTTAGGTGAGAAAATCTAAGTCAGTATTAGGGGTGAAGTCAGTAAAGGATCCTCTGGTACCTGAAGCGATGTGGGTGTTCCCAGTAGGTTGATCTGTGATGGGGTTTTCTAATAGTCAGAGATAGATCCTGCAACTTCATCCCAATGGTTACTTAAGTTCCTGCAAGTCTTGTAAATCTCCTCAGAAAATCATAGTTTCTTACTTAAACAATTTTGACTCAATAAAACAAAAATTTTTTTTTTTTGAAAAACAGACTGACTCTTAAGAAAATAGAAAGATAAACGTCAGTAGCACCTCCCCCACACTTAAGACACACTGTCCCCAGTAGTGTCCAGCGAAGGATCGGTAAAAGAAAATAAAAATTGAAAAGGTGAAATTATGTCTGTCGGGTTACCTCTGTCGCACGAGCAACGACCGTTGCACTATGTGCATCGACCGTTACTTGGCGATTTTTCGTGTATAGTCGATCGTTGCTCAGGACCGCAACGATCGCTGCAATGCGATTCCTTTCGTGTTGTGACGATCGATGCAGAAATGCATCGATCGCTGCACTGCGATTTAATCCGAGACCTGCAAACATGACTGCACCAGAAACAAAAACAAACGTAAAATCCTAACAAAAACACCAAAAATTAAATAGAAAAACACCAGTACCTAATGGTGGGTTGCCTCCCACCCAGCGCTTGTTTAAGGTCAATAGCTTGACCGTACGCGCAAGATCTTTCAGGCTCCGGAAGATCCTGACAGAGACTTTTTCTGTCTCTGTTCAAGTCTCCTCATCCATGGCGGAGAATAGGATGCTGCAGAATACTTCAATCCCAGAAAAGATGGAGTAAAATGCGCTCCAGGATCTATTATCACAGTCTCATTCAGCTGCTCATCATCTGCTTCCAAGATCTTGAAAGTCTGTCCATCTATCAGTGGCTTCCGCAGCTTCTCCATCTCATATCGCAGTGTCTCATCTCCCAGGTGGAGGTCTATTAGACTCTGTCTAACATCAATCACAGCTCCTGCTGTAGCCAAGAATGGTCTCCCAAGCAATAAAGCTTCATCCGGATCGCAGGCATATTTCAGCACAAGGAAGTCCGTTGGAACTAAGTAGTTTCCAACTCTTACCGGAATATCCATAAGGAGTCCTTCAGGAACTCGTATGGACTGATCAGCTAGGATAAGACGTGTCCTAGTAGGAGCAAAATCCAACATACCCAGCTTCTCAGCCACAGAGTAGGGCATTATGCTTCCAGCAGCTCCCAAATCACACAGAGAACGCCTAAAACTATCTTCAAAGATAGAACAATCAAGTACAAAGACTCCAGGATCAGGCAGTTTCTTTGGGACCTTAGTTAACAGAACATCACTAATATGCTGAGGAACTACTATCACCCATTCTCTCAGCTCTTCATCTAATGGCAACATCTTGTTCAAATATTTCTGAACACATGGATGATAAGGTGGATCATCAGATGATGGAATTCCTTCCAAGTCTTCACCACTCTTTTCTAGCCTTTTCAGCTCTTCAATCTCTTGTTTAATCACTTCAGACACCTTGGGACAGTGCCAAATAGCTCGTGCATAAACATCCTCTGGAGTGATTTCAGATGTATCAGGGAATAGGCGGGCTAGTTCTGCATCAATCTCATTTTCATCCCACGGATTCTCTGCTTGTTCACGACCTGCATCGATCGATGCCAGATGTGTATCGATCGTTGCATCGCGATCATCACAACTTCCACCCGAGAGTTTTTCACAGAAATCCGAAAATTCTTCCTCAGTCACCAACTCAGCTGTACTTAGCTCAAATTTCTCCCCTAGATAAGATCCATCATTAATCATTACAGACCAGGCCTTAATATGAGTGTCTGCAACTCCTTTTCCTTTCAGTGAGCTGGACATCTGATTCACCTGAGTGTCCAACTGCTTCATGTGAGTGCTCAATGTCTCAAACTTCCCGTTGAGGTCTTGATAGACAGCGTCCAGCTTCTTGTTGTTGTCTACAGAAAGCTTGGTTTGACTCTCCATCAGTTGTTCCATCATAGCTTCCATTTTGCTCTCATGGGCTGTAGGTGCAGGAGGAGTCTGATAGGATGTAGATCCATAGGTTCTCTGATTACCCTGTCCATAGGTCTTTTGAAAACCACCAGATTGTCCTCCATTTGAGAATCTGTTCCCCTGTTGATTGTTGAATCTATTACCTTGGAAACCGGAACCTCCTATGAAATTCACATCTTCTTCCTGAGTGTCCTCCTCAGTCTGAATCACCTCCACATCTTGGGCAAAGTAGACAGCTTTTTTACTTGTCAGAAGATTGTAAACTGTGTCCAATCTGGATCTTATGTTAGCTATATCAGAATTCTCTACGGTTCCACCAGATTTCTTCCTCCTTTCATCCATTGTTTTGCAACTATTGCTGCCAATCAGGTTCTCTATCAACCGTTTAGCTTGTGTAGGAGTTCTGGTGCTGAAATTTGCATCACTGGAATTATCCAAAGCAGTCTGATAAGGGAGATCTATGCCTCTGAAGAAAATACCTATCAGCTGTACTTCTGTGAATCCATGGTGTGGACAATCACGCTGATACTGCTTAAATCTCATCCATGCGGTTGTCAAAGGCTCCACAGCTCCTTGGGAAAAAGTGAGTATGTCCTGTCTGGACTGATCTGAGCGCGCAGCGTCGTAGAAGTGACGCAGGAACTCACTCTTTAAGGCTGTCCAAGTAGTATACTGACCAGGTGCCAGTTGTCTCAGCCATGCACTAGCGTCTCCAGCAAGACTGTGCGGAAATAGCTTAAGGAACAGATAGTCCGGGCATACTCCTTCATACTTCATGCCAGTGACTATGTCCTCAAACTTGTCAATGTGATCCATAGGCTGCTCTGATTGAAGACCATGAAAAGCAATCTGCCTCATCAGTTGGTAGTAGATGGTTTTTACCTCAAAATCATTCCTCTCGAAGGCAGGAAGCACTAGAGCTGCTCGGTTTGCATGAAACTCATCAGGTATATTGTAGTCAGCTAGTGTCCTCTCATGAACTACCATCTCTCTACCTTGAGCTTGATCTTGCGGTTGTTGCTCAGGTTCAGGGGGGTCAGGGATGACATTCCCTTCAGCATCAACCCGATGCCCAGCAGCATTGTACGGGTTGTTATCTCGGTCCCTCAGGGTACCTTCAGCATCTGGTATCAAGATCAGACGTTCTCGAACCATTCTCTCTCTCTTTTCTCTTCTGATAGTCCTCTCTAGACGTCCAAGTTCCTCTAGATTGAGATTAACTAAGCTCGAGTTCGGATTACTTCGAGTGTTCTGCGTTGGCATAAACTGTCTGTAATCGTCCAGCAACGATCGATGCTATCAGTGCAACGATCGATTCAATCTCAAATCGCTCAGCAACGATCGATGCAAAGGGTGCAACGATCGACGCAAGGCGAAATTCGTACCTGCGACAGAGAGAAACAGAGAAAAGTCAGCAAAATAAAATAAATAAAAAAAAACGAAAAACAAAAACGAAAAACGAAAAATTTCTAGTAAAACCCTAAGTTCGGTCCTATCGAAGACTCTAAGAGTCCCCGGCAACGGCGCCAAAAACTTGATAGGTCAAGAATTAATCCCTATACTAAACTGCAAGTGAACAGCAATGTCAAAGTAGTATATAGGGTTATCGAATCCACAGGGACACTTGGTCTCAAGAGAATCAAACCGTAGGGAATGAATACTAGAAATAAACAATGTGATTGTATTGAAAACAGTGCAAGAAAGTAAATCAGTAGCAGAGATTATTGGTTGTGAAAGCAAGTAATTAAAAGCGTCAAACCTAGGGTATTCTCAGGAAATCAGACTAGCAGATAGTTCATTCAGCAAGGATCTAATTAAGCACAGTTCTAGAACTCAAAACACGGATATAGAATTAACCAAATTCCTTTGCGATAATTCTCTAAGTCTAAGTGCAGCAAACCAAACTTCCGTTTGCGAGAACTAACAGATTAAACTAGCAATAAGTTCGAGTTTGATATGTTCACAATTATCCTAAACCAAACTTTCGTTTGCGCAAAGTTTAATTGCCCAATTTAATTAGTTCAGATTCCTAAACCCCACTTCCGTGACGTATTTAGCAACCTAAGATCTAGATTCTAATTGATCAGGTTAGAACTAGCTTTAAGCACAATTAAATTGAAGAACAGATATAGTTTGAATCCTTAACTGAAATTGAACAAGTCTAGCAAGTCATGAAATCCTATGTGAGAAACCCTAAGTCTAACTAGGAATCTACTCAGACATAGATAATGAGAACATGATCATATGATAAGTAAATTGCATAAAAGAATAAGAGTAAAAGGGGTTCGAAATCTTCTCCAAATACAGATGATGAATCAGGTTCAGATCAGCCCCAAAAGCTCTAAAAATCCTCTGCTCTTAATTATAAAGTATATGGTAAAAAGTATAAAGCGTATCTAATAAAAACACTAAAAACTCTAATATATAGGCATAATCTCGGCCAAGGGCTTCTTTGTAAATATCAGGAACTTCTGGATCAAAGTGCAAATTCTTCACTCTTCTAAACCGCCGAGTTTTTGGCCCATCTCGCTGGTGCAACGATCGTTGCTAGAGTGCAACGATCGACACCTTTCTCTGTTTCGGACAGTGAACTCTATCTCTCGGCCAATCACTCCAAAAATCTCCAAAATGCTCCATAATCTCCAATTTAGCTCCCAACCTGATTATACCTGTAAAAGACTCTAAAATAACACAAAAGACACTAAAACACATCTATATCATGGTCTAAAATGGGTAAAAACCATGATATATCAATGTTCTAAACCAAAGCACAGAAATCTATAACATTAACACCAAGAGATTCAAATCAAATGACACGAATCAGACTTTTCTATGGCATTGTCGTTTGGGCCACATAAACGAGAAACGGATTCAAAAGCTCCATAGTGATGGGCTTTTGGGCTCATTTGATTATGAATCATGTGAGAAATGTGAATCTTGTTTACTAGGCAAAATGACTAAGGCCCCTTTCAACAAATCAAACGAAAGGGCCAGTGACCTATTGGGCCTTATACATACAGATGTATGCGGCCCAATGAGCACAAGTGCCAGAGGAAATTTTCGATACTTCATTACCTTCACTGATGATTTCAGTAGGTATGGCTATGTCTATTTAATGAGACACAAGTCGGAATCTTTTGAAAAGTTCAAAGAGTTCCAAAATGAAGTGCAGAATCAACTTGGTAAAAGTATTAAGGCTCTTCGATCAGATCGTGGAGGAGAATACTTAAGCCAAGAATTCAGTGATCATTTGAGAGATTGTGGAATTGTTTCACAACTCACTCCTCCTGGAACACCACAATGGAATGGCGTGTCTGAAAGGAGGAATCAGACTTTATTAGATATGGTTCGATCAATGATGAGTCTCTCAACTCTTCCATTATCCTTTTGGGGATACGCTCTAGAAACGTCTGCGTTTACACTTAATAGGGTTCCGTCAAAATCAGTTGCAAAGACACCACATGAGATGTGGACTGGAAATGTTCCAAATGTGTCTTTCCTGAAGATTTGGGGTTGTGAAGCTTATGTTAAGCGATTAATTACAGATAAGCTCGAACCCAAATCTGATAAGTGCTACTTCGTTGGTTATCCTAAGGAAACCAAGGCATACTACTTTTACAACCAATCCGAGAACAAAGTGTTTGTTGCTCGGAACTGCGTTTTTATTGAGAGAGAGTTTCTTTCCAAGAGAAACAGTGGGAGTAAAGTACAACTCGAAGAAGTTCGAGAACCGCAGGAAAATGCTCAACCCGTAGAGGAAGAGCAACAGTTGGATCTACAAAGAGTTGTAGACCCAACGCCTGTGGAGCCAGAAATTCGTAGATCCGAAAGGATCCGTCATGAACCCGAGAGATATGGATTTCTCGTAACCAATTGTCATGATTTATTGATCATTGACAGTGACGAGCCCGCGAATTACGAAGAAGCGATGATGAGCCCTGACTCCGAAAAGTGGCTGAAAGCCGCTGAATCCGAAATGGGATCCATGTCACAGAACCAAGTATGGACTTTGGTTGATTTACCCGATGGTGCAAGACCCATTGAGTGTAAATGGATTTTCAAGAAGAAAATTGATGTGGATGGAAATATTCAGATATATAAAGCAAGGCTGGTGGCAAAAGGTTTCAAACAAATTCATGGTATAGACTATGAAGAAACCTATTCACCTGTAGCCATGCTTAAATCCATTCGGATTCTCCTAGCAACAGCTGCTCATTATGATTATGAGATCTGGCAAATGTTGGAATTATGTCCGGTAATCTCTGTACTGTCTCTAGAAAGTAAGAGTATGTCAATGATCAGACATAAGTCATATAATACTGGGGGTCATGATGGCTTGCTAGAGTCCGCTCATGATCTATAAGTCTTGGATTTATTGCCTTTATTATATGATCCCATATGGGTCACACGCCTAAGCTAACAGGAAACTATGAGGGAACGGTTCAGCAGAAGTACGGTAAAAGTGCTAGGCATTTACTATACTTAGAGAGATTAAAGGGCCTGATTAAATCTAAGGGATTTAATCAGACTGGGAATTGGGCCCAAAAGCCCAACAGAACTAGACAAGGGTTTTATAATTAAAACTTGACCTAGCTCTCTTTTTCCTAACTCTCTCTGCGCCTCTCCTCTCTCTCTCTCTGCGCCTCCCTCTCTCTGGTCTAGCAGCCATTTTTCCTGAAGTGTGCGTGTGTGAACCTCTGGAGGAGCCGGCCCTTGGCGGTTCTGCTGATCTCTGACGATACCTCTCTAATCCGCTGCATAAACAAGGTATTACTGAGATCCCTTTATGATTCTGAAAGAGAACCTAGATCCAATCTGTTTAGTAGAGTTTAATCTGACAGAATTAAACCAGGACAAACACTAAACAATCCTTCAGTGGTATCAGAGCCATTGGTTCTATTAGGATTTCTTGTTAGAATCATGTTTAGGTTGTTTAGAAGTGTTTGAATCAATCTTTGCTTGAAATTGATAAGTAAAACACTTAAGAAACAAAGTTAAAAACCCTAAACTAAAATCGCATGATCCGATCCTTTTTGGAAAGGTATGCGTCGGAGTGTTGATCGCCAAAGGATCACACGTCCGGATCGGATTGACGCACGGACCGATCGCTTTGCCGGATCGAGTCGCGTGGTCGTTCCGATCGCGAGAGATGGACCGATCGCGTCCCGCCTCTCTCGGCCCGAGCCATCCCGTCCCGTCCCGCCTCTCGTCCCGATCGCGTGATGCTTGCGGCTGTCCCGATCGTGTCTCGTCTCTCGATCGCGTGAAGCTTGCGACTCGGTCGTGATCGGTTCACGTGACCAATCGGTCGGTTTGGTTTGGTTAACGGTTCGGTTTAAAATAATTAAAAATCTAATCGTTACGGTTTACAGACTTAATAATATTTATTAAATCTGGTTAAACCGTGATAAGAAATCCAATGTCGTTTAAAATTGGATTTAGTGCCTAAACCAGTGGTTTTCTAATTTGATTTGGTTGGACCAAATAAATTGAGAAAATCCGGTTTAGTAAATGACCGGTTAACAATTGTGGTTATCGTAGTAATTAATCTTGGTTAGACCAATTTTAATGAACCAGACCGGTTATGTCATTTAATTGGGCAATTGGGTTATGTCTTGGACATAGACCAATTCTTGGGCATTGGGCCAAGAAGTTAAAACAATTGGGCCAGTTATTTGAGTCTCTTCTTCAGATTTAATTTAAAATTTTATTTAATAATTAAAATTCGATTTTAAATTAATCAGTTTCCAAAATTTTAAATTAGAAAGTTTCTTAGAATAGAAATTTCTAGATTTGCATGTTTTGGATATTTAGGAAATTTCTATAGTTAGAAAGTTTCCAAATTTAGGAAGTTTCCAATTATAAAAGTTTCCAAAACAGTAGGTTTCCAAAAATGGAAAGTTTCCAAAAATAGTAATCTTCTATTTAGGAATGAAATTTTAAGAAAACCTATAAACCTCAAATAATATCAAGCGTTGGATGTCTTGTCCAGTCTATGTCAGCTGTTGAAACCCATTCAATCGTACACATGGCCTTACAGTGTGAGGGTGTCTATCTTTTGCGTGGGTAAGACAGTTTGTGATTCATTAATGTTATTGGGAGTCCCAGACATTAGTGATTACATGACTGTATAGTCTGGTTTTCTTGACTAGGCCATCGGGAGTCCCGGGCCTTGAGGCATCAGAGTGGATTGGGCCTCGCGCCCAGATTCACAACCAAGAGATATATCACGGATATAATTAGCCGAAATAGGGCTTACCGATATAAGCTAAGGTTGGGTGACGGCCAGTGGCCCACTTTGATCTTAGTTATATGTGGATCTTGGAATCATTATATTCTTTTGAGGGTAACTAATGTTATTGAATATAATGCGAGTTTACTCATATTGAACATATAAACTAAAATCCTTTTTATCTTAAATTTCAGCAATGACTACAACAAGCACACAAAACACATTCTCAATCCGGTCTGTTCTCGACAAGGAGAAGCTGACTGGAACGAACTTCCTGACGTGGTCAAGGAACTTGAGGTTGGTCCTCAAGCAGGAGAAGAAGGAATATGTCCTTCGTGATCCCCTCCCCGAGAGGCCTCCAAACAATGCCGCCAGGAATCTGCACAATGCTTGGGAAAAGCATTCGTCAGATGAAAATGATGTCTATTGCCTGATGTTGGCAACCATGACTCCTGAATTGCAAATGCAGTTCGAGAGTGTGCTGTCGCCCATCGAGATAATGGCAAGCCTGAAATCGCTTTTTCAGGAGCAGGCAAGAACTGAGAGGTTCCAGACTGTTAAGAACCTCTTAGACTGCAAAATGGCTGCAAGTGCGGCAGTGAGTCCTCATGTCTTGAAGATGATGGGTTATCTCGATCATCTTCAGAAACTCGACTGCCCTATCAGCCAGGAACTTGCCTGCGACATCGTTCTGCAGTCTTTACCTGCAAGCTATGATCAGTTCATCCTGAACTTCAATATGCATGGCTTGAGTAAGACATTGCCTGAGCTTCACGGAATGCTCAAGACTGCAGAGCCCAACTTGAGGAAAGCCAAGGACCCCAACGTGCTTATGGTGCAAAAGGGCAAGGGCTTTAAGAAATCCTCTGCCAAGGACAAGGGAAAGGCTAAGGCTGTTCAAGTCTCGGACAAGGACACGTCAAAGCCCAAGCCCAAGTCCAAGGCTGGGCCTACTGACATCTGCAGGTTCTGCAAAGAACCAGGGCATTGGAGGAGAGAATGTAAGAAATTCCTGGAAGGTCTAAAGGAATTGAAGAAGAAGACTCTGGAGACTTCTTCATCAGGTATTTTTGTTATAGAAGTTAATACAACTACTTCTGATAATACCTCATGGGTTATGGATACTGGTTGTGGGGCTCATATTTGTACTAATATGCAGGCACTCAGCAACAGTAGGAGGCTGAAGCAAGGTCAAGTGGAGCTACGAGTTGGGAATGGAGCGAAAGTTCCTGCACTAGCTGTAGGCACATACTTGTTGTCTTTACCTTCGGGATTGGTTTTAGAACTTAATAACTGCTATTTTGTACCTGCGATAAGCAGAAATATTATTTCAGTTTCTTTGTTGGATTTGGAAGGTTATGATTTTTCAATTAAGAATAAATTATGTTCCTTCAATCGCAATAATTTGTTCTATGGTTGTGCCCCTCTTACGAATGGGCTTTACATACTTGATCAATCCGCACCAATTTATAACATTAATACCAAACGGTTCAAACCTAATGAGGAGAACCGAACGTTTCTATGGCATTGTCGTTTAGGGCACATCAGTGATAAACGCATTAAGAGGCTCCATTCGAATGGACTTCTTGGCTCATTTGACTTTGAGTCATGTGAGAAATGCGAATCCTGCCTGATGGGAAAAATGACGCGGGCCCCCTTTAATAAACCCAACGAGAGGGCCAGTGACTTATTGGGCCTGATACACACTGATGTGTGTGGCCCAATGTCCACAAATGCAAGAGGAAACTATCAGTACTTCATTACCTTCACTGATGATTTCAGCAGGTATGGATATGTTTATTTAATGAAACATAAGTCTGAATCGTTTGAGAGATTCAGAGAATTCCAAAATGAAGTACAGAACCAACTTGGCAAAAGCATTAAAGCTCTTCGGTCCGACCGAGGAGGAGAATACTTGAGCCAAGAGTTCAGTGATCATCTGAGAGAGTGTGGGATAGTTTCCCAACTCACTCCTCCTGGAACACCTCAATGGAATGGTGTGTCTGAGAGGAGGAATCGGACCTTATTGGATATGGTTCGGTCTATGATGAGTCACACAGACCTTCCAATATCCCTTTGGGGATATGCTCTGCTAACAGCAGTGTTCACTCTAAATAGAGCGCCATCAAAAGCAGTAGCTAAGACACCATATGAATTATGGACTGGAGAAACTCCAGTGTTGTCTTATCTTAGAATTTGGGGTTGTGAAGCCTATGTCAAGAGATTAATCTCTGACAAGCTTACACCAAAGTCTGATAAATGCTACTTCATTGGTTATCCGAAGGAGACCAAGGCTTATTACTTCTACCTACGATCCGAGAACAAGATTTTTGTTGCCCGGGATTGTAATTTTCTTGAGAGGGAGTTTCTCTCTAAGAAAAACAGTGGGAGTAAGGTACTGCTTGAAGAAATTCAAGATGAACAGGATACTGCTCAACCTAATGAGGAAGAGCAGCAGGAGGACCTACAAGAAATTGTAGAGCCTGAACCTGTGGTACCTGAAGTTCGAAGATCCGGGAGGATCCGTCACGAACCCGAGAGATATCAAGGATTCCTCGTGACTAACTGTCATGATCTTCTGATCATTGATGGTGATGAACCATCGAACTTCAATCAAGCCATGATGGGCCCAGATTCCTCTAAGTGGCGTAAGGCCACTAATTCCGAAATGGACTCCATGTCGGTCAACCAAGTGTTTTCGTTGGTTGACTTACCCGCTGGTGTAAAAGCCATCGAGTGCAAATGGATCTTCAAGAAGAAGATTGACGTGGATGGAAATGTCCAGATTTATAAAGCCAGGTTGGTGGCAAAAGGTTTCAGGCAAGTTCACGGTGTGGATTATGATGAAACCTATTCCCCAGTGGCTATGATGAAATCTATTCGGATTCTACTAGCAACTGCAGCTTTTCATGATTATGAAATTTGGCAGATGGACGTGAAAACCGCCTTCCTGAATGGAATTCTGGAAGAGGATGTGTATATGACACAACCTGACGGTTACATAGATCCAAAGAATGCTGGGAAGGTATGCAAGCTTCATAAATCCATTTATGGATTGAAGCAAGCATCGAGGAGCTGGAATCTTCGTTTTGATGAAGCGATCAAGCAATTTAACTTCATCAGAAACGAAGAAGAACAATGCGTGTATAAGAAGACTAGTGGGAGCAAGATAGTATTTCTTATTCTGTATGTCGATGACATACTGCTTCTCGGAAACGACGTACCAATGCTGCGGTCGGTAAAGGACTGGCTTGGAAGTTGTTTTTCCATGAAAGACATGGGTGAAGCCGCATACGTTCTTGGAATCCGGATCTACCGGGATAGATCTAAAAGGCTGATAGGCTTGTGTCAAGATTCATACATTGACAAAGTCCTGCATAGATTCAGCATGGCAGATTCCAAGAAGGGCTTCACACCAATGGTACATGGCACAACGCTAAGCAAGAAGAAGAGCCCAACGACGGCTGCTGAGCTTGAGCGCATGAAGAATATTCCTTATGCATCTGCAATAGGATCTGTCATGTATGCCATGATCTGTACTCGTCCTGATGTTGCTTATGCATTGAGCATGACGAGTAGATACCAGTCAAATCCAGGTGAAAACCACTGGATTGCCGTCAAGAATATCCTGAAGTATCTAAGACATACTAAGGATAAGTTCTTGGTGTACGGTGGAAGTGATGTGCTTGAAGTCAGTGGATTCACGGACGCAAGTTTCCAGACAGACCAAGATGATTTCCGGTCACAGTCCGGTTATATCTTTTGTCTGAATGGCGGTGCAATTAGTTGGAGAAGCTCCAAGCAAGACACCGTTGCTGATTCCACTACAGAAGCTGAATATGTCGCCGCCTCAGAAGCAGCGAAGGAAGCTGTTTGGATACGAAAGTTCATTATTGAACTAGGTGTGATACCGAATGCAGCTGAGCCTCTGGCACTGTTTTGTGATAACAATGGTGCTATAGCTCAGGCAAAGGAACCAAGATCACACCAGAAATCCAAGCATATACTAAGAAGATTTCACTTGATACGTGATATCATAAATAGAAAGGAAGTCAAGATCAGCCGAGTTCCGACAGATGATAATGTCGCTGATCCATTGACAAAGCCACTCCCAAGGCCTAAGCTCGAGTACCTGACTGAAGCTGTAGGCATTAGAGACATTGAAATGTAATCTAAATTTGAGTGGGAGTTTGAGGGCTTTATTTAGTTATTGATATGTTCTTGTAAAACATTTGAGATGTTTAATAATAAAATTATTTTTCAAGATTATTTTAACTGTGATGAAATAATCGTTCCAAAATGATATGAACCATTTTATAGGTCATCGAAGTAAGTGACTTGATCTTGAGTCATCAAAGTCATTTAGCTTGATCATGAGACCCTATATTTGATAGATGGCTTATATCATCATGTCCCTAGTCGAAGGTTGTTGAAATTGGAACACCAACAACCGCGTGAGACTAGATTGGTATGTGACTTATGACAAAGTCTCAGGATGTCATAGATGCACGGCATCAAAGTCAGTACATAGGTGTATGTTGGGGTACATACGACCGGACATGACCCGCTTATAAGAACTCTTCAGGATATTTATATCTGTGTCATAAGAGATTCTTACTACGACTATAGAGTATAGTCCTTAGACCTGAGTTCGCATGCATGTGACTGCACATCAACTGATGCGCTTTGATCATTGTCTAACGCTGTCGTTAAGCGATAGTTATAAGGACCTTGTTTGGGTGTATTATGAAATGAGTAGTTTACAGTGATGGAACAAGACGGGATTTGTCCCTCCAATATAAATGGAGTGAATATCTCTAGGCCAATCGGAGATTTGAATACTGGAAAATGCATGGCCATGCTCAAACGGACTGTCCCGAGTCGTTTGGATTGTCAGTATCAAATCAGAGTCCGATGAACATTATTAGGCTTTATAAGGATGACACTCATCTTGCCTTATGACTAATCGAGATATTGAGACAAAAGGAATATGAATACAGAGATTCCAGTACAAGTGGGAGATTGTTGGAATTATGTCCGGTAATCTCTGTACTGTCTCTAGAAAGTAAGAGTATGTCAATGATCAGACATAAGCCTATAATACTGGGGGTCATGATGGCTTGCTAGAGTCCGCTCATGATCTATAAGTCTTGGATTTATTGCCTTTATTATATGATCCCATATGGGTCACACGCCTAAGCTAACAGGAAACTATGAGGGAACGGTTCAGCAGAAGTACGGTAAAAGTGCTAGGCATTTACTATACTTAGAGAGATTAAAGGGCCTGATTAAATCTAAGGGATTTAATCAGACTGGGAATTGGGCCCAAAAGCCCAACAGAACTAGACAAGGGTTTTATAATTAAAACTTGACCTAGCTCTCTTTTTCCTAACTCTCCCTGTGCCTCTCCTCTCTCTCTCTGCGCCTCCCTCTCTCTGGTCTAGCAGCCATTTTTCCTGAAGTGTGCGTGTGTGAACCTCTGGAGGAGCTGTCCCTTGGCGGTTCTGCTGATCTCTGACGATACCTCTCTAATCCGCTGCATAAACAAGGTATTACTGAGATCCCTTTATGATTCTGAAAGAGAACCTAGATCCAATCTGTTTAGTAGAGTTTAATCTGACAGAATTAAACCAGGACAAACACTAAACAATCCTTCAGCAAATGGACGTGAAAACAGCTTTCCTTAATGGAATTCTGGAAGAGGATGTGTACATGACACAACCTGAAGGTTTCATCGGTCCTAATGCTGCTAGGAAAGTATGCAAGCTTCATCGATCCATTTATGGATTGAAGCAAGCATCTCGGAGTTGGAATCTTCGTTTTGATGAAGCAGTCAAAGAGTTTGATTTCATCAGAAGCGAAGAAGAACCATGTGTTTACAAGAAGACTAGTGGGAGCGCTGTTGCATTTCTCGTGTTGTATGTAGATGACATACTTCTTCTCGGAAATGACGTTCCGTTGTTACAGTCTGTTAAGACTTGGCTCGGAAGTTGTTTTTCAATGAAAGACATGGGAGAAGCCGCGTATATTCTTGGAATAAGAATCTATAGAGATAGATTAAACAAGTTAATTGGACTGTGTCAAGACACTTATATCGATAAAGTCTTACACAGATTCAGAATGCAAGATTCCAATAAGGGCTTCATACCAATGTCTTATGGCATAAGTCTCAGCAAGAAGCAGTGTCCTGAGACACCTGCTGAGCGAGAGCGCATGAGTCGGATTCCCTATGCCTCGGCGTTGGGATCCATCATGTATGCCATGCTCTGTACTCGTCCAGATGTTGCTTGTGCTTTAAGCATGACGAGTAGATACCAATCGGATCCAGGTGAAAGTCACTGGACATCAGTCAAGAATATTCTGAAGTATTTGAGAAATACTAAAGATAAATTCTTGGTGTATGGAGGAAGTGATGAGCTGGTAGTAAGTGGTTACACAGACGCAAGTTTTCAGACAGACCAAGATGATTTCCGATCGCAATCAGGTTACATCTTCTGCCTGAATGGCGGTGCAGTAAGCTGGAAGAGTTCCAAGCAGGACACTGTAGCAGATTCCACAACTGAAGCTGAGTACCTCGCTGCTTCTGAAGCGGCAAAGGAGGCTGTTTGGATCAAGAAGTTCATCACTGAACTTGGTGTGATTCCTAGCATTTCTGAGCCAGTGGCTTTGTATTGTGACAACAATGGAGCCATTGCGCAAGCAAAGGAACCTAGATCACACCAGAAATCCAAACACATAGAAAGGCGATATCACCTTATCCGTGATATTGTGAATAGAGGAGATGTGAAGATCAGCAGAGTCCCTACGGATGAGAATGTTGCTGATCCGCTGACCAAGCCCCTCCCAAGGCCTAAGCATGAGTTTCATACAACTGCTGTAGGCATTAGATTTCTTAAGATATGATCTTGATTTCAGTGGGAGTTGTATTTGTTTTAGTTATGACATGATGTTCACAAAGACATAATAGTTATGTTATTTAAATGAAATTGTTTCAGCATTATTTAATTGTGTTAATTAAATATATATATTATCCCAAAGTAATTTATGACATTTTATAGGTCATCAAGTATGTGACTTGATCATGAAACCCTATAAGCAATAAATGACATAAATTATAATGGTCCCTGGTCGAGGTTGTTAACGTGGGACATTAACAACCACGTGAGACTAGTATGTGAGGTGACTGATGACCATGTTTCATGGAGTCATTAATAAGTGTATTAAAGTCATTCACATAGATATGTGTTAGAGAACACATGATCGGACTTGACCCGTTAATGAGAACTCTACAAGATGTTATATGAGTGTCATAAGAGTTTCTCATTACGACTAAAGAGTATAGTCCTTAGACCTGAGTTCATCATGTCCTCTCTTATATGGATTGGTTCGTCTTGACTTTGTCAAACGTCAGCCGTAACTGGTGATCATAAAGACACTGATTAGGCGTATCATGAAGTATAAAAGAGACATGGATGGAACAAGATGGGATTTGTACCTCCTATATAACAGGAGTTAAATATCTCTGGGCCTATCGAAGATTTGATACTGGAAATGCGTGGCCGCACTCAAACGAACTGATTGTCAGTTGTTTGTTTTTCATCAGTATAAATCGGGATTCGATAAACGTGATCTAGCTTAATAAGGATGACACAGTTCTTGCCTTATGCTAGATTGAGATATGGATACAAAGGGATTAAAAGGGAATAGACGATTCCAGTACAAGTGGGAGATTGTTGGGAATGTCCTGAAATCTATTTGTACTTACTCTGAGAGAAAGTCATGTTGTCGAGATGAGACAATCATATGACACTAGGTAGTCATAATGCTTTGCTAGAAGCCACTTATGATCAATGAGTTGAGAACTCATTGCTAGTGTTATATGATCCTACAGGGTCACACACCTAAGCAAACTGGACGTTGCATGAGAGGATGATCATTAATGTAATGATCGGGTGAATGCATATTTGATATGCATTCAATATCGACATTTCTGGGCGATGTCGATCGACAAACTAAGAGTGTCGGTCGACATAGATTGGCCGTGTCGATCGACACATAGAGTGTGTCGGTCGACACGACTCGCGGATTAACGGATTAAATTGGTTTAATCATTAGTTAATCCCGGGGCGGTTTAAGTCGACATATATAAGATATATGGTCGACCTAAACTCGTTTCTAACCTAATTCACAGCCACCAGAAACAGAAAAGAAACCTCTCTGAGATTAGATCTCAAAAGGCACTAGCATCCCTTCCTGTTCAGCTTGTGTGCGTGTGGATACCAGTAGAGGCGCAGCATTTGAGGCGCTCTAGATCTCGATTATCTGCAAATAACTTCCGCTGCTAATCACCAGGTAATCCCCAGATCTGATAGATTCAATTACATGAACCTGTAGATCCTAGGCTCGGAATTCAGACTAGGATTGCCTAATTGGATTAGGAATCTGCTAGAAATTCCTTCATTGCTTCCTAGACCTTGGCAATTCCAACTTATAATTTTCATTCTAAATCAAATATTACTGAATCCATGTGAAATATACGAAATCCATATCTCACCATAATCCGTATAATCATCACCCCATCCAGCATCACCTGTCCATGTCCCCATTTCCAAACAAACCTTACCAATGCACGCTTCATGCTCCTTCTCAACGCGCGTATGTGGAGATTCCAATTCCACCATGATGAGATATATGGCACCACAAGGACCACCAAGCTTAACCATCTTATAATGTAATATTTTGGGTTATGCATCCCCAATCTCACCAATATTCCATCAAAGTTCCTTATATTTGCTTGCCCAGCATAAGACTCATAGTCCTTCGGTTCTATAACTTGCGAGTGCCCATGACATATTGTTAGCCCCACGACTACAACAAAGCACAGCCTCTCTACCATTATAACCAAAAACCACAGCCTTCGTATATCCAAATGCCAATATATAAATCCCCAAAACCTTCGTGATCCTCGTGCTTCAGCCTATATGGGCTTATACACCTCTGTATCAGATAAAAAGAACTCGAACCAACATGTTTCCTGATATATGAAGTAATTAATCTGAGACCGTAGTGTTACACTTCCATTATCTGAGACCATAACGACACACCACAAATCAAAGTATCTTGTATTTAATCGATACGGACACAATACAAGCCACAGTACAACCGTGTATAACCACGAATGAGAAAAAAACAAAGCTAACAACAAGTGCCTTCCCCTAGCTTGAAAGAACCCCAAATTGACATTTGAAAATTCTCGAACTATAAATTTATGGCTTATTGAATTCATAATAAAACTCATAAAATGCTTGGCTGTGATGGCTTACTGGTCCAAAGCCTTCTCATTGGCAGAATTGGTCTTGGGATTCTTGACTTTCCCTGCCATTGCTTCCTTTCTGAATGTCCCTGCAGCACCTTTCGGAATTGTCTTCTTCCTTGGAAAGGTAAGGACCTGAACCATATTCTTTTTAGAAAGTCGTCCCATAAGAACATGGCCCCCTGTTCCTACCTTCTTCTTCCCCTGAGCCTTCTTGATATCCCCCTTCTTCCCTATCTCCACCTCAGTCATGTCTGCTCCATCTAAGATCTCTTTCTCGCCTGTTGCATCCCCATGATCATAACATGGTATCATCTCACCATCCTCCCCATCATTTCCCATATCTGATCTTGAAAGTCTTGATACTATTTCTCGGCTACATCAAAACCACATGCTCCTTCCTCAACATTCCCAGCTGGCTCCAATAACTCCATAAGTGCATCAATATTCCCAATATTCTGGAGCTCCTTGCCAACATCCATAGACTGATATTCATGAATCTCAAAAGAATCCATACCCGAAATGAAGTCTGGAGCCATATCAGTTGGAATATGTAGCCTCGACTCCTCCCTTTCGTGAATCCATATTCACTAAAGCTTCCTCAGCATACTTAAGCTCTTTTCTCGCATTCTTTTCTTTAAAACCTCCCTATGATTTTTCCTGGTCCATATCGTGTGCTGTAGACAGCCCCATCTGCACCATATTATTTGCCCTGAATGCTTCAAGGACAGCTTTCTCTTGCTCATTCAGAATAAAAGCCTCATGTTGAGCTCCAGCAGTCTCTTTCTCCTTATAAATTTGCACCGGTTTATGTTGCTTACGACGAGGAGAATATCCTCTCTTTCCCCTGGAACTTCCTTCTCCATATGATCTATCATACCTCTTAGCATCTTACCGAGTCTCTCTTCTAGTAGAATCCGGTCTCGCCTACTCCGTATACTCCACAGCCATGTCCCTCCCTCTATGATTGCGTGATGCTTCCCCTTGTCTTCCGGATTCCTTTCTACTCTCAGAGTATCTTTTTTTCTTCCCAAAGTTACAGGTCCTTTGTAGCTTACTCCATCATACCCGTCCGAAGATCCTTTAGGGTCTTTATCATTCCTTCTTCTCGGGACGTCTTCCATCCCCTTCATCTCTGTCGTTGTTGGACAAAGCTCTGTTTCATGACACATGCTACAGCAGGTTCTACAGTAGCCATGGAGTCTCTCGTACCTCAGCTAGACCAGAGTTTCTTCCCCCCCCCCCCATCGAACTCAATCACAGTCTCAAAGACCAGAGGTTTAAACCCATTCATCACCCCCTGACACGCCCATTATCAAGATCAAATGTTTTTGCCTCTCCAATGCCATATCCAATACTCATGAATGTCTAATTCGCCCAGTAATGAAGTGTAACTCCCATTACTTTCACCCGGAATGTAATCGAAGTTGGATAATTAGGATCCATATTTGGCTCCCATCTCACCATAGATACCATCCATGAATCAAAGTGAAAAGGCTTCATCGTCATGACTTCCACAATGTCCTTCTCATTATCAAAGTTGAATTGGAATCTTCCAAGGCCGAGATCAGCTCCTGCTATCTTCTCCTCCTTCTTCCATATTTGTGGAAACAAATGAACCAAAGCCTTTGTTTCTTGCTTCTTCGGGTTCAAGTATCTCCCAATTATGGTCCTTGCATAGCTCTTGATCAGTTCGGTATTATCAAACCGAGGAACTGATATCTTCAGTCTTTGTGTTGTTGTCACCACTCTTTTCCCCTCACTCTTGGACAGGACCGCATTGATTTGTGACGTCGTATAGAACTCAATTGATACTCTTTGATTGATTTGGTTTGTGTTTTTATAGACTCCCCAGCTGAGCCTCTTCCTTTTATATCCAATGCCGAGTACCTCATCACAATCCTTCTATAATTCTTGGTGTATAATTCTCTGATTTGAAATTTCCATTGCTTTCCATAAACACCTAAGATACCTATCCATCAAATTATTGCGTATCAAGGACATCGCCAAATGAATATACAGATGATGAATGGAATATCGTTCAATAATCTCTTCTTTCCTTAAGTTAGATTCAACAGAGAATCGTTCAGTCATGTTGCCAAGATGTATATCGGTATCATTAATCATATAAATACCAAATCCACGAGAATAATAAGGCATATCATCTCGAACCCAAAATACCTCAATTGATTCCAAAATATTTTCCAGAATCCGACTGGCCCCAAATCTTACTTGCCATATTTTGATTCCGCATCTACTCCCAGGATCTTGGTTTGGCAAACGAGGATACGACTCTGCAATCCTCATCCGATTTCCTTCCCAATGATCCATATTAATCATCGAATTGAAGCCCATATCAAATCTTCCAGCGATCCATACCGAATCGTGCACACAGAATCAAGCCTTGCCTTACGATCACCAGATCTCGAACCAGTATCATAAATCCCCGCAATAATCCAAGCCGTAAAAGCTCTCCGCATCAAACCTTAAATCTCCCTTTTAGTCGCCATCGGAAGAGAAAAACTTTTATTTTTTATTTAATTTCTATTTGCCATATCTATAAAATATTAAAACAATATTTTAGACTTCAGTTATATAATTTAAAAATTTATATCGTTACATATCGTTTAACAAAGAAATCTAATACATATGCATATATGAATATGTGTGTGCATTATGAAAGAGAAGTAAAAAAAAAAATCAAAACGTTAGTGTTCTTAATTTTCTAAAAACAAACAAATACACATGACTTCTACAGAAACTACCTTTTTAACTAAATTTGTTAAAAACAAATCAAATACTTACGCATATATGTATATGTGTGGTTCAGCGACTATCTTTATGACTTCTTCTTCTTCTTTCCTTTGCTTCAGATTGATTTCTTATTATTGTGAAACGAAAGATGTTAGGTTTTTATAAGATTATGAAATAGGGTTTTCTTCTATAAATTGTTTTGGAAAAATAAATGAGATAAATAGAAATATTTTTCTTTTTGTTATTTTTTTGTCAAATATGTGAATATAAATATTTTTCACAGTCTAAAACTCTTGGCGGTAGCTTATTTTCTTTTTACAGCTGAAGCAAAAAAGAAAAATAAAAAATCTGTCCACATATTTGTTTTTGTAAAACATGATTGTTTTGGATTTAATATTGTACAGATATGCAGCTGTGTAAAGCGTGGAAAACACTTACCAATCAGCCTCTTAGAACATCTTCAATGGTACAGATAGAGGTTTTAAAGGGTTTTTGGGTGTAATTTCTTAGGCAAATTGAAATAAAATAATAATATCCGTGGGACTCACTTAAGAGACAAGTTCTTAGACCATTTCCATTGGGAGTCCTTAGGTGAGTTTCTTAGGAAAAATAATAATAAAATATTGTGGATCCCACGTGAATAGTTAAGAACCGAGTTCTTAAAATCCTTAGTTAAGAACCCGTCTCTTAACTATTCACGTGACGTGCCGCATCCTCATTGGTTCTTTTTTTTATTTTTTTTTTCATCTGCAAAAAAAAAATTAAAATAATAATAAATTTTTTTTTAAGAACCCCAAGGGGATAACACCAATGTACATGCTCTTAAGTTGCCTATTTAAGAACCCGTCTCTTACACGTGGCGCCTTCTGATTGGTTGATTTGTTTTTTTAATTTTTTTTTTTTAGTTTGTCCGAAAAAAAAAATTATTAAAATACAAATTAAGAAACCCACTAGGGGTAACACTGCTGGAGCTGCTCTAAGAACCTCTACTTGCGGTTCTTATCAATTTAATATTATTATTTTTAAGTTGATTTAATTTGATAAATAAAATTTAGTTTTAAGAAAAAATAAACCAATCAAACAAAGCTACATGTGTTATGAGTATCTAATGGAGAAACATGAGGTTCTTCACAAGAACTTCTTCTCATTCTCTCTCGTTTTTTTTCTATTTTTTATTATTTTAAGTTAAAACTCTCTTAGATACCCACCATTAAAATGCTCTTAGAGTATCCTATAAATAATTATCCATATTTAACATCCTTAGCTGCTGATCAATCTAGTCTAATCCTTTTTTATTGAATTAAAGATAACAATTGATTGGCTTTTATTGAGATTATTTTAAATGGTGAAGTGTCTGGCTAAAGATAATATTATCTCGGGGAACTAATGAGAAAATTGGTCAAGATTGTTATGAATATTAAGATGGATGCCTATTATAAGACCCATCTCCTAGAAGTTTCTAAAATGACTTGTAGCTTAGGTTTTACTTTGTAATCAAGTCTTTGTACTTCTATATAAAGGACTCTTTATTCATTGGAATAAACATCACCAATTCTTCTATCTTTCTTCTATTCACAACACGTTATCAGCACGATTCTCTAATCACTAGAGTTAGAAGGTAGGCAATTTTATAGTAATCATTTTTTATAATCTAGTCCTCTTTTGAATCATGTTTATTATCAACTCATGGTTCATAAGAAGAGATTCAATTTTATCGATGTTTAATTGAAGTATTACTTATCGATATTACCTGATGAATCATGTTTATTATCAACTCATGGTTCAGCATGATAGTCTCTTGTTCTTTCTTTTTACACCGAAAATGTGAGATTTAAATTTATGTTTATTATATATCTTATTCTGGGATGATAAGTAACCTCTTCTCTAAATAATAGTTATGGTAGGCTATGCCTTCACGATTATAATTATATGGTAGACTTTGTCATCTCAAATCTTATACATAAAAGAGATGGTTATTAATACTTATCTAGAATATTTTTTTTTTACTTGTTATGATTTAATCCTACGTTTAAACCATGTTTATTATCAATTTATGGTTTATCTTAATGGATTCAGTTCTATATTTTTGCTCGTGTTCATTAACTTATATTCATACATTATATTACATTAATTTATAGTAATTATTTTCGATGAACATGCTTTAATGTTTCATATAATAAAAGATTATGTTTGCACTGTGTTTCCAAAATTTTTAATTCTGATTTTAGAAGAATGCTTAAGTTTCTATTTTAAAATATCAATATATTCTTTGTTTTAATTACTTTCGGAAAAAGTGAATCTCTCGGTCTTTTTCTTATTTTGCCAACTTCCATATCAATTTTGTGGATTGATTCTTATATATATATATATATATTTCTGGGTCATATGTAGATATTATATATATATATATATATATATATGTATATATTTTATTTTCAAATCTAATTGTTTATTTGATTCAGTGTCATGACTAAACTTGATCTATTTTGTTTTAAAATATTTCAGTAAACTATGTCAAAACTTACGACCCTTGAATTTGGAGCTCTTAATATCAGTGGAGACAATTACTTGGCATGGGCACTAGATACTGAAATTCATCTAGATTCAAAAGATCTCCTTGAGACTACTATCAAAGAATAAAATTAAACTCAAAGCAAAGATAAATCAAAGGCTATGACATTCCTTCGCCATCACCTCCATGCGGATCTCAAGAATGAGTACTTGAGTGTGAAAGATCCACAAATCTTGTGAAATGATCTAAAGGAAAGGTATGATCATCAGAAAACTGTGATTTTGCCTAAAGCTCGTTATGATTGGACTCATCTGAGGCTACAAGACTTTAAGTCTGTAAGTGAGTACAACTCAGCCTTATTTAAGATTACTTCCAAATTGGAGTTATGTGGAGAGAAAATGACATATGCAAATAAGTTAGAGAAGACATTCTCTACTTTTCATGCTAATAACATTTTCCTGCATACACAATATCGTGAAAAGGGATTCGTGAAGTATTCCCAACTTATTTTTTGTCTCCTTGTGGCTGAGAAAAACAACGAGTTGTTGTTGAAAAATCATGGATTACGTCCAACTGACTTTGCTCCATTCCCTGAAGTGATTGTGACATCCTATGATAAGAGCAATGACCAAGGAAGTGGATACACACGTGGTCGTGGTCGTGGTCGGGGACGTGGATACTTTAGAGGAAGAGACCGTGGAGTTCAGTTTAAGAACTCATACTCTCACCAGAAGTGGGAAAAAAAGATGGTAACAAGCAAGAGAAATCAACATTTGTGAATGTATGTTACCGCTGTGGAGGAAAAGATCATTGGTCTCGAACATAACGTACACCAAATCATCTTGTTGAGCTCTATCAACAATCAGTGAAGCAAAAGGAAAAGAAAGTGGAAACAAATTTGGTGTACAAAGAGGGAGAAGATGACTTTGCCCTTGGCGATAATAAAGGTGATAGAACAAAGCACATTCTACCAAAATTCTTCTTCACACACGATCTACAATAGAACGGCGATATACATGTTCTACAAATCCGTTCAAGCGATAATCTGCCTGACTTATTTACTAAGGTGCTACCTACTTCTACTTTCAAGAAGTTGGTTCATCATATCGGATTACGCCGTCTAAAATATCTCTACATATTTACTCATGAGGGGGAGTAATTGCGTGTTGCACTCTTTTTCCCTTAACCATGGTTTTTTCATTGGGTTTTCCTGGTAAGGTTTTTAATGAGGCAACATCGTAATGGATATTCCATTCTAATGGACATCCAAGGGGAATGTTATGAATAGTAAGATGGATGCCCATTATAAGGCTCATCTCTTAGAAGTTTCTAGAATTACTTGTAGCTTAGGTTTTACTTGGTTACCAAGTCTTTGTACTCCTAAATAAAAGACCCTTTATTCATTGGAATAAACATCACCAATTCTTCTATCTCTCTTCTATTCACAACAAAGATAACATTATAATTTTTTGAGAGTATTGATAGGCATGGGCGTTCGGGTAACCAATCGGGTTCGGTTCGGGTTAGTTCAGGTTTCGGGTTTTCGGGTTTGACAATCTATTAACCATTCGGTTATTATTCTATATCGGGCCGGGATCGGATTCGGATCCACCGGGTTCGGTTCGGTTCGGAATCGGATATCGGGTTCGGTTGCTGTCGGTTTAATTCGCTTACTTCGGTTTATATTCGGGTTGTTCGGTTTTTAAACCGAAATAATCATTAAAAACCGAAGTTAACCAAAATGAGTAACTCAACTGAGTTAGCAAGAGAAACTCAACTGAGTTTGCATATTAAAAAACCTGTAAGCAAATAAGTAATAGTGATCAAAATGAAAGACAAAAGCTCAACTGAGTTTGCATATTAAAAGACTAACAACCAGAATTTTCTTGCAGTAGTGGCAGAAAGCTTTGTCTCTATTGTTCTCTAGTCTCATAAAACTCTCCCAAACAGATGATATCGGGTCGAGTATCTTCATGACTTTTGTTGGCTTAGATGTAGCACCGCTTGATCCAGGTACATCTCTTTTTTTTCTCGGCTGCTTGTTGTGTTATCGGCTCCATTGTTATTTGTCTATGTATCTTGAGTATTTGGAAGAGGTGATGAGTCCATCTGTAAACCAGACAAACAGCTAAGCTACATTGTCAGTTACATTGAAATTAACTCAAAAACATTCAAGCTACACACATGAATCAATCTAAGATACTATCACAACAGTTAAGAACAGTCAGTAATATCTGATGATCAATACATCATTTTGTTAGCTACTTTGAATCGTTCTTAAATCTCTATCACGTTAAAAACAAGGATCATAATGTGTGATACAAGGTGTCGTAGAAACCTACAAACATGAATTGATACAATGTACAAGCTAGATATTTGATAGATATTTGGGTTCTCTAATATCTATCAGTGAAGTTGAAGGTAAGCCTAAAACTGTTCTTAATCACTTAACATTTTTAAGGAAAACCCAAGCACTTATAATACTAATAGGATCATGTTTGCAGATATTCTAGTTGCTTAAAGAGAGATCAAACTGAGAGCTGAAAGGTTCATAAGCAATATCACAAACTCGATTTCTCAAACAGCCGCAACAGCTCAAATGCCTCAACCATCCGACCTAACTTACAAACTAGTACAAGATTATGAACGGAAAATTAAGAGTTCGAAGAGATAACAAGTACGATTAAGCTGAAAATCATACATGAGAATAGTTTCTTGACGTCTCTAACAGAGGAGACGATACTTGTACTAGGATTTCCAGTTTGAGAATTAAAGAGTGAATTAAATTCTGGATTTATAGTCGGGAATTATGGGAAGTGAAATCGAAAAGAGATTTGCAAGAATCTAAGCTAGGGTTCGATTATCGGGAATGTAGGAGAAGATAGAACGATCGCGATGTAAAAGTGTATCACTAGTGTATAGATGTAAATAACCCTATATGTACGACATCGGTTTTAATCGGGTTGTCTTCGGGTTTTCGGTTTAATCCGGTCCCGATCCCGAACCCGAAAATTGATCATACCAATAACCATTCGAATAATTGGTGTGTAAACGAACCCGATCCGAACCCTGTTTTTCGGGTCGGGTTCGAGTTCGGGAAACGGGTTCGGTAATAAAGCCAGGCCTAGGTATTGAGATGATTGGTGAATTTATTCCAGCACATTAAGAGAATTACAAAAAGCGAAATTTATTATGATGATCTCAATCACAAAATTTAGAATGAGTTGATAGGAATAATGGGATCTGAAAACCAAGATTATGATAATTAGGAAAATTAAAGAGGTTCTTCTCGTTTATTCTTGATTGCATTCCATATATTACCTAGAAATAGCAAATGTCTATTATTATTCAATGTGTGAATATATGAGTGGATCCAGTTCAGAATGAAGAATGTTTCTTACTTTTCTTGAAGTTGATGATAAATCTGGAAAAAGACATCTTGAGCTATTGTGTGATACATTGATTTGTGTGAATCTTTATATCAATGATGTCAAGAGACAAAGTTATGACAATGGATCCAACTTGAAAGGAAAAAGCAAGGGAATATACCAAAAAAAAATTGCTTGATATCAATACAAGATCCAAGAGTATTTTACACACCATGTAATGCTTCATTGAAGAGATTTTATATTTCGTTTCCAGATGGTTTCAATTTTTATCCTTTAGAGTGATTTTGTTTATAAAATTGCCGGAATATACATATTGTTTTACCTCCTAACATAAGAGGAGGATGGTGTGAAGAATATCGAAGCAACCATCTGCTTTCATATATTTTTGGGTTTGAAATTAGTAAAATTGTGACTTCGTTTTATATAATTAAGACTACAATGGGTTTCTTCATTGTAAACGATTTTGGATATTACTATGAAACTAAAGAATGTGTTCGTCAGGAACACTGCTACATATGCATCTATATGGTGTATATGTCCGTATAATACATAAAATTTCATGTATCTTTACATCAAATTCTTTCAAATCGTAAAAACAAAAAAAAAGGAAAAAAGAGAATCATGGATCTATCTCATTGAACAAAACCCTGTAATGTTTTGGTTTTGATGTGGTCAACTACTCAAACGCCTATCATAATCAAATCAAAAAGGGTTTCATTCATCAAAAGCTGTCATCATAAGGAAGAGTCTAAAGCAAGAGCATCAGATCCTTTCATGATTCTGAGTCTCTTACAAGAGGAAGAGAACATATCCCATGGAACATCGCCAACCAACATCCAGTCACCATCTTTATCCTCGTACGTTGGTACAACTCCAGATCCTTTGTATCCTTCTCTTTCGCAGTATTCACCGATCTTGAACTTGAACATGTTCTCTAACGCCTTTAGAAGCTCTGGATAGTTTTTGTATGTTTTGAGATCGATTTTACGGAGGTATGGAGCTCCGTCCATACTCACTTTCACATAGCTCACACTGTTGTTGTTGTTGTTCTTACGGTAAGATCTCACCGGAGGCCAACCAACGATTTGAGTTCTGTAAAGAATCATCGTTAGTACAGCAGTTAATTATAAAATTTGAAAGAAGAGATTGAAACTCAGATCTTTTACTTACTTCGTAGGAGGTGTAGATTCTTCTTCGTCACGGTTTTCCTCGTTATAGCTTTGGAATTGACGTTTGTTGCAAGAAACCTCTTGTTCTTCTTTAACTTGCTCTGTTCCGGGTAATCCAAGACGAAGCTCTGTGTCCTTAAGGTTAAGCTCATTGACTTTCTCGTAAGACATTGTTTTTCAAGATCAAGAAATCGCTCTGTGTCTCTATGTTCTTGAGTGATTTCAAACGCAGAATCCTTCTCTTGTTCTTGTTGGTGAGTTTGGTTTAGAGAAAAGGGGAGAGAGAGATATATAAAGGTGGGAGAAGATGCATAGAAGTTAGGGTTAAAGGAAGAGAGAGAGAAGTTGTCGGGAGCATGAAAGGCAGGAATGAGGCAAGGGGACAAAGATGGGACACAAACCCATGTGGACTCGACTTCTTTCTTTATTCCACGCTCCTTATTTGCCTCCGCCAACTTTGCTTACGCTACATCTTAGCCGTCGATATGTCTTTCCCTTTCTTTTTCAAAGGATATAAGGGACCATGGGAAAGAGAGAAAAATATGAAACAAGAAATGATGAATGATAATTTGGAATTCTATCTGCCGACACGGAAATAAAGCAAGGAAAAAAAATATATATATTGGTATACAATATGAATGTTGATCATCGTTAGTTACTCTCTTTGTTTAATAGTAACTGCTGTTTAAGATATTTGTTTCTAAAATAGTGCCGGCTTAGAATTTTATTAGTGATTTTTTGTTTGTAATTAACTTTCCCATAATCATAAATAAAAATAGACCTTATAATTCAATTTTAAGAGTTGTTTCGTAAGTGTATAATATAATATTTATAACTACATTTTGATTTATGTGAAAATGTAAAAATTATACTTATACTAAAATGAAAGTAAAAGAAACAAAGAAAATTCCGTTGAATCATCATAATTCCATGATGTGATATCCACAGTTTCCAAGTGATCTTCTAGTTCAAATGCAGGTGTTGCTGACCAAGTAATTCACATTTTTCAATTGTGCGTAAAAATACGTTTTACTTTTTATATATGAATACAATCAGTTTATATCTTAATTCTAAGATTGTACCGATATTGTAGATTCGCTTTGAGTTTTTAAGTTTTTTTGTATAAAAAATGTCATCTATCACAATTTACACCGCATTTTGTATATTTTGAGTTGGAAAATATTAATAATTTTGTTAATAGATCAATGGAGAATAAGAGAGAGCTAGACCCATGTGGATAAGGGTCAAATGTGTTGGTAATTGATAGATGAATGATAAAGCCATGTACTTTCTTATATATTTGCCTCTTTTATTTATAAATTTATTTTCCTTAAAAATGGGTTGTGGGGAGAGGCTCCACGTGCTATATATACATTGAATCTTAAAACATAAAAGTATGAACCAAAGTGGTAATTTTAATTCTCCCCATAGATTACGCATAATTATGTTCATTTAGCTTCTAATCCGCATGCGTTTTGATGTTAACGTTGGGCTTTATTCAATGGATTTACCAATTTTAAATATATTTTTGGGAAATTAACTATATTAGCACAAAAACATAAGGAAATTACTATAGTAGCATCTGTTTTTCTGTTAGGAAAATGTTTAATTTTGGACAATAATACCCTTATTGGTCTTTGTTAGGAAAAAACATATTACAGAATTGCCATTATTTTTTTTTCCACGTCAGACCGAAATCCACTTATTTACAAAAATGCCACCGCGTTTTTTAAAATAAATCCGCAAGTATTTTTTGAACAAATCCGCATTCCTTGTTTAGGATTTATTTTTTTCCAGATCAATATCTGCTTTAAACAAATCTGCATCATCTTGTTGTGGATTTATTTTCTTCGTTACAGATTTAATAAATCTGTAACATGCAAAAAACGTTTCAAAAATTACTATATTAGCACAAAGTGTTGCAGATTTTCATATTTGTTGCAGATTTATTCCTTAATATTCCAGATTTTTCGTTATTTTGCTGACGTGTCATTTCATTTGTTACAGATTTTTGAGTCACTCCGGATTTGTTTTCCAGATTTTTTATAAATCGGGATAATAGTACTCTAGATTTGTTTTATGTGTTGCGGATTTAAATAAATCTGCAACACATAAAATTGAATTTGAAAATTATTATGTTAGCACCCTTTGTTACAGAGTTATACTTAATGTTGCAGATTTGTTCCTTTTGTTGCGGATTTGTTTTAAATTTAGGTTACAATATAGTGTTGCGGATTTTTGAAGATGTACATAATTCGAATAATTGTTGCATGATCTTCTCCTGATTTTTAGGAACCGTTTATGGTAACTAAATATTTATTTAATAAATTCAATATTTGGCAAAAGAAAAAGATAATCAATAAAAAAAAATTCAATTAACTTCCTATTTAAATAATTTATTTATTATTTTTTGTTTTAAACTTTTTACAAAATAAATATAATAATAAAAATAACCAACGAAATTTGTTTCTATTAATTTCTCATTTAAATGATTTATTTATTATTTTATATTAAAGTATTTTTTTCAAAATTAAAATAATAAAAATAAGCAACAAAATAATTTTTATCAATTTTTATTTAAATTTTGGATTTATTAAAACATTATGTTGTATTTATTTCTTATTTTTGAAAAAAATAAAACAAATTAGCCATAAAAATAATTTATGTTAATTTATTATTTAAATAATTTATTTGTAAAATATATTTTGTAATTTTTTGGAAAAACAAAAATTAACCATAAAAATAATATTTGTATTTTGTATTTAAATTATTTTATACAAAATTACTTTTATTAGTTTCTTACTATTTATTTTTTTTAACGAATTTATATTAATTGATTATTTTTAAAAAAATATATATTAATTATTTATTTTACTTTAATGACTATATATATTATTTAAAAAAAAAGATAAGTTAAGAAAAGGACAATATAGTATTTAAACCAATATAGAATGCTACTCTAGTAAAAAACACACCCTAATGATACTCTAGTAATTAACCTTAAAATTTGTGCTATCAGGAGTAATTTTCACTATATTTTTTCCTACTTTTGACATAAAGATTCCTTTAATGTTCTTGCCCCTTCCAATATCCCAAAGATTAGATAAGTAAAAAGATGCAAGATACCTAGTCTCTCTTCTTATGTATATTTTAGAAGTTTATGTTGTCAGAGTTTCATGGATTATTTACAGCTTTGTTATAACAAACTCATGCAATGTATCTGCTCTCTAATTCAGAGAAGCATGCACGAGTGATTGAGTGAACACCAACGTTTTGGTTAATTGCACGATTGAATAGTTTAGTTAACCAATATTTCTTTAAATCAGTTCTTGGTTATAACGAAACTTTGAAAAAGCTCCTAAAAATAGGGTGAGCTCCCTTATCTTACTGAGGAACCCGCTAAAGATATCTACTAGGTCTATGTGATGCTTATATAGATAATTAGTTGATTACTAAAACTAGCTAGTTGTAATTTAAACTCAACATTTTTATTGTAAACCGATTTTTACCGAGTGTAGTCAGTAAGTAGTTATTGAGTTACGTTAAACATGTATATATTGATCAGCAAGGCAATAAACATGAAATGATGTTTACTTTTTCGTTTGATTATGTTTATAATTTTTTTTTGTTCAATTTTTATGTTTACTAGGAGAAAACCCGCGCAAATGCGTGGATTTTATTTTGTTATTTAAATATTTAATATATTTTTGATAATTATTTTGAATATTAATATTTCTATATATTTATTTACAGATTTTTATTTTTTTATGATCATAATAATATGATGAAAATAGCATGCATTCACAAGCAAATATTAATTTAAATTACATATCTTACAAGTTTTAGTTTTCAATTTTCACGAATTTTTTTTTTTTGAAATTTTTTATTTCCTTTAACCTTCTTATCATTTTTTAATTTCCATACTTGTTACATTTTTCAGTCATTCGGGTCGTAGTATTACAATAATATTTTGACATTTTTATCATTTTGAATTTCGTTAAGTTATAAATATATTTCATTGAATTCATTTAATTTCTTATTTTTATATTTTATATTATTTATTTGTTCATATTACCATATTATCTCCTTTTATCATTGATAACTAATAATTATCATTTTCATTAGTTATTAATTTTTTTTGTTATATGGCTTTTTCTTCTAATTTTTAATTATTTTTAAAAAAATCATAATTGCATTTTTTTATAATTTGATATTTTCACTTATATTAATATTTAATTATATTCAAAATTAAATTTCAGTTTAAAATTTAGTTTATATTTATATTTAATGATTTTAACTAATTACATTTAAATTAAATAATTTTAAATCATTTATTATAGATTTATTTCAACTAATCATAATGTGTCAATTTTGCATGAGGTGGAACAATCAGTGGGAGGCTGACGTGTCAACGCAAGAGAACCTCTTCTACATCTTTTATATATAGGATAATTGAGATTCACTTTCTCAATAAGAGCTTTTTCCCTTTATATAAGGACTAACATTAGACTATTTTTACTTAGAATAATAACTCGTATATGTCTCCACAAAAGTTCAACATACATGATACATATGTGGAATTACTTAATTAGTTACCTGATTTATTTAAAAAAAAGTATGAACCATTTTGAAACTTGATTTTCGTATGTTCATTATCACTATAATATATTACAAAACATAAATATTTGTTAAAGATGTTCGAAATATATAGATCAGTCACTTTAGGCATTTCGTAACAAAAACATGTTTAAAGAACTGGATAGATGTGTCACTTTAGTTTGTTGAATTCATATTTTGTTGATAAAAACATGTTTAAAGGATGATTTTTTCTTAGGATTTATCATTTATGTACGGGTGATTTTAATTAATATACATCAATCAGTGATCAAAAAATTAAGTTTATATCATTGAAGATATAGAAATTAGAATAAAAAAATAGAAATAATATGTATACCATAAATAGTAATTAATTACAAATTTCCATTACTACTAACACTGTTCATCTGAACTTATAACCACTATTTATCACAGTGCTAACAATATTATTAGAAAATTATAACATACTAACAATAATATGATATGTTTTTAATATGCTAACAATAATACCAGATAATTATACCATTATATTTGTATAATGCTAACAATAATATCACTTATATATAACATGCTAATAATAATATCAGATATTGTTAACACATTAATTATCTATTATAGTTGTGTTTATAGGGTGCTAACAATAATACATGACATTTATAATGCGTTAACCCTAATATTTATTATTTTATAGTATGTTAACAATAATATACCAATTAATCAAATTCAAAAGAAAAATACGAAGAAAAAAATAAAAAACAACCATGAAAAGAGAAGATATTAAATAAAGGATTTGGAGAAGAAATATGTTATTGAATTTTAAACTGTACAATCGACGGCTACAAGGAGTATTTATATGTTCCCCAAAAGTGTCTTCTAACCTAATCACTCTTAAGGAAATATTTTAATATAAATATATACATAATCTCCTAATATCCCTCTTCAAGCTGGAGCATGGAGATTTCGAATGCCCGACTTGGATAAAATTGTTTGAAAAGGCCCCCTCCAAGCGCTTTAGTGAAGATATCTGCTAACTGATTTGTGGTAGAGACATGCTTTGTCCGAACAATCCCAGCTTGTATATCATCTCTGATGAAGTGACAATATATCTCTACGTGTTTCGTACGCTCATGAAACACGGGATTAGCAGCGATATGAAGAGCTGATTGACTGTCACAGTATAAATCCATTGCACCATAATGCGCAATACCCATCGTAAACAACAAGCTTTTTATTCATTTCAACTCCTTCAGTGCAGCAACCATTGCTCGGTACTCTGCTTCTGCTGAAGAACATGATACTACATCCTGCTTCTTTGACTTCCACGACACCGGAGAATTTCCCAGTTGTATCAACCATCCATTCAAAGACCTTCTCGTGATTGGACAACCAGCCCAGTCCGAGTCACACCAACCTGTAAGATGGAAATTACAATTAGCTTTCAGGAGAATTCCCATCCCAGGGCATCCCTTCAAGTAACGGACAACCCTCAATGCAGCTGTCCAATGATCCTCTCTTGGCTCATGCATAAACTGAGACAAGATATGAACTGAATAGGCAAGATCTGGCCTAGTTGCAGCTAAGTAAATTAGTCTTCCAACAAGTCTTCGATACTTCTCTGGTTCCACAAGTACTTTGGTTTTCGACTTTGCCAACTGATGATTGGGCTCCATCGGAAACTCAACCGGTCTACCACCAAGTAAACCAACATCAGCAACAATATCAAGAGCGTACTTTCTCTGTGACAAATATATACCATCTTGATTCCTCGCAACTTCCAAACCAAGGAAATACTTTAATTTCCCCAAATCTTTCATATGAAAGCAACCACTCAAGTAAGTTTTGAACTCTCGTATAATCTCGGAGGAGTTTCCTGTCACCACCAGATCATCAACATACACCAACACATGCAGGTGAACATTACCACGAACCAAAGAGAAAAGAGAATAATCAGCCCTGCCCTGTTTGAATCCATACGCCAAGAGTGATTTTGCAAGTTTAGAAAACCAACACCTTGGAGCTTGTTTCAAACCATACAATGATTTCTTCAAGCGACAGACCATACCTTTCCCACTAGAGCTGAAACCTTGGGGTAATCGCATAAAAACTTCCTCATTCAAGTCTCCATGAAGGAACGCATTGTGCACATCCATCTGATGCAATTCCCAATTCTTCCCAGCAGCAACCTGAAGAACCAATCTAATTGTGCTCATCTTTGCCACTGGAGCAAACGTGTCAGAATAATCAAGCCCCTCCTTTTGTCGATTTCCAAATGCCACAAGTCTCGCCTTGTACCTTTCGATTGTCCCATCTGCATTATACTTGATCGTATACACCCACTACATCCAATCACATGTTTTCCTGGTGGTAAGTGTTCAACAATCAATGTTTTATTTCGTTCTTGTGCATCAATCTCCAATCTCATAGCCTCTCTCCATCGTGGAGATTTCATTGCTTCAGAAAACGTGTGTGGCACAACTCCTGCAGTTATGTTGCACAGAAAAACTCTGTGTGAAGCAGAAAACCTGTCACAGTTGACAAAATTTTCTATTCCATACTCATGACTCTCACGTGATGAATCCACCTTAATTATTGTATTAAGCTCATAATCACGTAACCTGACAGAGGGTCTCTTTCCCCTCATCCCTCGTCCTAAAGCTTCAACTTGTGCATCTTGTGCAACTCGCACATCATCCTGTGTTACTTCCGCAGGCTCTGACGCTGCATCAACATTTGTTTCTTCAGTTGGTTGTGTCATAGGCATGGACCCATATGATGTCCCACCTTCTGTAATTGTCTCATCTCTTCTCACTTCATCTCCATCAATATCAGGTTCTATCACTTCCCTTATAGCAAATTCTGGTTCACAAATTTCAGCATCTTCTTCAACAACTTGTCTCACCCAAAGATCATCAACAGCATCAAAAACTCTACTCAAGTTATCCACGTGAGAACCAGAGCCACTATGTTCACCTTGTATCTCAGAATACGGAAACTTTTCTTCAATGAAAGCAACATCTCTTGAAACAAACAACTCTCTTGTCTCCAAATAAAACAATGTCCATAACCCACAAAAACACACTTTCGACTGCGACTAGCAAACTTATCTCCATGCCGCTTCTGATTATGAGCATATGTAAGACATCCAAAGACTCGTATGTGATTATACATCGGAGCCTTTCCAAAAAGTACTTCATGCGGACTCTTTCCTTTGTGTAACTCAGACGGTGTTTTGTTGATAAGATGCACAACACCCAATACACATTGCCCCCAAAATTCTATTGGAAGGTTCGCCTGAAACCTCAAAGCTCTCGCCACATTCAATATATGTATGTGTTTTCGTTCAACTCTCCCATTTTGTTGAGGCGTTCCAACACATAAAGTTTGATGCATTATACCTTGTTGACGAAAGAAGTCCTTCATTCGCATGAATTCACTACCATTATCACTCCGCACCACCTTCACATGCTTGTTAAATTGCCTCAGAATAAGAGCAAAGACCAACAAAATAGTTCTTTCAACCTGTGTTTTGTCGCCAAGAAGAAACACCCATACAGCCCTTGAATAGTCATTCACTATAGTTAGAAAGTAAGAAGATCCACACAAACTTTGTGTTCTATACGGCCCCCATAGATCACAATGTATCATTTCGAAGCTCTCTTTACTTTTATTCGAACTCACCGGAAATTCACTTCGACATTGTTTTGCCTTGAAACATATGTCACATCCATATACTCCAATATTGCGATTATCCACTCCCGGCAATTGATATTCATACATTTTCATGCATTTAGGCTTGTATATAGTTCTTGTTTTGATTTATTTTCTCCATCATTCTTACCAATTTGCCGAGTCATTGTCACATCTAGAGTCTAGAGTTGTTTAGGACTAGGATTAGGCATTCTAGGCTTGCATTTGGAGTGTTTCTTGTGTTTTGCAGGTGAATGGAGGCATCTAGGAGCATTGGTGAGCTTGGAAGTGGAGTCTTGAGCTCAGAAGACCAAGGAAGAGCCAAAGAAGGACCATATCGGTCTGAGTATCGGCCAGGCGGGCCGATACAGCCCCTCATCAAAGTTTCGGAGAACAGTATCGGCCACCATATCGGTTCACCCGACCGATATGGACTCTCGGATTAATTTTCGAGGGTTCATATCGGCCACATATCGGTCAGGTGGACCGATACGCTCGAACCCAGAAATAATCCGAGACTCGATATCGGTCTGCATATCGGTCCACCTGACCGATATCGACCCCAGAATTGCACTTGGATCCGGGTCAACACCCGGTTTGTTCCGGGTTGACCCGGCTCGCACCTTTTAGACTATTTAAGCCAAAAACCTATTTTATTTTGTTTCTTATGCAGTTTTTGATGTTCTAAACTCTTTTGTAAGAACACATAAAAATCCTTTGATCAATCTAGATTTCTATTACTATTCCATCAACAAATCTTTCAATCTCTCACTAATCTACCATGATCAACTCTATTTCTATGAGTTTTGTTGATCTAGTTATGATTTGTGAGTAGTTTTCCATAGGCTTGTGGGTTGGGTAGGATTAGGTTGATTAAGGGTGATCAAATGGAATTCTAGTAGTTAATTGTCAAAATCTCATCTAGCAAAGTGCTCTTAATGCCTAGTTAATCTTGATCACATTGATTAGGATGTTTAGAATTTCTTGTTCACAACCTGTTCGATGAAATTCTTGTATTTAGCTTTGTTAGAACTTTCATATTCTAGCACATGAAAATGTATGTCTAGAGTGATTGGTTGCTAATTGGAACCTGTTTGAATGCTCGTTTGATTTTGATTCACAAATGATGATTTGTTCTTGAGTTAAGATTGAATGAAGAATTGGTGTTAAGAGATTAAGCCGATTTACATAGTGTGTTCCTTGCTAGGAGATTAGCTTTTAAAAGTTTGAATTAGGATTCCTTGATCATCCCGAGTCACCTATCCGTTGACCCTTACCCTTGGGCCTTATTCTTCCTATTGATTGAATCGTTTGTTTATTTGCTTTTGTTTACTTCTATTTGATTTGCATTCGTTAGGATCGTTAGAAATTGAAAACCAAATTGTTAGATTTGACTCTGGAGGTTTAGTGTATACTTATTGGTTTTATCCGTCCCAGAATAGGTTCGATACCTCAAGGCTACTTCGATAAGCTTGAGGAATTGGTACCTCAAAGGATTGTAAAATCCTAGTTATCAATTTGGCGCCGTTGCCATTTTGGGATTCTGGATATATCAATTCGTTTTCTATTCCTTTTTAGTTCAAGTTATTGTTACTAACTTGCTACTTTCTTTCTTATTGATGCTAGGTGTATGAACTTGCGCAGCAAAGGGACTACAAACTTAGTTGCAAGAGTTTACGACATCAAAGCACACGAGAAGAGACTAGCAAGGGAACGACGAGCACATGAACGAGCTGTTTCAGTTGAAAGTGTTGAGCACACAGTTATGGATAACCACGAGGATGAGCAGCAGCAACAGCAGCAGCAACCGCAGCAACAACAGCCGGTTAGAGCTATTGGTGATGGAGATACACCTGACACAAATGCTAACCGGAGAGGAATCATTCCACCAGCGGTGAACAATAATAATTTTGAGATCCGCGCTATGGTGATGAACATGGTGCAGAACAATCAGTTCCATGGGTTAGCATCTGAGGACCCGCTACAGCACTTGGACATCTTTGACAAGATTTGTGCCACTACGAGGTTGAATGGTGTGACTGATGATGGGTTAAAAATGCGCCTGTTCGTTTTCTCTTTGGCGGACAGAGCCAAGGATTGGGAAAGCACTATCCCTCCAGGATCCATCACTACTTGGGGTGACCTGAAGAAAGCTTTCCTGAAGAAGTTCTTCTCACCTACTAGGACTGCCCGTTTTCGCAGTGAACTATCCGGGTTTGTGCAGCGCAACAATGAGAGCTTCGCTGAAGCTTGGGAGAGGTTCAACAAGCTCACCACTCAGTGCCCACACCATGGTTTTACCAAGGAAACACTACTCAGCAACCTCTACCGCGGAGTGCTTCCTAGAATGAGGGCAATGCTTGATTCATGCAGCAATGGACACTTCCTAGGCAAGGGAGTAGATGCAGCTATGGAGCTGATTGAAAATCTCGCGCAAAGTGATGGCAACTACAATGAGGATTATGAAAGGACTAATAGAGGTTCATCAACTTCAGATGAGAAGTATGAGAAAGAGATAAAGGCTTTGAATGAGAAGTTGGACAAGATGATCTCCATTGGCCAAAAGAACATCAGCTTTGTGGGACACCAGGAGGATTCTAAACCTCAATTTTATGATGATGATGAGGATTTAACTCAAGAGGAGATTAACTTCATTGCTGGCCAAGGTGGTTTCAACAAGGGCTTCAACCAAAACTATAGAAACCACCCAAACTTCTCATACCGCAGCAACAATGTAGCCAATCCTCAAGACCAAGTTTATCCTCAAGATCCATCCCAAGGACAAGCTCAGCCACAAGGTCAACAAGGTTTTCAACAACCTCAACAGCAAAAGCCATATGTCAACTACAACAACCAACAAGGTTTTGTAAACAAGCCTCAGTTTCAAGGTCAACAAGGCTATGCTCCCAAGCAACAATACCCACCTGGTTTTGGTCAACAACAACAACAAACTTCTTCTAACTCGGGAGTTGACAATGAGCTGAAAAGCATGATGCAGCAACTCCTTCAAGGACAAGCCTCAGGGGCTATGGAAGTACGTGACCTCAAGAATGAGCTACAGAGTTTGACATCAAGAGTCACAAACATGGAAAACAAGAATGCCTCTACGTCCCGCACTCAAGGTACTTTACCCGGAAAATCTTAGCAAAACCCAAAGGAGTATATCAGCGCTATCACCCTGAGAAGTGGTAAAGAGTTGCAACAAAGTCAAGTACCCAAGCCTAAGCTGGCATCTTCACTCAATGAGGACATTGAAGTTCAAGAAGGGGAGGAGAATTCTGAAAATTCTGCTCTAAACAAAGAGAGTGATAGTGACATGGCTAAGAGGAAAGGAAAGGCTGTAGCTGAAGAAGTAGTGAATGATACACTCAAGAAGAAGGATGTGGTGTTTGTGCCACCACCCTATGAGCCCAAGCTACCCTTTCCGGGCAGATTCAAGAAGAAGCTTCTAGAGAAGTACAAAGCTCTTTTTGACAAGCAGATGAAGAATGTTGAGCTGACCATGCCTTTGATTGATGCCTTCTTGCTAGTTCCTCAGTATAGCAAGTTTCTCAAGGATGCAATCAAGGAAAGAACCAAGGAAGTGCAAGGGATGGTTGTGTTGTCTCATGAGTGCAGTGCAATCATCCAAAGGGATATTGTCCCAAAGAAACTTGAAGACCCTGGCAGTTTTACTCTTCCATGCGCTATTGGTCCATACCGGTTTGAGGGTTGTTTGTGTGATCTTGGAGCGAGCGCAAGTCTGATGCCCTTCTCAGTAGCCAAGAGGCTGGGTTTCTCTACCTACAAAGCATGTAGGATCTCCTTGGTTCTTGCAGATAGATCAGTGAGATACCCAATTGGTCTCCTAAAAGATCTTCCGGTGAAAGTAGGAGGATTTGAAGTGCCAACAGATTTTATTGTGCTGGAGATGGATGAAGAACCAAAGGATCCTCTAATTCTTGGGAGACCTTTCCTTGCCACAGCTGGTGCAATTATAGATGTCAGGAAAGGGAAGATAGACCTCAACCTTGGGAAAGACATAGTGCTCAAATTTGACATCAACAAGGTGATGAAGAAGCCAACCATTCAAGGTCAAATATTTTACATTGAGACTATGGATGAGCTAGCTGATGAACTCCTTGAAGAGTTGAACATGGAGGATCCTCTAGAGGTCACCTTGACCAAGGAATGTGGGGAGTATGGATATCTTCAAGAGGAGAGCTGGGCTTACATGAGAGCGCTTGATTCACACAAGCCTTTGTTAGAAGAGGTTGAGTTCATTGAGCTGGGATCAGATTCAGTGTGTGAGGAGCTGGAGGTGTTTGCTGTTGACATGGGTACCGATGGCGCCAAAGGAGTGGAGCTGTGCAAGGAGCAGCTTGTAGCTGACGATTGGAGCGAGCTTAAGGCGCCAAAGGTTGAGTTAAAGCCCCTTCCGCGGGGGCTTCGGTATGCATTTCTTGGCCCAAACTCTACATATCCTGTCATTGTGAATGAGTTGCTGAATGATGATGAATTGATTGCTTTGACCACTGAATTGAAAAAGTTTAGAAAGGCAATAGGATATTCACTTGACGACATAAAAGGATTGTCGCCTAGCTTGTGTACTCATAGGATCCACCTTGAAAATTAATCCATGTCTTCTATTGAGCACCAAAGGAGATTGAATCCTAACCTTAAAGAAGTAGTCAAGAAAGAGATTCTAAAGTTGCTTGATGCAGGGATAATCTACCCTATCTCGGATAGTACCTGGGTTTCACCCGTGCATTGTGTTCCAAAGAAAGGGGGGATTACTGTGGTTAAAAATGACAGCAATGAATTGATTCCTACTAGAACTATCACTGGGCATAGGATGTGTATTGACTATAGAAAGCTAAATGCCGCGTCTAGGAAGGATCATTTTCCATTACCGTTCATTGATCAAATGCTAGAACGCCTTGCTAATCATCCTTTCTATTGTTTTCTTGATGGATACAGTGGGTTCTTTCAGATTCCGATACATCCTAATGATCAGGAGAAAACGACATTCACTTGTCCCTATGGTACCTTTGCCTATCGAAGGATGCCATTTGGCTTGTGCAATGCACCGGCTACCTTTCAGCGGTGCATGATGTCTATTTTCTCAGATCTTATTGAGGATATTGTGGAAGTTTTCATGGATGATTTTTCTGTGTATGGTTCTTCTTTCTCCTCCTGTTTGCTGAACTTGTGCAGGGTCTTAAGGAGATGTGAAGAGACGAACCTCGTGCTGAATTGGGAGAAGTGCCACTTCATGGTAACAGAAGGGATTGTGTTGGGTCACAAGATCTCAGAGAATGGTATCGAAGTGGATAAGGCTAAGATAGAGGTGATGACAAGTCTTCAGCCACCAAACTCGGTGAAGGGGATCCGAAGCTTTTTGGGTCATGCAGGTTTCTACCGGCGGTTTATTAAGGACTTCTCAAAGATCGCTAGGCCACTTACATGTCTGCTGTGTAAGGAGACAGATTTTGTGTTTGATGATGAGTGTTTGGCAGCGTTCCACATGATCAAAGAGGCCTTGATCAGCGCCCCGATAGTCCAAGCTCCCGACTGGGAGTTGCCATTTGAGATCATGTGTGATGCAAGCGACTACGCAGTGGGAGCAGTCCTTGGGCAGAGGAAAGAAAATAAACTTCATGTCATATACTATGCTAGTAGGACATTGGACGATGCTCAAGTGAGGTATGCAACAACTGAGAAAGAGCTTCTTGCTGTGGTATTTGCCTTCGAGAAGTTCAGGTCGTACTTGGTTGGATCTAAAGTTGTGGTGTACACGGACCATGCTGCGTTGAGGTATCTACTTGCCAAGAAGGATGCCAAGCCAAGGCTACTTAGGTGGATACTGTTGCTACAAGAGTTTGATTTGGAAATCAAGGACAAGAAGGGCATTGAGAATGGGGTAGCAGATCACTTGTCAAGACTGAGAATTGAGGATGTTGTTCCTCTAGACGACTCTCTCCCTGAGGAGCAGCTAATGGCTTGCAAGGCTGTTAAGGATGCTCATGATACAAGAATGAAGATCGAGGAAGTGAACTCTATTGAAGACAAGGAACCGTGGTATGCTGATATAGTCAATTTCCTAGCTGTTGGGAAAGAACCACCGAGCCTCGATAGCTACCAAAGGAAGAAGTTCTTTAGAGATGTCAACAGGTACTATTGGGATGAGCCTTACCTCTACACTTTGTGCAAGGATCAACTCTATAGAAGGTGCATAGCTGATGAAGAAGTGGGAGGCATTCTACTACATTGTCATGGGTCAGATTATGGTGGTCACTTTGCCACTTTCAAAACGGTTCAGAAGGCTCTACAAGCTGGGTTTTGGTGGCCTACAATGTTCAAGGATGCCCAAGAGTTCATTACTAAGTGTGATCCTTGTCAGAGAAAGGGGAATATCAGTAGAAGGAATGAGATGCCTCAAAACCCCATCCTTGAAGTTGAAGTGTTTGATGTGTGGGGCATTGATTTCATGGGACCCTTTCCATCTTCTTACGGGAATAGCTACATCTTGGTAGCTTTGGATTATGTTTCCAAGTGGGTAGAAGCAGTGGCAAGTCCAACTAATGACGCCAAGGTTGTGATAAAGCTGTTCAAGAGCATCATCTTCCCAAGATTTGGAATCCCGAGGATTGTGATCAGTGATGGAGGCTCACATTTCATCAACAGGCTATTCGAGAGCCTTTTGAAGAAGTATGGAGTGAAGCATAAGGTTGCAACACCATATCATCCTCAGACAAGTGGCCAAGTTGAAGTGTCCAATAGGCAGATCAAGGCCATTCTAGAGAAGACTGTTGGAGCTTCAAGGAAAGATTGGGCTAAGAGACTTGATGACGCACTGTGGGCATATAGGACTGCTTTCAAGACTCCATTAGGCACTACACCATTCACCATGCTGTATGGTAAGTCATGTCACTTACCGGTGGAGGTGGAATACAAGGCCATGTGGGCTGTCAAGTTGCTGAACTTTGACATCAAGACCGCGACCGAGAGGAGATTGATTCAGCTGAATGAACTTGACGAGATACGGCTTGAGGCTTTTGAAAGCTCAAAGATCTATAAGGAGAGGACCAAGCTTTTTCATGATAAGCTGATCCAGAAGAAGGAGTTCAAAGTAGGAGATCTTGTGTTGCTTTTTAACTCCCGGTTGAAGCTGTTTCCCGGGAAGCTCAAGTCTAGATGGTCGGGACCGTTTAGAGTGAAGGAGGTGAGACCATATGGAGCAGTGGTGCTTTTTGGAAAATCTGATGAAGAGTTCACGGTCAATGGCCAAAGACTCAAGCACTACTCCGTCTCAGAAGTAATAGATGAGGGAACTTCCATTCCACTCTCTAGCCCTCCCTCAGCCTGAGATCACGGTTTGCAAAGTCGAGCTTAACGACTTTAAATAAAAGCGCACTTGGGAGACATTCCCATGTTTATCCTTGTACATACGTCTTTTGCTTGTTATTTTTGATGTTTTGCTTTGAGTTTTGTCAGGTTTTGGCTTAAGGACGAGGTTATAGATCAGTTGGAGTTGAGCAAAGACCGTGGAAATGAAGAAAAATGGTGCAGGAGCCGATATCGGGTTCCGTATCGGTTGGCCAGACCGATACGGTTCTGGTAAAAATAATCCGAGGCTCCATATCGGTCCCCGTATCGGTTGGACAGACCGATACGGATTCCCCAGAAAATTCAATATCGGTCCCCGTATCGGTTGGCCAGACCGATACGGGTCTTCGGAGTGAGCAGATATCGGTCACCGTATCGGTTGGCCAGACCGATACGGGGTGCAGGAAATAAATCCGAGAGGTAATATCGGTCGGCGTATCGGTTGGCCAGACCGATACGCCCTTCGCCCAGGTAAGTGGTTCAGACCCTAAACCGATTTCAAACCGGTTCTGACCGGATTTTAACCCAAAATCGATTTTCTTTCCCCTCTTTTCTCCTCCTCACACGCGATTCTCCTTCTCTCCTTGTCTCCTATTGCGATTTCAACAACAAATCCTCCAAGTTCTTCCAACTCACTTTTCTCTCTCAAATCTCCACCAAAATTCGATTTTTCGGTTGCTAAATCCAAGGTTTTCAAAGCTCTATCACTTGCATTCACTCTCAATCACCATCCTCCATCACAAACCAAGGTAGAACTCTCATCTTTCTCAAGATTTTCGGATTGAAAAACCCGGAAATTTTGAACTTGAATTTGTTTGGTTGTTGATGGTTGCTATTGTTTGAATTCCTTCCCAATATGTGTTTGAACCAACACCCATAACCAATTTCGCCCTAAGAATGAATGAATTTGATCTTTGGTGAATTAGGGTTCTTGAGAAATTTGGAATCCGAAAATATTGGGGGTTTTCTAATTGGATGGTTTCTAATGATGCATTGGATTGATAAAGGCTTGACTTTGTGATACTACTTGATTTGGATGAGTTTTGTTTCACAAAAGTTTCAAAAATGTGCATTAAGGACCTTTGGTTGATGAGGTTGTGAATTGCTCAAGAAAGTGATTGATTGTTGAGCTAGAAATGAGTTTGGTTAAGATGTTTAGGCTTGCTTGCTCCATTGAAACTGAAAAAGTATGCAATTGTTAAGCTCCCACAATTGTTGATCATGGATGTCTCAAGCTATTATTCATTGTGTGGTTGGATTGCGATCTGTGCTGATTCACTTTATGAGTTGTCTTTTGTAGGACAATGACGAGAAAGCGTGCCAACCCGAAACCAAAAGCACAAAAGCCGGTTGAAGATGTGGGAAACTCATCGAGAGGAAAAGGGGTAGCTGTTGAGGAAGAGGCACCCGAGGCTCCAGGGAAAGTAATTGAGAACCCACAAAAGTTCACCGCTTCTGAGATATGTGACAAGCTGGAGGGGATACCGTTCTTGTCAACCCGATACCCTCACACCCCGACACTGACTGCACTTGGGCTGCTAGATGACTACAACGAGATTGTAGAGAACATGGGTCTTAAGGAGTTCTTCAACCTTGCCAGTGACTCCTATCAGAGCTCAGCATGTCAGTTCCTCTCAACCATGCAGGCAACGGTCAATATGAGAAGAGCAGCTTTAACAGGGGAAGTGAGTAAGGGAAAGATTGATTTCCAAATGGGCAGGAAGAAGTTTAGCATGACGTATGAGGACATAGCTGCTGTCTTTGACTTTCCAGAGAATGGTGCTCAGCTGGGGACTTTTATCCCTATTGATAAGGACGACCTCGAGGGTGTTTGGCAGATGATAGCTGATGGGACCTTTAAGCTGGGGGGTATGAAAGCTGCAAGGATCAGACATCCGGCTATTAGATATGTGCACAAGGCATTGGCACACACGTTCTTTGCTAGGAAGGAGGCCAACCAAGTCCACGAGCAGGAAATGAAGATGTTGTACATTGGGCTGCAGCCACTCCTGCTCACTTATCCCAACGGTCAGCCCATACCACCGGTTGAGCGCCTCCCGAGCTACACTTCCATTCTGATAGAGCAGTTTGTTGTCCACAGAGAGTGGGCTATGTCAGTAAGGGACTCTAACCCGAAGTTCAGCATGGCTGGTGTGATCACACCGTTGCTTGTGAAAAAGAAGATAAAACTGGAAGGAAGCCTGAACGAGAAGACATTTGGGGAAACCACACCTGTTGCATGGATGGATATCCAATACCTTACCCGAACTCACTACCTTGCATCCAGGGCGCCTCCAGAGCGCCATCTCTACCGGATGTGCTCAGGCACTACCCATGAAGAAGGGTACCTCCTCCCAAACCCCGACATTACAAGCTTTGCCAACAGAGCTAATATCAGATTCTTACCGGGAGTGGAGCATGTGTTTGGACCTCAAGGGTCACAGAGAGCAGCTGCAGTAGAGCATGATACTTCCGACGCACCTGCTGGGGTGTATGGGCTGCACAGGTACCTTATTGAGCCTCTAGATGATCCTATCGAGAACAGGACGATCAGGGCATTGAGGGACCAGAACCGGAGCCTCCAGAAGCAGAGCAAATGGCACGGTAGGAACATTAAGAAGATGGCCTCCTGTTTGAAGAAGGTGACCAAAGTGCTTAAGATGATTGTCGGAAAGAAGGACAAGAGTGGCGCTGCAGGACAGGCTTCCACATCCCGAGCAGCTCAGGCTGGTGCAGATGAGGAGATTCAGGCAGCCACCGAGGAGGTGATAGCTGAAGCTGATGTTCTGGTTGAGCAGGCTGAATTGGAGCAGGGCAGATACTCGGTTGCTGGACACGAGACATCAGGATCTGCACGCATGGCCCATGACTCCTACTATCAGGATCCTCACCGCCACTCTACCCGCGAGGACCGGAGGAAGAAAAGGAGAGCCATGAAGACACCTTCCTGCTCCTCCTCCAACCCGACCTACTCCATGGGGGATTCATCACCTCCTTTCCTCCATTACTAGCCAGGTAACACTCCACCATTGTACATATTTTTCTTCTCTTCTTTGTTTGCTTTTTGTTTGTGTGTTTTCGGTTTATCCTCCTTGCCTAGATCACACAAGGGACCGTGTGATTTAAGTTTGGGGGAGAGGCTACTTACTAATCTTGAGTCTCATGCATTCATCTAAGGCATAGAAAAACCAAAAAAAATTTAAAAAAAAAAAAATTTCAAAAATTTTCACAAAAATAAGCATGTAGGATCGAGTCTAGTTAGTGTTGTAGGATTCATGCATTTGGGAGCAATGATTGAATTTATTTGTAAAGTTTAATTGGGTGAAAATGGTTTCGAATGCTAGCTTGTTTAGCTAATTGAGTGCACTAGGATTGTATCCCGAGTTAAGCATGAAAGCTAGAACGAACCTTGCTTGGAACGCTAACATTCAGCCTTGTTTTAAACCTGAAGCAAAATGTGAATTGAAGCTAGCTCTATTCAAAGTGAGAACCTTAACTTGACTTGCAATTATCCTACTCCTTCTTAGTGTTTTTAAACTCATGGATACCCCAAAATATTCAAGCATTCTTCTCCCTTTAACCACTCTTGTTTGCTTGAATAGATTCCGCACCCTTCACCACCTTTCCTTCAAACCCAAAAACACTCTAGTTGAGAGGTAGGCCTCTTGGAATGAGCTAAGTAAATGGTGTTGAGTTTGAGGCGACTAGTTGAAAATTTCCGTATAGATGCAAGCTTGACCACCTTTTGCTTGTATTAGGCTAAGATTGAAGTTTGGGGGAAGGGATTTTGAGAGGGAAAGGATAAAAGGGAAGTTAAATGGGATCTTGTATTTGTTGGCAAAGTGTTTAAAAAGAAAGAGCTCTTATGTGTTTTCAAAGAAAAAAAAAAGGGTACCTCATGTTTTGAAAAGAAAAGAAGCCAAAGTGCTCAATTTAAAGAAAGAAAAAAAAAGGGTTCCTGAAAAAGAGGTCATTACTAAAGAAAGAAGGATTTGAGCTAAGTTGAAAGAAAAGAATTGCCATTGTTTTGAAAGGTTTTAAATGATCCTTGGGGAGCTTCATGGGAAGTGTTTTGATTGAGAAAGATGGATAGGCAAGAAAAGCCTTGATAAAGGGTAGACTCAAACTAGGTGGGTTAGAGTAAGAGTGGAGGTCTTTGGGGCGATGGGTAGACGGAAATCGATGCTAGTACGCACCAATTGCTTCTATACTCTTAGCCTTTTACTATAAGCTCATTCATTCCTTCATGAGAGAACCTAAATGAATGTGGAGAAACCCCTTTTTGTCTTGATTGAGATCATCTTTATCTCAAAACCTTAACCCTTGCCAAATGAGTTTGAACACTTGGTTGTGAGTAGGATCCACTTGAAATGCTTAATCAATGTCAAAGAGCTAGTTGATATGAATTCTTGTGTAAGTTGAGAAATGGGTTGGATAATTGGCCTTGATGAGTATGGCTAAATCCTTGGAGTAAGCTTGACTTGGATACATCTTAGTTGCATGAGCTTTAAATGAAACTTGTTGATCTTGATTGAACTTTTGGATATGAGCTCCCGCTTTCAAACTTTTCTCCCAAATGGATTGATTGACTTATGCTTGCTTGTGGACAAGCAAGATTTAAGTTTGGGGGAATTGATATTCATACATTTTCATGCATTTAGGCTTGTATATAGTTCTTGTTTTGATTTATTTTCTCCATCATTCTTACCAATTTGCCGAGTCATTGTCACATCTAGAGTCTAGAGTTGTTTAGGACTAGGATTAGGCATTCTAGGCTTGCATTTGGAGTGTTTCTTGTGTTTTGCAGGTGAATGGAGGCATCTAGGAGCATTGGTGAGCTTGGAAGTGGAGTCTTGAGCTCAGAAGACCAAGGAAGAGCCAAAGAAGGACCATATCGGTCTGAGTATCGGCCAGGCGGGCCGATACAGCCCCTCGTCAAAGTTTCGGAGAACAGTATCGGCCACCATATCGGTCCACCCGACCGATATGGACTCTCGGATTAATTTTCGAGGGTTCATATCGGTCCACATATCGGTCAGGTGGACCGATACGCTCGAACCCAGAAATAATCCGAGACTCGATATCGGTCTGCATATCGGTCCACCTGACCGATATCGACCCCAGAATTGCACTTGGATCCGGGTCAACACCCGGTTTGTTCCGGGTTGACCCGGCTCGCACCTTTTAGACTATTTAAGCCAAAAACCTATTTTATTTTGTTTCTTATGCAGTTTTTGATGTTCTAAACTCTTTTGTAAGAACACATAAAAATCCTTTGATCAATCTAGATTTCTATTACTATTCCATCAACAAATCTTTCAATCTCTCACTAATCTACCATGATCAACTCTATTTCTATGAGTTTTGTTGATCTAGTTATGATTTGTGAGTAGTTTTCCATAGGCTTGTGGGTTGGGTAGGATTAGGTTGATTAAGGGTGATCAAATGGAATTCTAGTAGTTAATTGTCAAAATCTCATCTAGCAAAGTGCTCTTAATGCCTAGTTAATCTTGATCACATTGATTAGGATGTTTAGAATTTCTTGTTCACAACCTGTTCGATGAAATTCCTGTATTTAGCTTTGTTAGAACTTTCATATTCTAGCACATGAAAATGTATGTCTAGAGTGATTGGTTGCTAATTGGAACCTGTTTGAATGCTCGTTTGATTTTGATTCACAAATGATGATTTGTTCTTGAGTTAAGATTGAATGAAGAATTGGTGTTAAGAGATTAAGCCGATTTACATAGTGTGTTCCTTGCTAGGAGATTAGCTTTTAAAAGTTTGAATTAGGATTCCTTGATCATCTCGAGTCACCTATCCGTTGACCCTTACCCTTGGGCCTTATTCTTCCTATTGATTGAATCGTTTGTTTATTTGCTTTTGTTTACTTCTATTTGATTTGCATTCGTTAGGATCGTTAGAAATTGAAAACCAAATTGTTAGATTTGACTCTGGAGGTTTAGTGTATACTTATTGGTTTTATCCGTCCCAGAATAGGTTCGATACCTCAAGGCTACTTCGATAAGCTTGAGGAATTGGTACCTCAAAGGATTGTAAAATCCTAGTTATCAGCAATCTCCTTATCATCTTATCAGAGGCATGACCCATTCTCTTATGCCAAATATCTAGCGATTCCGCCTTACCAACTTTCTTCACATTCTGAATCTTCAGAATACCTTGAAGGAAGTACAACCCTTCTCTTCTTTCTCCCATTCCGATTGAGGCCTGCAACCCACAATCATACACAAGACACCCTGTCTTAGAGAACAACACAATACAAGTCATCTCATCAATCATTTGTGACACAGAGATGAGATTGCACTTCGGTTCTTCCACAAAGAGAACACGCTTCAAAGTCAACTTCTCTGTCAACATCACACTCCCTTCTCGATCAGCTATCACAGTATTTCCATTAGGTAGGCCAACCAAACATGGTGTGACTCTACAAACATTCACTAGAGCATTCAACGTACCGGTCATGTGGTGCGATGCTCCACTATCAATTATCCACTCATCACCATATCCCTTGTTACTCACTCGATTTGAAGATTCTGGCTTCGACTTCAACATACTCAGAAGTCGATCCTATTCTCCTTTCTTCAATCCAGTCGTTTCAGTGTGTTGCACAGAAACATTCATGCGTGACACAACATGTGTATGTGCAACCACATTATATTTTTCCATCAATGGAACGCCTTCTGCAATTCCTTTGTTCATCTCATCAAGAGCGCCTTGCGCAACTCTGTTTTTCTTGATACTCACCTTCTTCGCAGGAAGCTCTGTTGTTTTTCCAATAACCATTATCGTCGAGAAGATAATTGCGTCGAACCCGTCTTCTAACGAACTAGAATCAATCGCAATCCCAAGAGCTCGATGGCTCTGATACCATAAAGGATTTGGAGAAGAAATATGTTATTGAATCTCAAACTGTACAATCGACGGCTACAAGGAGTATTTATATGTTCCCCAAAAGTGTCTTCTAACCTAATCACTCTTAAGAAAATATTTTAATATAAATATATACATAATTTCCTAATATTAAAAGAAAAAAATATGAAGACATACGATAATTTTTGTGCTACAATAAAATCAAAAAATTGTCAGAGTTTGTCACTTAATTTTCTTAATATTGATGGGCACATATTGCAATTTCTCTTTATGTATATTAAAAAAGCTACATTGCTAGAAATTAGTAAGTTAAATGGTGTTGAACACAGACAACTTGTCTTGTGATGCAAACACAAGCTATACTCCAAAGAGTCGTGTCTTTGGCAAATCGCATTCGTGTGTATCTCAAAAAAGTTTAGTCTTTAAATTATTAAAGTTTGTGTTCCCTTTTCGACTCATCACTATCTGAGTCTTATCTCCACCTTCTCTCTTTTATTTATATGTATATGACTTTATCAACTATTAACGTAACATCTTACTTTCGAATTTCTTTTGCCTTGTTTCAATCATCATGTTTTCAAAACAACTCTCAAAATTATCGCAAACAAAACTGAAAACCCATAAAATATAGTGAATCCAAGAATTACCTTTTAAGATCCAAACTTCGAATATAAACTCAAGGATTTTTTTTTTATTTCTAATATTGACATGTCTGTTTTAGGTTCACGAATACTCCAGATCTCCACACGAGAATCTGGCTTTACTTTTGGTGCCTTAGAGCATCTCCAACTCCACGCTATTTTTCACACTAAACGCTATTTTAGAGTAAATTTTTCTCCAACTCCCACACTAAAATAGTGTAAACCTATTTCTTACACTATTTTTAGCATAAACCTATTTTTTACTCTATTTTAGTGTTAAACTTTTTATTTATAAAATGGTCCTTTAACTTTAAATCTTTTATTTATATCAATAATAAATAATAAGTTTAATCATTATTAATTATAAAATTATTAAAAATACTGAAATACAAAAATACCAAAACTTAAAATAAACAACATGAAAAATATTCAAATTTAAGATAAACAACATAAATAAATACAACACACAAAATTATAACTTAATAATCCGGTAAGTCGCTTTCGATTCCTCCAAGATCGCTAAAGTACTGCCCGAACGAAGTAGATGAAGGATCTCCCTGTTGATTTCGTCCTTGATCATTCCCCTTTTGTAAAATCCGTGTTTGCTCGGATTGAATATGTGCACGGATGATAATATCTGGTTCCAAGAGTTTCTTGGTCGATTTAGAGAAATCAAAGATAGAGAAGCTCATTTTTCACTTCGAAATGCGTTAATCGATCATTTGTGGGAAAAATATAGTAAATGTGATATTTAAACTAAAATCTATTATATTTTATTATTTTATATTATGTAATGTTATTTTATATTTAATAAATGTTTAATTTAAATAATTGTATAATGTATAAGTTATAATATTATAATTCTAGAAAATTTTGCAAGAAAGAAAATAAGTGGGGTTGAATTGTAAACTACTTTTAATAGTAAATAAAAATAGAATATACTTAGAATATTTCATTTTTAGTGTGAAAAATAGAATTGTACATTGGAGAGAAATCCAATTCTATTTTAGTGTCACACTATTTTAGTGTGAAATATAGTGTTTTACATTGGAGAGGGTCTTAATTACATATTCGTGGGGCTTAAACGACTCAAATAAGAGCAACCCTAATTAGCTGGGTATGTCTCACTGTCTTTTCGTCGAAGCATTAATCATGACATAAGCTGTTCCAAAAGGCAACGTAGGGACGGGGCCAATACATTCGGACAGCAACATTGAACCAACTTCGAAGTATTGTCGATACATAATTATTGTTTTTCAAGAAAAAATAAACTTGTGGACAGCGTATCAGAGATCGTGGCACGAAATATAGCCGATCATGATCTTGTGTTAGTTATCTTCTGACTCAATTAAATCGATTTGATATATATCTTTCTTGGTTAAATAGTTTCTTGATGAATGTGCATCATTTAATATTCCATGAGAGAGACGCTTTGTTTCTGACTGGTTTGGTGCTGAAAACAATCATAATGTGGTGGCATCAATAGTATATGTCGTTTATTGTTTTTTTTAATAAGTTTCTTAAATATGCTTTAGTATTAATTAGAGAAATCTTGTATATATCTCTACTCAGACACAGGAATGATGTTGTTTCTGAAGTGTAGAATTTTTAAAGAAGATAAAATCCAATGGTTCCCTAGCATATCTTCTTAAGATTCAACGGTCATGATGATATACAAAGTGTATAGTTTCTGCTTTTTTCAACAGAGATCGTAGAAGATTCAACTATCTAGTTCATTGATTCCTGTCCATAATGTACGAAAAATGACTGACGATCTGGTTTGAGCAATACGTGTCAGCAGTCAGCGTATCTGTCATAGTATTGTTTGCGCGGGAAATGTGAGAAATTACAAGTGGCTTGAAGAAAACCTTACTACTCTTTCATATAGTTTCTTTTTGTTGTTTACATAAAAAAGTGTAAGGGTATATATGATAAATCAACATATAGATCTAAAAATAATATTCAACGAAATTGAATTCAATTTTCGAGCGTGGAAAGTGAATGGGCAGGAGCAAGGAAACGAGAAAGAGTGGGGACATGGAAGTGGTTGGGCAAACAAGAAACATTAAAGTGGTCTGATTCATTTATGATCTTGAAAATGCACACGCTTGCTTCTCCTTCGTTGCTTTGTGGCTCATATTATTGTGAACTTTTGATGGATCGTGGAAGCGAAAGTAAACTGATTATTGTCCCTTGGTGCTTCGGAATAGCCAAATGCTGAATTCTTCTTTACTTACGTTGATTTACCTTTGAATGTCGAAACAAATGTTTGAGAATATTCTTTTGTTAAAATTTTGTTTTTTTTATCTAAATCATAAAAGCTGAATATAATTCTGAAAAAAATTATTTGTAATAGTTCAAAATCCTAACAACCATGAAAACATATGATGATCTATTTTAAATAATAAGTCATTGATTCGGGTTCTCTTATATTTTATGTTCAAACCTTATCTGATACATAATGATATTCTTTAAACTGAAATATTTTAAAACCAAATATATATTTAAAAACCGGTTTTGGGTTCATAGAAGAATAATTACCTAAGACTCGAAAATTTGCAAAGTGTTCAAAAAGAAAATAATAATAAGACATAGGTACCTAATATCCGGTTGAATCAATTTAGTCGAATGGTTGTCATCATTCTTATTTTAGATATGTTTTCTTAATAATCGGGCGATTCCAAATTGAAGTTTATCATAGTATTTGGAACCTGTAGAATGTTTGCAAAGCCCATAATTAATGCAGGAAAAAATTGTACCAGGAAAAAAATTGTATAAACTCATATGATGTTTATAAATTTCAGTTAACTTGTATTTTATTTTATTGTTTGCATTTTGTATGTCGTTTATTCTTTAACTGAATTGCGTTGTGTATGATGAATGATATTTTAGTTAGAAAAATAACAAAAAATGTTTTAGTTTAGAAAAGAAACAAAAACTTGATAATTTTTAATCTGTGTAAAACTTTATACAACTTTTACTGTGATACATAGGACTAATAATTACTATTTTCAAAATATGTCCGTGTGAATCTGAAAATTTTGCAATAAAACCATAATTCAATAAATCAAAATCATAGCCTAAACATAGATTGATAATGTTGACCAAAAAAAATGTAGAGTGAGAAATAATTCTCAACGTTTATGTGCCAAGTTTTAGATAGAACACTTGAATTGAATGAATCGTGATGATATGAACCTGATATATTATCCAAATCACATAAATGCAATATAGATGTATCGAGTCCTCACTCGTGTGACTCCCGACAAATATTGGAATGTTGCGAATGTATATGACCAAACATTTAATTAATGTACGTGACGAGTGAGGCCAAAAGCCAACGCAGAGTAGAAAAAAGCAAAACAAGACCAATACCGATTCATGTAACCCATACTGTACCTTAAACACGTGCACGTGTGATACTTTTAACCTATTGGTAATAAACATCCCAAATACTTCATGAACGTTTAAGAAAATACTTCATGTAATCCTTCCGACAGTAAATTAAGTCTTGCTAAAATCCACATACGTATTCGGGTTGCTTATAAATCATCGATTATTAAGTGATCGAACCGTACAAAATATGCGAACATTATACTTTATCACATAAAATATCGTGTGTGTTTTGCACCTCTCAAATGGAGACCCGGGATCACCTGTACTTCCACTGCATTTATACGGAGAAGATATGGGAAAACCTAGCAAAGAACCTATTTAAGGATGCATACTCGAAGAGCTAGCTTTGGTGATGCAATCATTCGGAACATTGACAAATTGATCAGGAACAAAATCATTTCCATCCGAGGCGACCCGAGGTTCGACAAGGCAATGGAGATTTGGTTATCTACTAGATAAAGAAGTGTAAAAATAGTCTAGATTCCACACACAAGACGCACTCGATGTAAAAACGAAGTTTTTTAATTAATTTAACAATTTTTCAAAAAAAAAAATATCGTGTTTAAATAAAGAAAATGTGTTGTTCTTTTTAGAGAAATTAGGCTGTATGACTATCAATGGGACTGAAATTAGGAAAATAAAAAGTGGCTTTTTGAGGTGATGGAAAGGTCGAGATTGCCCATCACCAACATCTTGGATACACTCTTGACAATAGACTCTAACACTCACAACTTTACCTTTAGGTCTGACATTGTACTGCCATATGACCCCACCATTGAAGAGCCAATCAAGATGTATAGCCATCAAAGAGCAAACGTCTTCGTCTTCTTCGCGTTTGCTCCCCTCTCCTTCATCACTGTCCGTATCATTTCAATCGAACCCGAAACGTCTCTTCTTGTCCTCTCTTTCTGTCTGTTAAACCAGATTTGTCTCAATCTCTCTCGCTCTCATCCTCGCATCTGATTTGATTGTTGTAAGACGAGGGAAGAGATTTCACTCTATTAAGCTGCAAATTCCTCAGAGACGCAACGACGTCGTTCATAGAACCAGACCCGACTGAACGACTCAGTAAAGAAGAAGAATCCGAGTCGGCTCGTGGACTCACCGACGGCGAACCAGAGGCCGGAGAAATCGACAACTGAAACGCCCTACGTATCGGAGGCACACCGTCGAAAGAATCGACTCGATCGGGGCTTTGATTCGACAAAACCCTAAGCTGATCTGGCGAATGAGCGAAGAAACAAACACGACGGCGACAATTACCACCGTCTTTACACGGCTGAGTCCGGTAACGCGCAGGATGAAGCCAACACTCAAAAATGCCGTGAGAGAACTCACACGCGTCGCCTTTTTTGCAACCACCTTTCCGAAAATCAGGACACGCCGTCCCGGAGTAATGATACTTCCTCGGATCTCGACGGCGAGCTTTCTATCCTGGATGAGCGTAAGGACACTCCGTCCAGTCATGGCTTCAGCCACGAGTGCATCGCCTGACTTTAAACTCGTACATCCGAAAATGATCACATGAATAAGTGTCGAGTGGCGAATCCAGACCCGACAGCTCCGGATTTGAATCCGGATCCGGCTCGTTCGACGGAAGATAGCTTTGAATCAGGTCTGCAATTCAGATTCGGAAGCTTTGAATCTTATTTGATGTTCTTTTGCTAATGGATTGTTATGGTTTTCAATGTTTGATGTGTAAAAGGTTATATATAAATTTCTTGATTATTTTGTGTTGTTTTATCAGCAGCTTTTGAGGATGGAAGCAGAAACATCTTGGACTAATTATCATTACAACTACATTACATATGTCCCTGAAGTCTCAGAGTGGTGCAGCTTGTTCTTCGATCGGATTTGACTCTCGTTTGAGATGTGGGTGAGACTATTTTGTATAAACTATTTTACAAATAGTTAACTACTTATAGTTGACTATAAAGTTTAGACTATTTTACAGAATAGTTGACTACTCATTACATAAACACACCACTAAATCTAAAAGTAAATTATATTTATTCTAATCCCATATTATTAGTTAGTGTTTTTTTTATAAATGTAGTTGACTATTACGTCTAGTAGTTAACTATGTATGTTATAAAAAGTAGTTGACTACCTTTTCAAAGTATTCAATGTAAATTATAAAAGTATACAATATAAAGTAGACAACTATTCTGGTCGAAACATACAAAAACACCTGTCACTTTCCATCGGTACTTTATATTTCAAAAAAAAAATTCATTTTTTGCAGGTCTGAAAAGTACTTTTTGCAGGTCTGAAAAGTTGTCCATGGAAAACAGTAAGGGTAAAATTGTCCAACTTTGTGTGTCATTTTAGTTGTGTTGTGCTACAAACCTAATTTCAAGTAAAAACTTTTCATAGACCTAATTTTTGGTCCAAAACATAATATTGATGCAAATAACCCTTCTTTTTATTGGAAAAAATATTTATAAAATAGATATTGTTCTTTTTAGGTTAATCTTTCATTGTTTATAAATTTAATATATTTTGTATAATTTTAATAAATATTTTTTAGATCATATAGATCATATATTGATATAAAAAATATCCTAAAATATTAAAATTTATCTAATTTTTAAATTTGAAAAGATAATCATCGATAATTAATTACGTCATTTCATATAAAACTATGAATGTCAATATTTGAATCTCTAATATATGGTGTTGTATATTTATTTATTAGTAATAAAATGATAAAAAATTATTTCTAAACATATGACAAAACAACTAATAAATTATATTTGAATAAAATACTAACAAATAAAAAATAAATTTGATAATATAGCAATAAATTGACTAATATGCTTTAAAAATACTTCGTACAAAAGCTAAAAATATTCTAATCAAAACATAAAATTGGAAAAATGAAATCTTCTTGCTAATCTTTACACTTTTCTTTTCTTGTACAACGACATTTTGATGATCGAAAAAAATTATAGAACAATGAGTTTGTTCACTTATGCATTTACTTGTGCAAAAATTTGGAATATAAACCGAATTATGAAAGTTATTATAATTTGTAATTTAATAATTAACTAATGAATTGTGTAATTACTTTTATGCAATCCAAGAAGTCCAAATTGTAATAAAACAAATATTGGAATATCATTCTTGCAGTTTCCCAAGTGATTGAAGAATTGGTAGCAAATCACATGTATACGTATCAGTCATATTGCATGGTAAAATATCATTTATGCGATTAAAGTCATGGTATTAACATTAGTATACAATAGAACAATGAACTAATAAACAAGTTAAATATTCAACAACATATAAAATAGAGCACTTATATGTTTAACCTGCTATCCATCATATCAAAATGGATTGTTTTCCAACTATATTATGCTGAGTCAATGTATCATATTTGCAAGATACCAATATTAATAAATCTACCGAAGACGTCTAACAAAAGATATATAAAAATAATTTTATAATTCGGTATGAATTAAAAAAAAATATCTTTAAACATCTTTCATTGAAATAAATAGAATTCGATTACACTACATGCGCATAAAGGGCGCTTTTTGACAGAGAGTCGGCAAACGTATTTTCCGACCTCGGAATAAAGATAACAAAGATCTTTTCAAAAAATCAGCTAGATGGTTTATATCCAGGAGGAGTCCATGAAGCTTGGTGATTTGTTGTCCAGACCGAATTGCTTGTATAAGAGTTTTGGAATCGGATTTGAGGCAGATCTTGGTCCAGCCAAAATTGATTGCCCATTCGAGAGTTTCTCTTACAGATAGAGCTTCATCCATAAGAGCAGAGGTGACAAAAAGTTCTTCCCTAATTCCTTGGGAGATTCGGTTTCCACATTGATCCATAAATACCCACCCTACTCCAGCTGTTTGAGATTCAGATTTCCAGGTTGCATCTATAATACATATAAATTCATCTGAACCTTGTATCGTTTGTTGTATCGTTGGCTTTTCGATCGATTTTTTTCACAGTATTGATTTGTGCTTGTGCCATTCTAGGGTGTTGGTGATTATTGTTAGCATGGTTTCTTTTGGCGTAGGAGATCAATTCTCGAAGATTAGTCGATTGCGGGCGGTCCATAGTGACCAGACGATCCATGGGAACAATGGTCTAGCCAAAATTCCAGTTGGAGGGAGGTTTGTCCATCTTTTCGATGATTTAAGAGTAGAGTCAAAGGATTAAAATTATGATGCTTCAATAGTCTATGCAATTATGGTTAAATCCCAGGTTTGCTTCGCGAACTCACATTGCAGGAATATATGTTCTTTTATTTCAAATTCCCGCATGTTTTGCAATTGGACGATGTTTGTTGTCCTCGTTGAGCTAGGTTCTCTCCTAGTTCCAAAGCTCTTTGTACAATTTTTCATAAAAAAGACCTTAAGCTTTGGTGAAAATTTTCCATTCCAAATATCATCCATCCAATTAATGGGAGGTCTTTGTTCTACAAGTGTAAGGTTCTCCTGATTTTCTGTAGTACTTATATAGTAACCTGACTTTACTGTATAAACACCAGAGCTGTTTCCCAGCCAAACATGCTTATCTGATCCATCTGTTATGCTTGGTTTCAAGCAGAGCATTTCCTTCTCAATCTCGGGTAAGACTGGCATTATTTTTTCTCTGTCCCATAGTTTGGTCTCATTGTTAACGAGGCCTGCAGTCCCTTGTCTTGCAGGACATATTGGTGTGACGGGATCGTCTAAAGATATCCGCAGTTATCTCCACAAGTTAATATCTTTACTGTTCCCTTTAGTCTTTCCCAATCTTTTTTTTAGTAGATCTCCACCAATGATGATTCCTTGCCATCCATGGGAAGCTGCTTGTTTTTCTTTAACGTTTATGAAGGTGGTATCATGTCAATACTTACCGAGTAGGATTCTTGCCAATAAGCATGATGGTTTAGTTAATATTCTCCAACTAATTTTTACTAGTGGGGAGTCATTTAATTTTTGGATATCTCCGAATCTAAGTCATCCATCTCTCTTGTTTTGTGTGAGTTTTGTCCAAGCTGTCCAGCACATTTTCCTCTTCCCTTCTTTATCGCCCCACCCAAAGCGTGTTAACGCATATTGTATTCTTTTGCAGAGGCTCATCGTGATTTTAAGCATGACATTGTATATGTTGGAATGGCTGAGAGAACAAACTTGAGCATTATCAGTTTTCCAGCACTAGAGAGAAACCTTCTGGACCAGCTAGTCGATCTCTGTCTGATGCGGTCAACTATAAAGGTAAATATGTATTTTTTTCTTCTTGCCAAAGTTTTTAGGTAGTCCAAGGTATTTCCCTTGGCCGCCTTATTTTCAGATTTCAAAATCCTTTTCACTTCCTCCTTCACCAATTGAGTAGTCTTTGCTGCAAATGTTATGGAGGATCTGTCAACATTGATCATATGTCATGAGGCATCTTCATAGTCTTTGAGGATATTTTTCAGCGTCTTATAGTTTTTGATCTTCTTTTGAAGAAAAAGATAGTATCACCAGCAAACAAAAGGTGGTTTATTCATGGACTCTTCCTTGCAACTCGGATTCCTTGCAGTTTTCTATTCGATTGAGCATTTTTGCATAATCCATATAGGACTTGACCACAAAGAATAAAGATATAGGGAGAGAGTTTATCTCCTTGGCGTATTCTCCATTGTGGTATGAATTTTCCTTGAGTTGTATCATTTATGATGTATGAGTAAGATACCGTATATATACATTGATGGATCCAGTTATTCCATTTTGGGTGGAAACCCATCCTTTTTGCATTGCTTGTAGAAATTCTCATTCTATTTTGTCATAAACCTTTATCATATTCGTTTTAATAGCCATAGAGCAATGCTTTGTAGCTTCGAAGTTCTTTAAGTGTAGGACTTCGTGAGTGATTAGGACATTATCTGAAATTGCTCTCCGAGGGAAAGCAAATTGGTTTTATGGAAAAATGTTAATTTGTTACTATAAACATTGAAAACAACTTTACCAAGACATGTATTAATTTTGTGTCCGCCCTTGAAATTTTATCGAATGTGACAAAACATAAGTTAAAAATATCAACTCGACCGACAAACCTCCAAAGGGATGTTTCCTCAATAAATAAAACATCTAGATGATGAGTTGTTTCGCGAAGATAACTCCTACATACACGAACCTAAAACGTTTCTATGATTATTGTATTATCTTCAATAATCATACTCGTCCAAGATAGTTTCCATAATCTCTGAGATATCATTTCATGAATTTTAGAACCATACGAGAAAAATAAATAACATTGAAAAGATGCAAAATAAATATAATTTGCGTTGAATCTTAACAACAAAATATAGATCAGTTGACGAAAATTTAACACTAACTCGTTCATCAACCAATATGAGATCGATTGTTGGAACTAATGGAGAAATAAACTTGCTCCACTTTCTAAGAATTGAGCTTTGATTCGTTATGTATCAAATAAACACTGTAAATAAGAAATATTGGTTAATTTTTGGTATTTAGACACTCCTACTTTTTTTAATTCATGATATAATAGTTGTGATTTTAGTTGAAGCAATTATATATATATAATGATGCGTTAGATCTAGATTAGTAATTTAAAATCTTAATATATTATAGATTATTCCAGATCTATACAATTATATTTCTTTGTTTATCAGTAAATATATAACTAATTTTTTTCTCTAGGAAAGTAAGTTGAGAACTTTTCGAAAATAAATATTTAGAATAAATATTAGTGTATCCGAATTTACATTTAGATCCCTATAATGTGCAATATTGTTCGCAATGTTAATAATTAATCGAGTATGAAATCTATACTTATATTTCAAATGATTCAGTTTATCTAAAAATGTATATGTTATTCCTTTACATATATTTTGATGTATTTTAAAAATTGATATTTAAAAGGATATTGTAATATATAGTGAAACAAAATGATCGTCATTTCTTTACTAAAACAATTTTAAAGACATAAAATGTATATACACTTTTCTATGCATTTGATGCCGAATGTGAAGTCATAATGATATTTTTTTATGCTTTTATGGTAGTAAATTAGTCATTATTGTAAGACAATTATAAAATCACTTAATGATAACAATAAAATCCAACTGTCATGCTAACCAAATAAAATATTAAATATAAAGACCATCACAAATTTTAAAGAAATTAACTTAAATTGTCTTAAAATTATTCCCTTCTCTATTAATTCAATTATTATTCCGTTATTTATTTAGAGATGCCACTTATACCTGAAATTGATTGAAAAAAGTCATTAGACAAAACCTTACACTCTGATGATTAGACAAAACCTTATACTCTGATGATTAATATTTGGAGGAATGATATAACTAAAACTTACATATGATAGTCTCACTTCTTAATGTATGAAATATCATTGTTAATTAACACTTCAGTAACCTCATCAGTGGACGTGACAAACTTTTTTCCTATTATTAATGAGTATATTTTTAATATAAATATTATTTAATGCTTAGTAAATAAAACATACAATGTCTACTAATAAAAGAGATTAGGTAAAAGAACCTGAAATGCCGTTAATTTTACAAAACACTTAATGCAACATTGGATAGAATCAAGTCAATGTTTGATTGTCTTATACAATCGCTTTGCATGGTTACCGAACAGAAGACATGTAATGATATTGTCACTACACAAAAAGAATGTAAATATAGAGTAATAATGAGATAAATAAGATAAAAATAATTTATATAATTAGTGATTAATAAATACCTTTCGTAAATAAGTTGAAACTTAATCTTGAATGAATTTAGACCAACTTTATCAATGATTTCCAAATCCTCAACCTCTCGTATTAAACCAGTTACATCTATGTGATATTAAAGAATAATTTAAATAGTATATTATATTGTATCAAATATCTATTTGAAACAACGGAAAGAATGGCTCACCGATCAAGTAGGTGTTATCTTTTGATAAAATGTCTTCAAATTTTGCGATTTCACAAAATAACCTATTGGTCAAACCATTAGTCAGAGTGATCAGAGTTTCATGTTTGAAACAACATTTAGTGGATGTTTAGGTGTTCGATAATACTCATTTGAAGCTGAATGAAAAACTTGGGAAATGTAAAAAGATTTGATACTTTTGGTGAACAAAAGATGAAATTGTAGTTTGGTTGGGTATTCAGTTTTAGCTTTAATCTTACAGCCCTAAAAAAATGAAAAATTTAATCGAGAGCTAAAACATTATTTGAAAGAACAAATTTATATCTGTATGAATTTAAATGAAGACAAATATATTATTTTCCAAAATTTTATCATCACTATTATAAAATATTGTTTTCAAGATGAAAATTACTTATGGATTCATCACCCAAAATTAAGAAATAGGTTTGCTTCACATATTAATATGTAATCCATTTACGCACAATAATGATGCAAATATTAAAATTGACCTTTTAAAAGGATAGTCCTTTTAATGGAACAAAATTCGACATTAAAGAAATATCTCACAATTCAAGACGAAATAATTTTAGGGTTTTATTTTTTTAGGAGAGATGATGATATGTACATTTGGGTATTCTAAAATTGTATATATAGAATGTTATAGGTATTCCTAGAGTTTTCAGCCAAATGCGCCATATTGAATTTACTTTAATTGGTAAGTAAAAACATACTAATATATTAATTACTTGTTTGATTTTTCTTAAATCTGATCTTCACATAAAGTGTGTAACAATTTGGTTAGTTATAGATACCGTATCTAATAGTTGTGATTCGAGATATACATGATTTAATTCTCAACTGGTTTTAATGATACTCATTTAAGATTTTTTTGTTAATTTCGGATTCTATACGATATTTGTTATATTTAGGTACACAACTCTAAATAATTATCAAAAATTATTCCAACCATATTACAAACAAACTAATATATATGAGTTCATTAAATTTAGAAAATCATAAATTTATATTTATGTATGTGCAATTACATACGCAAAACATTATCAAAGATGTCGGCTATGAATGGGCGTCATGATGACTTATGAAGTTGAGAATCTAAAAAAATCTACTAAAAGATCATAGAAAGAAGGACTTATGTTTAAGTTTATTAAAAAATTTGATGAAAAATTTAATTTCAAATATTAAACGTAATTATTTGACACATAAATAAAATAGTAGACCACATAATAATTAACCGGGAAAATGAGATTATTGTACACATATCAAACAAAAGAAGAATAAAAAACAAGATAAAAAGTATTCAAAAAACATAAACCAAGTTTCGCAGTCCGAAAGTGAAAATTCATAACCAAAATAAGTTTATGGCTATTTTAAAATGAAAGAAAATACATAAATAAATTGGGATAAATTATTATTTTAGGCTTAGGGTACCTGGAAAAAAATAATATTAATAGCACATAAGACCTTAAGAAAAATAAGCATCTATACTATAAAAATGATGAGGTATTAGATATATACTTCTAGACTAAATCACATATCTCTTCAACTTCATACGCATCAAAGTGTATGTTAGAAACTCGTTGAATAACCTCCACTCTTGCCAACCCTAATATATATAAAAAATCTTGATTGTTGGTCATTTTACACTAACTAGAACAAATTTACAAACAATTGGAAATTTCTTCATATCACTACTGTTTTTGACGATATTAAAGCATTGCAATAAGCAAAACAATATCTCAATATTATTTTTGGCCAATGCCTTCACCAGCCTAAAAACCAGATCCTCATTGACCACAGAATCGAGTGCATTGTGTTTGCGAATATTAACTACAAATAAGATTTCAGACATTTTAAGAATAATTTTTATGGAATAAATAAAAGATGTACTTAATTCAAACCTCTAATTTAGAATTTTACTTCAAGAAGACTCCAATAATCTGTGTTCCGATCTTTTGTAGGATCGTGAATCTCTTTCCGAGCCATCAATTCTAAGCACAACACCAACAATTATATATCTAAAAAACACCAACCGAATCCATAAGCAAATATTAATAAATAATGAACTCACACAAAAAATTATGCGCTTTAAAAAATATTATACTGATTGGATAACTGTAAACTAGAGTGCCGTTTGAAACGCCATATATATGCTTCAAGTCAAAGTGATGTTGGCCATTAGGGAATATAATTGCCCATATTACACTCGAATTGATTCAACCCAAAGAGAATATACTATATGTCAAGCGGCCTAATGTTGGTTTATCAAGGATCATAATGTTATCCCATTGAACCAATTGCCACTCAGATTCCACCAGCCACTCGAAGATTCCCACATAATCACCCATATTTCTCATATATCCTTTGGCCCTATTGTTATAAAATGCAAGAATAAATACTTAATACATCGTAAGAACAAAGATTCTATAACTATTAGTACATCAAATATTTAAACTTATCTTTATACTATAAAGATAACATGTTCGTCCACCAAAAGTAGTTTAGTGGTTTTGCCGGTGAAGACTTCTTGACACATCCAATACCGAACGACCTTCAATCTCATACTCCATTTCATCGTCGAGATGTTGATCTCCGAAAGGAATTGATATTGACTTTGTGCCATTATTTTTTTGCAATAAATTTTCCACAAAGAGAAAAAACGGAAGAAGAAGAGGAAATTAAAGTCTGAAACGTTTCGAATCTGCCTAGGGTTTGAAATAAATACTAACCCACGATCATAGTAAATCCCGCTATGGTTTTTATAATTTTTATTTTAACAAAAACAAAAAAAAAAATTATGTAATACTATTTTATTTAAAATTCGAATATATTAATGAAGGATATCAGTATGTGGAATTCATATTTATTATGCATTAGTCACTGACTAAATATGAAAATAATTTCATTAATATTTACTAATATGTATTAGAAAATTTTAATTTCCTGTTCAGCAATTATGAAAACAGTTTCACACTAATAAATTCGGTAGATACATGTCAATCTAATGTCTTAACTATATTAGAAATATATAAAAATGTAGGTTGATGTCAATCACATTTATTTTATATATAAAATGATATCTATCTTGATATAAAAATACTAAATTAGGATCCTATCTTAATGTGATTTGGATCCTATTTTTTATTAGTGTTAAAAATGATTTAAACAAATTTTTATCTAACACACGATAAATAATATATAAACAAATTGTTTCTATTGATAATTCATAAAAACCATTTATTATATTAAACAAACAATGCAATGGAAACTATAGAATTAAAGTATATTTTGATTAGTTATATAGTTAATATAGTAAATATATGTACATATCACATTAGTAAGTAACACAGTATCTAATAACTACATGAAATCTTATTGGTGATCAGGGTAAATATAATTTCGTATTAAAAACACCAATTAAAATGACTCTAACAAAACCCTCCGCTCAAAACCTTGTATAAAAGGCAATTGTGAAGATCAATCGTTTTTTATTTTTTACAGATATTCAATCCATTCATATCTTATTGTTCATGAAACATCTATTTGGATATCTTCTTTTCACTAAATAAACCAAAAATGGCCTCTTTCACAAATATCGTCGCCTTGAACCCATCATGTGATTACTGGAGAATACGCATGAAGATTTTACAAAAATGAACCGAAGAAAAATTAGCTAGAGGTCAGTGAATCCACCTCATACTCACTGATGAACATATATAATTAACTATACACTAGTTTATATTACAACATATCTCATAATTATCAATGCAAGCTCTTAAAAATCACATTTACAAATAGTGACCTTGTTTTTCTACGTAATATACAGAGCACCAAAATTCAAGCTACAATAAGAGGTCGGGAACTGACTAATAGGTTTAGAGGTCAAGTTCACAAAGGCCACTGGTCTTTTATCCTAATTGCTCAAACACAACTGTTTCAGACAACCAAACACACTTACATAACGGAGTTAATAACTCAACAAAGATAAGAGAAACACATTATATAAATGATGATTTTTCCCCCGGAGATTGGTCCTATCTTAAAACGGGAAATCCCTTATCAATATTACGTTGGTAATATTTCTCTACATAATCGAATAAATAAAACAACATATTATATTTTTTACAACATTTTTCTCTATTTAGACCTTATAAGCACAATATCAAACATCGGTCATCTTCACATGCCTGACCCATCCCGAGTTGCAAATAATCACTCTTATTTCACATTTGATCTTAGATAAAAAAAGTAAGATCTCCATTTATTTATTTTCGCCATAATATGCAATTATTGTTTGTAGATAGGGAGTTATAATTTAAAACGCTATATGGGAGGAAACGTGATAGAATGCTTTGTTCTGGGCGACGTTGCAATCAAACTCTATAGTGACTGAGACATTTCTGTGGAGACCTACTCGAATATGTACTTAGGTTTTAGAAAATCATAGACACGGATGGTATGAATATATATAAGCTGAAGATATATCCTTACATATATGGAAATAATACTAATAAGTAATAACAAAACATATATGTTGTCAGAGTTTGCAACGAAGAGGAATGCATGAGATACTGACCAACAGACTCAACAATGGATTGGAGTGATCTTGCTACTAAAGCAAGACTCTCAATTTTTTATGCATTGTCTCTTTTCACCTTTTTAGTTTAAATTTGGTTTTCTTGTTCACATAATATATCAGTTTTTTGGAATCATTAACCGGACACACAAATAAATTAAAAATTAGACGAATAAACAAAATACAAGAATTTATTAAACCATAAAACAAAAGCAGTAATCCAAATTAGCATTAAAAATAAATACCAAGATCAATATATGGTCTAGATTAAAAATCCAACAAATACAAAACTTAACGAATCCAACACAACCTTTAAAAAAAGTTGGAAAAGAACTAGCATAAAGCAAAATAAATGTGAAAAAATGAATGAATGAAATCATAAAGCTAATATAATCATTGACTCTCCTCATCATCATCCTACAAATTGAATTTTGTTAAACGGGAAGACTTGTCATCTTCTTTTTCATAACAACATCCATTTTCTTAGACACCGGAGTAAGCGACATAGAAGTGAAGCCTCGGAAAGTTCAGCCGAATTCGTGAGCATAAGCGAATGAGATTCTGAATATTCAGATGAGTTTGCAAGAATGAGTAGAGGCTGATCACTACAAGAAAAATCTCTATTCTTAGCACACGAAAAACGCCATGGTATGTATATGATGGCGTTTTTGAAAATGCTATGTCTGCCCCAGCTATAATAGGTAGGCCAGATACGATAGCGTTTTTTGTTTATGCTATAATATTGTTCACTATAATAGCGTTTTTGAAATGGCTATGTCTGCCCCAACTATAATAGGTTGGCCATAAGTGATAGCAGTTTCGTCATGCCGTAGTATCTTGCATCTATGATAGCAATAATTTCCTTTGCTATAGTTAGACCCGAACCAAGCCAAGCCGAGCCAAGCCGAGCCAAGCCATATTAAATTATTATTATTATTATTATTATTATTATTATTATATAAAAAAGTATTTTAAACTATTTTATTAATTAAAAAAAAGTGTTTACACAAAGTATGACATATATAATCTGCACTTGTTTCATTAATATCTTCAGACCAACAAATTGAAACATAAGTTAAAATAAAAGCAGACTGCTCAGCGATGAACGCCTCTCCGATTATTTCCACCTTCACTCCTTTATACTTTTCTGTTGCTCCTCCTCACCTTCTTGGTCTTTCTTTTATATGAACTGGTCCTATTGCCTCACTCATCCCACAACTCGATACCTTCCATATTAAAACCAAAAACATTACCAACCAACGAGAGGTAAGATACGTTACCAAAACCTTATTATCTTGTTCTTACTTACTGCTAGCAGTGTAAATAAAGTGGCCTCAATTGCATAGCTTCTCTTATATCAGCATCGAAGCTAGACACGAGGTTTATCATCAAACCGTGAAATCCGAGTTCTGTAGCAATATCACAATCTGATTCATTCTCTTGTAGAAGATAATGCAAAAAGTTCAGAGCTTTCCTGATGAATGATAAAGCAATGACACAAGTTTTTGAAAATTAGACAACAAGGGAACAAAGTTTGTGACTTTACGCTCAATGGAATTCAATTGTGTGAGTATTACCTTTGAAATCTAACCCTACCAGATTCCAAAGCATCTTTCAAACAAGTGTAACCATTTGCAAGCCGGAAACCTGTGATCCCGGGTTCATTGTGGCGAATCAAAGCTGTAAAACCCAAAACAAAAGAAGTAGATCGTTCTACATTCAACAGACTTGCCATAAAACAGAATAACAAAACCATTTGATCAACTAAAGTTATTAGGAATCTGAGAAGCTTACATGATATTGCACCGAGAGCCTGGGTTCGAGAATGCATATCTGTGTCTGAAGTAAAGTTCAAAAGCAATGACTCTAAACCATTAGCTTCCATAACCGATTGTTGACTTCGAGGATTGTTCTCAACCATTGTGCTTACGACATCTGCAGACTTTGCCCGGATATTAGCATTGGAGTTTTTGAGGTAGCCAAGAAGAGGTACCAGTCCTCCAATGGAATGAAGATCTGCCCATACATTCAAAGAGATACATATTAATCAAAGCAATAAAAAGACAAATATCGAAAATCAAAGGTCACAGTCAGAAAAGATTCACCATTAGCCATATCGATTGATTCAACATGACCCTGCAACTCATCCAGCATATCTACCAAAACATCATAACTCTTGTTTTAGTAAAACATACAAGAGGGAAATAATAGCTAAGAAACAAATATGAATAGGATTTTAAACCTTCAATATCTTGAGAGGTGACTTCATGAGCCTCCAAAACTTGCTGAGGTGTCTGCATTACCTGCGTAATCTCTTTCATCCGCTTGATTACATCTACGGTCTGAGATTGCATAGCCTCCGTAAACCATTTTCGATCCTCCTCGCTGTCTCACCAAACAATTCAAATCAACAAAAAACCATCCACCACAAACATAAAGCAGGATCATTTGAAGCTAAACCAAAAGATTCATCTCATAATGTGGGAACTGAGGGAAAGTGTAAACCTTTATTGGCACACTTACTTATTTCCACCACGAAAACTCCTTAAAACCTTAATTTACACAAACCCAACACTCGAATTCCATCACACGATTCATTTCTTCGTAAGAAACCGACTCAGAGCAACTCAAAGTTCTAAGAAAACCCAGCCAAGCATTCACTTGAAAATAGAATGTTGAACCCAAAAAAATAAACGATTCAGTCACGAGAAGATTCGAAAACACAACACATTTGAATGTAGGCATGTGGATATTACCTCAAAATCCATTGAGCTCTCTTAGTCCGATGTCGAAGGAAACGGATCTAGATCTGGACTTTACATCGGAGAGATTCTCTGCAATCGAATCGTACAAGAGAGAAAGAGACAAAAGAATGTGTTAATGAAAATTTTTGGCCCTAGAAATGCAGATCCAAATCGGATTGAAATACAAAACAACCCAAAGTTCAGAATAAACATGGAATCCGAAGATTTAAGCAAATAAAGAAGAATGAATCTCGTTACCTTTTCGTAAATAGGATGAGCAGAAGCGGATTTCTTCTTCGAAGCACCAGAAATTCCCAGATTTGAGATTTGGGGATTTAGGGATTTGGAAAGTTTAGAAGAGAAAACAGAGGAGGAAGAAAGCGGTGAAGGATCGGAAGAGAAAGGGTGTGAAGAAGAGCTTTCTGTGAAGAGAGGAGGAAGATAGAAAATGAGAGAGGAGAATCTGGTTTTTTGTTCAGAAGAAGACGGAACAAAAAGCTAAAATAGAAAAAAGATTTCGGCCAAAAAGAAAAATACGAGGGACAAAAATTGGGTCCAAAATTTTGCTAAGTATTTGGCGGGATAGCAAAAATAAGGCTCTAAAACGTATTTTTCGTTTCCCGCTTAGTGAAAATACGGCTTATCATTATTACAATGCTATTATAAGGTATTCCGTCCTAACAAATCATATACAATAGCAATTACAAAAACTGTGCTATCGTAATGTGCTATCAATGTCCGTTTTTTTGTAGTGGATCATGTATAAAAAAAGAACATGACAAATAATTATCAATGCAATCATATAAATAGACAATTAGTCAAGTTAATACTTGTTTAGTTTCAGACAAAAAACTGATTAACGTTCTCTTGACCAGCCCAAATTAGTGGTACAACAAATGGTTGATTCTTGTTCTTTCTATTATCATCAGAAAGTGTGGTTTTGACTAAAACCTTTTTATCGAGCAAATCGGTAAGACATTGTGGTAGAGCCGATGAATCTTCATACTATAATCAAATTTATAATAAATAAAATTATTATCCAAATAAAATAAAATTGAGCCGATAAATAGTAATAATTGTTTATAAAGAATAATACATCAAGAATTGTCCGGGTAGCTTTTCACCCATTTGATACCGGGTAACTTTTCACCCATTTGATCAAACAATAAAATTTTGTTTCTGCATCAGAATTGTCTTTGACACGAAAATATATAGAGTACCTACACAATTTAATTCCAAAGACGTTGATATGAATAGTCAAGATTAAGTTCATACAAAATATCCCAAAGACGAACACTTAATGTTTGGATTGTATACCTTGCGACAACGTTTGTTACATATTATCCACATGTTGTACAGTCAAAATCAACGTGTTTTCCATCATCAATATCATCACTTGCATCAATCACCTTCTTGTTGCATGCGTTACATAAAGGATGATACTAATTTTGATTCAAATCAATTGATTCGATGGTGGCAGATGTAACGCATTTTCCATGCTTTTATATTAAAAATGCATTGACATTATAATAGGATTAGTATGTAATTATTCATAATATATAATGTACTCTAAATTTTTATGATTACCTCATCATCAGTTACAATCTCAGATATTGTAATTCTTTTGTTCTTGTCTAGAAACTCATTATATAGACAGATCTTCGATACTAGTGAAATTTGACTGGATCTATTCGTAATCATTAGGTTATTTGATGGTAGCCTTATAACCAAACAAAAAAGTATTAAAAAACTATTTTCTATACAAAGTTTCTTTAACTTTAAAAAGTTTAAAACTTAAACTTTATCTAGACATAAACTTTTGAACGTATGGTGTGTTTGGATTAAGAAGAACTTTGGTTGAATTAAATTCGCTAGAGATGGATCATTGATCTTCGTTTTAAAAAATAAGATATGGTAAGTTGTCAAATTATTAAGTTTCAAATAAAAAATAATAAACACACAATATGAATGTTATTCTAAAATTTTTTGACATTGATAAGATTTTCATCTTTCAAACCTAATGACAAAGATGATGTTACCTCAATTATTATTTGCATTAAAATCGAACATTTTTTGCTCATATTCACCCCACAATGTACACTTTAAACGCAAATCTCTGTAAATCATGGTTTAATATAATATGCATCCAAATTTAAATACAAATAATATAAAACATGATATGTGTATACTTATAATTTGTTATCTAGTGATGACAAAGCAACGATTTGACCAATCACATCTACAATAATTTTGCAAAAAATAAAAGAATCTACGATAAATATAACTTTTATTTGAATCAAAAGGTTATAGCTAACTTACTGATCAAGACTTTTTCTGAAAATTTTCAGCAAGAATATCATCAAAACCAATAAAATATTCCTCTTCCAATTCGTGAGGAAAGTCATCACATAATTTTAACTTTGTTTAATTTTTAAATACAATTTAAAAGGCAGAGGATTAGTCTTATATTCGTTTGAATATGAAACACATCCATATATTTCAATACACATGGCCTCATCTTCAACCAACGAAGATTATAATTTTTTGCCATGTCTTGATCGAGAGTTGCATGTATTCTTGTACCCTAATTATTTATAAATACAAAAATGTGTGGGTATCTTATATGCAAAAAAAATTACCGTTTATAAATGTTCAATATTTAAAACAATGTACTGATGTTTATACTTTGTTTAAATCATTACGAATAATACCTCAAAGTCAATTAATATCATCTCAATCGCTATGAGGACATTGGAAACAACCACTCCCCATGAACAAAGTATCTTCACATTGCTCTTGTATTTATCCAATGAAAAAGAGATGATTTCTCTAATGGTAACCTATTTTGTTTCTCTCTTGATGAAAATCAATATTGTTTGGTGCAGGAAACGTGAAAAAATATTAGAATGGTGATAAGATTGTTAATAGAAAATATAATAGTATCTATAGGATATAAGTTTTAGGTTTAAGAGTATCACATGCCGATGTAATTGTTTTTGTTAAAAAATCGGTTAAAGTTATAAATAAGGTTTGGTAATTGTCGCGATATTTAAGATTTTGGATATATTCTTGTTTGAATTTGTAAACTACAATCGTGTATAAATATTTAGGCTAATATATAATATATTATAACATTTATTTAGGATATATATTGTACAATAAACATTTACTGAAAGTAGAATACTATTTTCTTTCTTTTTCTTAAATTTATTCCATTTTATACATGAACATCTCAATTATTGTTAAGATTTGATTTTCTATATTTATCCATATCTTGAATATATGTTTACCACTTTTAAAATTATGGCCAATATTTATTTATATACTTAATATTTATTTAATATATTGTTAAGATTGTATGACGATTTTCTAGAGATTCCAAGTACAATATTTTTTTTTTCTTATAAGACGATATTTATTTAATATAATGTGGTTATTGTTAACCTTATTTAAACACCTGATTATTCGCGTGTATGTTAGAACATTATTAGTTATTTTTTTTTAATACTTGAACTGTTTAACGTTTATAATCGTATTTTTCCAACTTCTGATAAATAGGTTACAATAGCAAATTCACGAACCAGAAGGTTGCAAGATTCCTGGGAAGATCTACTGAACAAAGGCGAATGGGGCTCCCGGAACCCCAGGACTTTAGAGAGTCCCAACCCTAAGAAGGCTTGCTCGGGTTGAATGATGTGATGCAACACATACAAAGGTGCGATAGTAAGTCAATTGATCGACCATGATATATACAAGGGGCTAGATCGTGATAAGGGCATTATAAAAAAAATCCCTAATTCAGGCAGTGGCCAGGAAATATATTTTACGGAGAATCTTCAAGTAGCCACTGTAGGGTGGTCGAAGTAGAATAACTACCTTTGCAGGAGGAGCTGTTTCCTGGCAATCAAAACTACAGTTTTGTCCACGACTGAAGCAGAATTGCTGCCACAGAAGCTTGCAAGGAGATGTTGTGGATGAAGAACTTCTTGCTTGAGTTGGGAGTAAAGCAAGATTAACTAGACTAGCGAAGGAACTGCCATTAGGGAAAGAACTCCTGACTCTCGGGGAAAGATCTCTCTCTTTAATACAAGATTCCCTAACCCTGAAGCACTTTGGTTTTCAAGACAGACTCTTTCAACCGCTCAGACATCCATCCCCTTCTCTTACCTACTTTGACTCAGATCTTCGGTATACCTCATGCAAGATAAGCACATGAAAGGATATTCAATCAAAAACCAGACTATCACCCTAAAGAACTAGAATTGTTGAAACTAGCATATTGGAAGATCAATCGGCCAAAATAATATGTTAGAAACAAAGTTTTAAATAATAGTTTTTTAAAATACTTAAAATAGAAACCAACCATTTAAAAATCATTACAACAGTTGGTAAAACTAAACTAAAATATCATAAGTTTTAAGAGACTAAAATAAAAGTAAATGAGATTTAGAAAATACTGGGACCAAATTTGTGCTGATTGGAGTACCATTTGGGAAGAGGATCATGATAATTACAAAATATTAAATAGTAAAATATGTTAGATGTTGTTAATAATTTATATGATCATAAATTTCTCAATATGACGAATTTAACTATTTCATATCTCTCCATCAACTTGTTCAACTCATCCAAGGTTAAAACGATGAAATTCAATCAAAAATGGTTCTTCTCTACCTTTAAGCCATGTATACCCTACAAAAAAAACTATACTCATAAATTTTTCTATATTCATATTTTATTGAAAACATGTCAACATATCGTTTAATATTACGATCCAGAAAAATTAGAGCAAAACAAATAAATTCTTTTCATGAACGGCATGAAAACACCTGAACAACTCCTCAGCAACTTTGCCATATGCAACACATTCTATAGCAAGTTTCCTTCAATTTCAACGCATTCTATACCAACAACATCTATCAAAATTTATTGAAATATGGGTTTATCTAAAACAAAAAACAACAATTTGACCATATATGATGATAGATTTGGCCTCATAACATGATAATCACAGAGTGTAAACAACACTTACCAATTGAATATTTATCCAAAACCATCCCATCCTTTATTCCTTGGAATGATTTGATACTCAAGAGTTCATCCCAAGTTGGAGGATCAAAGTTCTGAGTGATTTTTGTTTCATAATTGATTTGAATTTCCTTATAAGTTGGACTAACTTTAAAATACCTAATCATACTCGAAACCCTAAAATCCAAAACTAGAAACTTTCTTTCTGTAAAGAAAAACAAAATATTTGGGCGTCGTTTCCATACGCCGTGGCTTGAATCCGACCTCTTTATCGATCATAAAAATTTAATATAAGTTTTGAATAACAAATGTTACAAATAAAATGTAATGATAGAAAAGTTTCCGTTATGTGGGTGTTATCTATACAAAGTAAATAAATGAGTTATAAACAAAGACAAATATGTTAATTAATTGGAAGAAGAATACCTCATCATCGGGTAGATAATTCCAAGCGAGCATCCGATTGATAGTGACTAAAATACCAAGCCCTTAAAACCTTAACCCTAAGATTGCATCGAATTTTCTTCAAACTAAGCTCAGAAGTTTTGTGACATTGTGAGTTTTCCAAATCATATGTTTTAAAAGGATTCATTTTTTGGTATGTTCTTTCAATATCAAAAAATGAAAGGGAAGAGGAATAAGAAAGTGAAGAGTTTTTTTTCGTAATTTGAAGTAAAGTATTATATAATATATTAAATTGATCCGAATCAATTTAATTTAAATTTTTGAATAAAGCGTAGTTACTCATTTTGGGATTTTTGTAAAATATTTACCCAAATTATCGTTCCAAATCCATTTGAGATAGTAATTAACAATCCTTATTCAGAATATCAGAACTCATGGGAGCAATCAAACGTCGTGGCTACAACCTTTACTCGGACTTTTCAGATTCATGGTTACAACCGGAACTTATTAAATAAAAAGTAGTTATTTGTTTTGGGCTTTTCTTCTATATTCACCAAATTCATCTCGATAGTAATTAACAATCTTTATTCGGACTATCATGACTCATGAGATTAATTGGAAGTTGTGGCAACAATATCTACTCGGACTTTTCAGACTCAAAGATTCAACTGAAAATATTACAGAAAATCGTAAAGCATCATTAGTTTAACTTACATCATTGACAAACCTAGAGATTACCGAGCTTCTTATTCATGGGACTATGAATAAAGCTCACTAACAAAGCGAACATAAAAAATATATTATGGATCAATAGGAAGAATGTAATCAAATGATAACATATATTGCCAACGAAAAGAAGAAAACCTAGATGAAGCTTCTTAAAAAATGGATGCAATCGATTAGGTTTCTAGACCACCAAAACAATTTTATATAAAATTTCGATTAATACTAGCAATCTTCTATTGGAAGATTAAAATATTTTATAAGATATTTGAACAATCGAACTAACTAAAATATTAAATAAGTTTCTGTGATATATTTTGAAAACATAATAAATGTTACCAAATTTTAAATTAATAATGACATTCACCTAATTAACTCCAAAGTTAAACCTATTTGCATATTTTTGAGTATGTCATATCATCAGTTTTCGGTTCAAAATCACTTTTTATAAATTTTATAAATATAGATATGTAAGAAAATATGCAATTTAGAAGTCTTTATTAATAACATCACAGGGTTATGATCTAGAAGT